>MU224963.1:373412-408522 GCA_018584345.1 Thuja plicata | reverse complement strand
TCCTATCTAATAAGTATTGGATTCATAAGGACTAGTGAAAACAATAATCTTTATTTGAAAGAAGATACTGATGCTAACACTTTGATTGTTGAAATATTTGTTGATGACATCATATTTGGAGGCAATGCTATGCTATGCAAATCATTTGTGGATGAGATGAGCAAAGAGTTTGAGATGACTATGTTTGGAGAGATCAAGTTCTTTCTTGGCCTACAGATCATTGAACAAAGTGAAGGAATTTTCATTACACAGTCCAAATACATCAAAGAGGTCCTGAAAATATTCAAGATGGAAGATTCCAAACTAGTTGGAACATCGATGGCTACTGGATGCAAATTAACAAAGGAAGACAAGTCAACAGAGGTAAATCAGACTTTGTATAGATCGATGATAGGAAAACTCATGTATGTTGTACACACTAGACCAGATATTGCACATACAGTAGGAATTGTTGCTAGATTTTCTGCTAACCCCAGGGAATCACATATGACTCTTGTGAAAATAATTCTAAGATATCTGAAGAATACTGAGGAATTTGGCTTATGGTATAGAAGAGAAGGCAAATTTGAACTTAAGGTGTTTATCGACGCTGATTGGGCTAGAAATCTTGATGATCAGAAGAGCACAACTAGAGGGGAATTCTTCATGGGTGACAAACTTGTCACATGGATTAGCAAGAAACAAGGATGCGTCTCTCAGTCTACTACAGAAGCAAAATATGTTGTTGCTGCTGCAAATTGCTCAAATATTGCATGGATCAAACAGTTGCTGGAAGGTATGCATATGAAGATCTCATAACCAGTGGTTATCTATTATGATAACACTAGTGCAATAAACATTTCCAAGAATCCAGTCATGCATTCCAAGACTAAACACATTGCAATCAAGTATCATTATTTAAGAGAACAAGTTCAATAAAAAGAGGTTATACTTGAATATGTGCAATCAAAAGAACAATTGGTTGATATCTTCACCAAGCCACTACCCAAGGATACATTTGAGTACCTGAGAAAGAGACTAGGGGTCAAACCCTTGTCTACCAGTCAATAAAAGACTAAAAGGTGCATCAACCTATATATTATCATAATATCATTCATGTTGATACAAGCAAAAAGGATGAGCTTCAAAGCTACATCTATATACAGAAAGGTATATATTAGAATCGAGCACTAGAGCATATTGTAATATTGCTGATGGATAAGGGAAATTCAAGGAATATATTATGGATAGAAGAAGATATTTGTTTGGAATTGTTGTCAAAGGGAGAGAAAGTTTCCATATTATCAGAAAAGAAAGATTATCCATTATCAGATTACTCCAACAGGGGGAGATCATATTCAAAGGGAGAGAATTTGTATAAAATAATCTTATACAAACGGAGAGTTGCTGACAAGAGATAGAGACATCAAAGAACAAGAACAGTTAAGAGAGAATTTGACACAAAAGGAGAACACAACACATCAAAAGAAGATACACAGAAAACTGCAAGAATCAAATCTAAGCTAACACAGAGCTTACCATCGGTCAGACATTTTTATCAGTTATCAAAACAAAGTGTTTGGTAATTTGATGAATCTCAATAATTGTATTTCATATTGTATTAGAAATAGTATAGTGTGATAATATAGTATGTTTCCATCAATGCCAAAGGGAGAGATTGATGACATGTAACTGATTGAATGTTTGATAATGTTAAGTTGAAGATGATGCAAGACATTAAATTAGTTAATGGCTTATATTGTCATTGATGTCAACTTAATATCATCTGTACGGTCATAAACATAATGCCAAAGACTTTAGAGAATCAATGGAACAAAGATTATGCTTTCAGCAATGCATAAAAGTCAAGTATTCACTAAGTGACAGACAACACCGACAGAGTGCACACCATCGGTAAAGGCAAAGTAAAAGTCACAAGTGATGCTTGACGAGAAGAAAATAGTGTTTCCCAACGAAGCAAAATCCTATGATGCCCGACGGACAGAGATCCCGAAGCTAACTAGAGTTACACCAATGGAACTGGCAGTTGTCATCGACGACGAACTGCAAAGTTGACCGACAGAATAGAGAGTTAAGAAAGTGATAAAATATCTAGCTGGCAGAGCTTAAGGATATACTTAACTGGTTGTTTTATTTTCCCAGAGTTAAGTAATTGTTTAAAGAAGATTTTTACAGTTGGCAAGAAGATAACTATGAGATAAATTAGGAGTTAAAGTTGTAAATTAGATTGGGTGGATTGTTTTTCATGCCAAGAATCAAGAATCAAGAATTAAGGAATATCATGTCTATATAAGAGACAAGCATAATTTATATCTGCAAGAAATCAGATACACGGGGAGTGAATAGAAAAAGGATGTTGAAGAGAAACTGATGAAGGATAACTTCATACAGTCCTGATCAATCAAGCTGAAGGAGAGCTAAGGAATTCTGTGGAGACCAACGAACAGTGAAGCACAGCATCACAGAGAAAAAAGTGTGGAGCACAAAGAATTGAATTGATACATTGATCAAAGAGGTACTGTACTTAAATAGATCTGAAAATCTACAATTCAAATTGCATTAGAAATAGGTCATTGTGTTTTAGTTTAACCATTGAAGCATTAAGTCTCTTAATAGAGCAGGACTTAACCGTCTTCTATAATTGAGGTATATCCTAATAGATTGCCAAAAATATTTTCATGAAGATAGCATTGAGTGCCTGATACCGACGCACAGTCTAAGAAGAAGGCTGATGCAGTTAGGTAGCACCAGATATGCTAGATACCTATTGTGCCCATAGAGGTTGATCAATATTGGTAGCGTATACATGCCAGATATCAAGTGACAATCTATTATCAAAAATCCTCCAACAAGGTTGCACTTAATAGTGTGTTTATAACCTTTAATAGGGTTGGCTCCTAACATGGCTCACTTCAGAAGAGTAAAAATTTGGGGTACCGATCCCAATGGTTTTTCCCTTAACAGGGTTTCCATGTTAAAATCCATGTGTTATGTGTGTATGGTTTATTACTTCATTGTTTTACATTTCACATATGCATTTATGGATTTATTGGTATATTCTGCATATTTACTGAGTATCGATAAATAGTTTTACTGCTTATCGATTATCAAGGAGAATAAGGACAGACAATGTAAATTGATAGACAGTCAAATATTATAAGTATTTCATGACATGCATCTTGTAGGGACTTAATAATCTAAGATTTATTTGATTGGTGGTTAGTGATTAAAGGATAAATTTTTTAGGCCACTGATCCACCCCCCCCTCTCAGTTATTACTAACAATTCCATCATCTTTTCCTATACTTTCATTTCTATCTATATGTTCTACTAACACCCACTCGAAATAGAATTTACAACAGGCTCTGCCTCAGTATCATTTACGTTTCTCTATAGACAAACAATGCTTATAAAAAATTATCTACCATGAACATTTACATCATTTTTCAAATGATCATCTACAACATTACAAAGGTGACAAAAACATTATCTTGCCCCAACCATGTCGTCCACATCTGAGAGATTTACATCCCCTTGCATTTCCATTCATCAAGAAAAATCTGCATATATACTTGACCTTAAGCAACAGCAACAAAATAGTACTGACAAAATGGAGGGTGGTGCTCCCCTCAATTTCAAAATATTTCTTTGATTTTACAGCTCCACACCAACGAAAAACCACCCAAAAAGTTTTTCCAAAATTTTTAAAAACTTCATTTTGTTTCTTCTCCACCATCTTCCACACATCAACCCACAAGAGGCTAACCCCTTCTTCCCCTTCTGCCTCTCATATTTGCACGCCTTCTCCTTGGTGCTCATTGTGGAGGTCCCTCATCATCCCCTTCATTGTTAGCCTCATAGTTCATAAGAGCCATCTTAAGGCTTTCCCACCCAATTAGTCGACCAATTTTATATTTGCCCTTTTTAGCCCTACGATGCCAGCTAATAAAAGGGACCCTACCTTCGACCAGTTCCATCTCTTCACCAACAATTCCCTCTGAATACTCAAAGTCCATTCTTGGCCATGCCCACTCCAAGAAATTCTCCAACCCACCCAAAATATCATCCTCAAAAAGAGCATGCATAGCCCACCTATTCACATCAAAATCCTCACCCAACTCAAGAGCCCATGCCAGAATCATGGAGGCAATATCAACATTTAGTCGACCCATGTGAGTTTCCTCTTGAAATTTAGGGCCAGGTTTTTCAACCACTACTTCCATCACCTCCTCATTCGCCCATTTCAAAAGCTTCTGCAACTTATACTTCTTAACAGAGCCAAAAAAAACTTTTATGTTTCTTCCAGGCCGCCGGTTTCAGAGTGAATGTTGACTCCATAATCACTCCAGGAAAAATATGCAAGTAAAATCCTATAGCCAAACCGCTTTAAGTTGGCAATTCAAAGCATAGAGAAGATGAACTTATATTTCTTGGAATTTGTTAAAGAAATTAACAATCCTCAACTCTTCACGAGAAAATATATAAGAGGCAAGGTGCATTAATTTATTAGCACAACACAAGCTTTTTTATTTTTGAAATGATCATCCTATCTTTTATGTTGTGTCATCAATCTCCTCTGATATGTCACAAATAACTAAATCTTAGAGAGACATCCCTTGCCATGATTAAATGCAATGGAATGTGTGTCCAGGCACACTCATTTAGGAATGAAGCAATAACCTATCCTTTCATTATTACTTCATTATATCCCAACGCCACTTCTTGACACTCAACTCTGGCAACTGTTATCATATCCATGTATTGAGCACAAATAAAAATTATATTTCAAATGCCACATTCCTTTCAATCATCCCATCCATATCATATTTCAGTTCTTTGATTATATCATGCATCTCCCAAATCAAATTTTAAAACTTTCATGTCATACAATTTTGTTAAAAAGATGAGGATATGTTTGCATTACTCCCTAACTTTGGACAATATATTCATAATTTCATTATAAATTGTTCCCACTTTCTCAAATGATGTTGCCCATTTTGACAGTTTGTTAGCTTCCATATTCCCCAATCTCCTAATATGTGTTATTTTAAATTCTTCAAAGAGCTTCAACTGTTCCACTATTGCTTGAATTATGTGTTGTAAATGCCAAGCCTCTGTATTTTGTTTCATAATAGCATTTACAATAATTAGAGAGTCACCCTCTAAATGGAGTTTTGTTACTCCCAGTTTCAATCTCATTCTTACACCCAATAATGCATCTTTCACTTCTGCCATGTTATTAGTTCCCTCTGATAGTCTCTCAACACTAAAAGCCAAAGTCTCCCCTTCCCAAATTCTTGCAATCACCCCCGCACCAAAACTGCCTGAATTCCCTTTTGAAGCACCATCAAAATCAACTTTTATCCATCCAACTTTGACTTGTTGCCACTTACAGCAATCTTTTGATTTTACAGCTCTGTCATTGTCTCCTACTAGTCCAAATTACCTGATTTTTACTCCTGGCCAATTATTTTGAATTCTTCTATCACTGCTTGTGAATGGACAGTTGAGTGCTTTCTTACTTGCAAATGAGGTCAACACTTCCTCAATCGATTGGTTAATCCTATATAGTAACATTTTAGTTGACTCTCTCTTATCCACAAAAATCCTTATGTTACGCTCCTTCCATATTTCCTATATTACTATTGATGGGCAAATGTCCCATATACCAAATAGCATTTATTTTCTATGACTTGTGGGCCAGCTCAAGAATATGTCCTGAATTGTTTTCTATAGAGGGCTTTTCCATCCCAACTTTGATTTTACCATTTCCCAACATTAACTTTCAATTTTGATTTGGAAAAGTAGATGATTTGCATCTTCTTCTGCTTCTTCACACAATACACATTTAGTTGGTCCCATATATCCCAACTGTCTTCTTCTCTCCCTTGTAACAATCCTTCCCCTTGTCGTCAACCATGCAAAAACACCAGCCTTTGGTAGACATTCCTGACCCCAGCATAATCTAGCAAGCCAATTCTCTATGTTATCATTATCATCTAATATTTGATAACCCAGCTTGACAGAATATGTTCCACTTTAGAACCACACCAAATAATTTTATCTTTCCCACTTTTTAAAATTAAATTTCTGGACTCAGAAAATTTCCTCATCATTCTCTTTTATTGCTCGGGCAATCCTTCATTATCTAAATTCTTCCATCTCCATTATCACTCAAGTAGGCCTTCCTTTCTTTCAAAGTATTCCACTACATTCTTCCCCCATGACCTAACAAAATGCAGTCGTAAATCATGTAGCTCAGTGGAATCCTTTAATGTTGGATATCCATTCCATGAATCCTCCCATAATTTAGCATCCTTACCATCTCCAATCTTCCAAGCGATATGCTTAGTGATTACTTGTCTACAAGATATGATGAAATTCCATATTACAGATCCTCTAGGAGGATTCCTTATTGTGAGAATTCTGGTCTTTTCATATGAGTCCAAATATTTTTCTTTAATGATTCTCACCCACAATTTGTTAGGGCTTGTGAAGATGCTCTAGACCAATTTGGCACCAAGGGCAGTATTCATCAAATTCCAATCTCTAATGCTGGCTCCCCCTATTTTTAGGTTGACAAACCTTGTCCCAAGCAAGCAGAGGTAATTTGTCTTCTTGATTAGCACCATTCCAGAAGAATTTTATCATTTGTTGTCCAATTTTATTTAAAACTTTGGTTGGGATCTTCATGCACGTGATAGAAAAGATAGGGATAATTTATATTACTAACTAAAGCATTAGAATCCTACATATCGAAGAAAGCCACTCACCCCTCCATCCTTCCATATTTTTTGAACATGAAGTAATTAAATTTTACCACAAATTAGATCTAAATGCTTCACCAAATAAAGGAATGCCCAAATATTTTGCTGGTAAAGTGCCTTTCATTGTCCCCAAAATTTGACACATCTCTCTCTACCTCTGAAGAGAGGTATTAAAAAAGTATATCTCTGATTTCCTTCAGTTGATTCCATGACCCAAGGCATCACTGTATTTATCAATTGTTGATTTCATAACTCTTTCTTCTCTAATAGAAGCCTCACCAGCTAAGAAAGTGTCATCTGCGAATTGCAAATGGGAAACTAGGGGTTCACCTTCAGCAAATTTTATGCCATGTCATACACCACTCCTCTTTTTGGAGTTAATTAATCTTCCAAGCACTTCAGCATAATTATAAATAAGAAGGGTTATATAGGATCACCTTGCCTTATTCCTTTATTAGTTTCAAAGAATCTTTGTGGGATTCCATTGACAATAATATATAACCTCACCATTGAGATACAACTTCTTATCCAAGAAACCCATTCACTTGCAAAACCAAATTTCTCCAAAACTTTCAGGAGAAAGTCTCTATCAACTTCATCGTATGTCTTTCTGATACCAAGCTTGACCATCATTTTATCCTTCTTTTTTGTTCTAACTGAGTGTATAGCTTCATGCGCCACAATAATACCTTCAAAAATAGACCTTTCTCGAGCAAAACCACTTTGATCCTCTGATATAACACTTTCTAATACCTGCTTTAACCTGTTAGCTATCACTTTGGATATAACCTTGTAGATTGTGTTACGTAATGCAATTTGGTGAAAGTCATCAAAGCATGATATCTACTCCATCTTAGGTATGCGTGTAATAAATGTATTGTTAAAATCCTTTAAGATGAAACCCCCAGTGTGAGCTTCCTCCACAACCTCCCAAATTTCCTTGCCCATCAAACCCCAAAAAAGTTGATAAAAGAGTGCAGTAAAGCCATTCGGCCCAAGGGCCTTATCTCCCCCCATATCAAACACAGAAAATTTTATCTCATACATAGTAGTGGGAACCATTAGGAATGCATTCTGGGATTCTAAAATACAACTTGGAATGATGTTTAACACCTCCTCTTCAACATTATTGTCTTGTTTATCTTCATTAAAAATCTTTGAGAAATACTGAAATGCTTACTCATTAATCTCCTTTCCAGAATCTAGCAAACGAACATTATGATCTTTAATAGAAATATCCTATTTGCTGCTCTTTTGACCTTTGCTAAAGTATGGAAGAATTTGGTGTTACGATCTCCATACTCCAACCACAATTATCTTGACTTTTGTCTCCAAAATGTTTCCTCTCTGGATAGTATTTCTAAGTATTCTTTCATCAAAGCCTATTCTTCTGCAAATTCTTTATTAGTCATGCCTTGTAATATAACTTTCTCATTCAAAGTTTTTTAATATTCTTCAATTCTACTTTTTTTACAAAAATGTTCTTAAAACTTTCTATGTTCCATGCTTTATGTTTTTCTTTTAGATACTGTAACTTTTTAGTGAACAAGAAAGCCTTGTTATCTACCCTTAAAGGGGCTTAAACCCACCATTCCTTTACCATATCATCAAAGCCTTCCTCTCTTAACTACATTGCTTCAAATTTAAAAGATAAATGTTCAAGAGTGGCATCATCATGGATCCTCAAGCAAATTTGGAAATTATTTGAACCTGTATATGGGAGAATTTTTGCATTACAAATCCATCTTGTTGAGGCCCAATCTCCAAATATAAGGTTCATCTATCCAATTTTTCTGTAATAATTTTAAATCCCAACCTCCTATTAGTCCATGTAAAGTCTCCTCCCCTAAAATCTACTTCCACCAAACCATTATCCATGATAAGTTGTTGAAATCCAAAAAGAAACATAAACTGATCTTAAGGTCTTTGGAAGATTGTCCATTGTTTTAAGTTTGTAAGATCATAATGCATGATTTTTTACCCTCCCTTTTTTCTCCATTACCATTGTTGTTGTTATGTTTATATTAGTTGTAAATAAGGCATCATGGTGATTTTCTTTTGATGTAGCAACGATGAAGTTAATCTTTCCTTGTCACCTTGCAGTGTGAGTACTTAAAGATATGTCCTTTAGTATCCTTGGTTGATCCATTATATACATTTCATTGTTTCCTATAGCATCTATTTCATCTTTAGAGTGTATTTTTCCAATGTTTCTTGTTGTCTTATAGTTGTTTCTTTTCATCCTATAGCTATGGTCTTTGTCTTGTGTATTTCGTAGATATGTGTTATTGTTCCTACATCCATTCAAACTTTGTTCTATGATTGTTCCTATAACCATTCAAACTCTATTTTGTGACTATTTCTGCAGCCATTCAAACTTTGTTCCATGATTTTTCCTGTAGCCAAGGAAAAATAGAGTAACTTCTTAGTTTCAATTTTAGCATCTGACTATTCCTGCAGCTATTAAAACTTTGTTATAGTTGTTGTTTTTTCCACTTTTTTTTATTTCTTTTCTATCTTGAATTTGATTACATGTCATACATACAAAGTTTTTTTAACTAAATACAATAGCCATATTCTTTGTTTTTCATATATGACTTGAAATAAAATTGATTTTTTTTTGTATCAACATTGATTTCTAATGCCTAATCATTCATAATTTTCTAATCTATAGGATCAATACACGTAGCTTGGATATAATGTCACTAAAATATGAATAAACATTTTGAAGGAGAAAATTTCTACCTTTTTTCTCCAATACCACTATTGTTGTTATTTTTGTATTAGCTGTAAATAAGGCATCATGGTGATTTTCTTTTGATTTAGCATCAATGAACTTAATCTTTCCTTGTCAACTTGCATTGTGAATACTTAAAGATATGTCCTTTAGTAGCCTTGGCTGATCCATTATCTGTATTTCATTATTTCTGGTAGCATCTATTTCATCTTTAGAGAGTATTTTTCCAGTGTTTCTTGTTGTCTTATAGTTGTTTCTTTTCATCTTGTAGCTATGGTCTTTGTCTTGTGTATTTCGTAGATATGTGTTATTGTTCTTGTAGCCATTCAAAATTTGTCATGTGACTGTTCCTACAACCATTCAAACTATGTTTTGTGATTTTTCCTACAACCATTCAAACTATGTTCTGTGATTTTTCCTGTAGCCAAGGCAAAAAAAAAAGTAACTTCTTAGTTTCAATTTCAGCAGCTGATTGTTCCTGCAGCTATTAGAGCTTTGTTATAGTTGTTGACATGTGTTGCTGCCATTTTTGTATTTCTTTTATATCTTGAATCTATTTACATGTCATGTACAAAGGGTTTTTAACTAAATACAATGACCATATTCTTTTTTTGTCATATGACTTCAAATAGAATTGATTTTTTTGTATCAACATTGATTTCTAATGTCGAATCATTCATAATTTTCTAACCTACACGATCAATACAAGCAACTTGGAGATAATGTCACTAAAATACGAACAAATATTTTGAAGGAGAAACTTTTTACCTTTATGACACATCTTGAAGATTTTTCTCGTAAACACAAGGTATGCATACTATTTTCATTGTCCATTCTTTATTTTTTATCACAGACTTGGAGTTTGGCGATGGACGGAGATGCTTTATTTTGCAATATTTTGTTGTTTGTTTGATCTTAATGTTTCAAGTAGAACAAAATATTTATTTTTTCCCTCAATTAAATGACCTCTTCAGTTTCTTAAGTTCTCAACATTTGCTATCTGCACGTGAAGTTGATTTTGTGCATCTGAAATGGTTGGAAATATAATCTAGTTTTCCTTGCTCAACTTTTTTCCCTCTTGATGATAATTGTCCTTTCACTATTGTTTGTTTATAGTTCTCTTCACATTTAGCACATATCCTATAGATCAAAGAGCACGTGATTCTCATATTTAAAGTAGCAATGCTATATTTTTATTTTCATTTAAATATTGTAGTGCTTACATGTCAATTGATACATGCTACTTGAATTACATTTGATCAAATCTCTACGATAATGTCTTGATTCTAAAAATTGGCAATATCATATCGAAACAATTAATAATGTAAATTTGAATATTCACGATGATATTGATACAATGATGTAAATGGGTTGGTGGTGACTTCTTAGTTCTAAATAATCTATTCTTATATTTTAATGCAATTCTCTAATTCAACCAAACCTAATATTTCTATCTAACATGAGAAATAGACTTTTTCTATTGTAGACATGCTAAAAAGAAAATGTGTACATCATATCTTATTGTGAATCATATTTTTCTTGCTTCATCAATCTTAATTTGATCATTGTTGCACCTTTGTTAGAGCACCCTAATTTTAATAAGCTTTCTTTTTTCAAAGTACAAGAAGTAAGAACTCTGTCAAAAGCCATCAACTACTAGACGATTGCATTTCACTGAATTTTTTTTGAGCATATAGGCAGATACTAATGCTACATACTAATGTTTTCATCTATGATGTTTTTTGCATGGTGAAATTTATATTTCTTCTTTTATTGTTCTAACTACTATTTTTTTTCTCATTAGGGGACTCCAACTACACACATCTCTTGTTCTTTAAATGCTATTAGCTCAATGGAAGAGCACCTACTTTACAAGCAGGAGATTGGTGATTTAATTCCATCGTGCCCTAATATCACTAAATATATGACTAAATTGATTGAATTAAAACATATTAAATTAATAAATGGAAGCAAAATAAGAAGCATTTTTAGAAGCAAAAAAGGAAGCAACAATAGAATCCAAACTAGAAGCAAATCAAAAGCAAGATTGGAAGCAAAACTTGGCGTTATCTAGGAAGCAAAATTGAAAGCAAAATCAAAAGCAAAATTAGAAGAAAAATTGGAATTAAAAATGGAAGAAAAATCATAAGCAAACCTAGAAGCAACATAAGAAGTAAAATTGGAAGCCAAACTAGAAGCAAAGATGGAGGCAAAGAAGGATGCCATAATGGAAGCAAAACCTGGTGTCAATTTGGAAGGAAAAAAAGAAGTTATTTTGGACGTCATACTAGAAGAAAAATAGGAAGTAAGATTTTTCGGTGCAAAATATGATGTAAAACAAGGTGCAAAAGATGGCACAAAACTCTGCGCCAAAGGCTCGAGGTAGTTGGGCGTCAAATTTTGCTCTGACCCAAAGGCCCATTTTGAGCAATAAAATACACTAAAATTTGGTGCTATTTTAGGCGCTAATTACCATTTCTATTGTAGTGTACATGGGGAAATACCTTTTGGGAGAAAAACCCCACACTCTAAAAGTTGCCCAATAAATTATTCAGAAAACAATAACAAATTACAATATACTTGCAGAGTAAGCTTCTCACAAGATTATCACCAACAAAGATCTAGAGGCAACTCGACAACTATTAGACTTTTATAATACATCACAATTCCTCTCACGTGCCTAATATTTATGAGATACAAAACATGAAATCATTAAACAATTTTACAAAACTATGGGCTCAAATCACCCATAAAAGGCGCACAAAATATCTACTATTGGAACCCCTTTCCACCCTCACATCAAGGGTGACGCCCCCAACCCCTGAGGTTGGAGGCGCTACCCTGAACCCCGTATCGTTCATATATCAACAATAACCTTTTATTATTACAAGGTTGACACACCATTTTCCTAACAATTGATACATTTGAGAGTTGGGCCAAGGCAAAGTATTTTGACCTTTCAATGCTTAAGGACAAGCAATTTTTGTAAGTGGAGACTTATCATTCCCATTTAAAAAAATATGATTCCATAGAAAAAATTCTCATTTTAAACTTTTACGAGTTAAGAAGGGAGATTGGAAATAAATTATTTAATATTTATTTTTAGACCCACAATTATTTATATTTCAAAGCAGTTAAAGTAGGGACAATTAATATTCAACTATATTTAATATATTTTAATGTTGGAAACCAAAAATGGGGATGGGGTTTATTATGGTTCTATTAGTAAATTCTAAGATCATGTTACATACAATTCTAGAATATTCTCTAATAATGTTAACTAACTTAATGACATGTCATAGTGGGAGATATTTTTTAATTTTAGTTGAGAATCTTATATTGACAATTTCAATGAAAATTAATGTTCTTTCAAGTATGGGCCATTTCGATTTACTCATTTTTTATTTGCAAGCAATTTGACATTCTAGACATTTCAATTTATCATACCAAAACTCTATTGAAATTTATTTGGACATTGTTGTTCATACAAATATCTTTTGCGAATACAAACCCACTAGAGATTAGTGATCAATGGATAAAAAAATTCATTATCTATAGGTACCAAGGGATGAAACCCCTTTGGTACATGAGGGTGATCTCATTTAGAGATTGCATTGGAGCTTCAAGATATGGTTGTTTCAGTTATTTCTAGTTTGTGTTATGTGTAGTTTTGGGTGTAGTTTGTGTAGTGTTTGGTTTTAGTGTTGATGTGGGTTTTTTTGCTATTGTATAGTGGTTTCGATGTAATTTTTCTATGTATATCTCATTCCTGCAGTTGGATAATTAATCTTTCTCGTTTGATAGTGTCTGGAAATGTTGTGAATACAAGGTTTAGAGTGTATTGTATGAGCATATTTCAATGTGTTATTCTTGCATCAGTTTAAGAGTACTTTCTTTGTATTGAGGATACTATGCACCAATCTTAGTTTATATCCACACACACACACACACACACACACCAAAAAAAAAGACTGGTATATGGTCTCCTCAATAACAGGAAACTACACTTAAACCAATGCATAAATACCACATTGAAATATGCTAATACAACACACTCTAAAACCCTATAGTCACAACATTGCTAGACTCTATATGATACAAATTCATATTTTGGCATTTTGATATTTCTTGATAAAATATGGTGCCTTAGAATTTATTGTTTTGTTTGTAAATTTGTGTCGTCGATTTTCTATAGACATTGTTATTTTTCATTTAATAGAGTTATAGATATTATAAAACCTATTTTTATGTAATTTGAATTTGATTGTATCAATAAAATATCCAAAAGTTTCCATGTAAAATTGTTAAAATTTATTGCATAGTTTGATGAAAGAAAATAATAAATATATGTGAGTATCAGTCATATTTATAAATTTTGATTGAAGAGGGTTGGAAGTTATATAATTTTATCTCATATTTTCTATTTTTGGTGTCATCATTTAAATTAAAATAAATATTTTATATTGGGATATTATAGGATCTATCATGCTCGAGGTAGTAGGCTTCAATGAAAAAGAGCATATAAATGAGGTAATGAACATTGTAGATTCCACGATTATTGTTGTTAGGGATTGTTGTCTTTAACGTTGTGGGATTTAGATGTTAAGGACATTATAATATGTTTCTTACATATGTTTAGATGGTTATACCTTGGATATTGTTAATATAATGCTACATATCATATGTCCGCTAGTATGGTATCATCTAAAATATTGTATGTTTATGGTGCACTAGTTTTTATCAGTTTGATATACACAACTAAAAGGATTGAGTTATATATCCCCTCATAACCATGAAAATTCCAACTCCTAGATTTACCAGAGTGTTATAGAGGAAGGTGAATAAAGCATCATTTGAAGAGTTTACAAAATTTCTACATAAGGATGTTGACGAGTTTAAGAGTTGGCAAGAAGTGGAAATATTTGAGATTGTATTTATTGAGGACAAGCAATTTTGGGAAGGATGGACGTGTCATGTTCCATTTTATATTTAATTTAGTTTCACTAACAAAAAGTTCATTCTAATATCCCTCATGGATTAAAGTGGAACTTAATTAATAATGTATTTAATATTTATGCTTTCAAAGAATATTAATGGGGGCTCAATTATATATTAAATATATTAATTATTTTACAAACATCCAAAATGGGGCATGAGATTTGTTATGAAGAGGTTTGTACTCAATTATTAGAAGAATTTTTAAAATAGCTTGGATATGAGGCATTATTGTCTAGTTTTGGTCAAGGAATCTAGTAATGGTCAAAATGATGAGTTTCTTTGGACGAAAAATGATAAAATAACATTTATTTTTCCACGAGATGGGTGTTTGTATTTTATTCTCTATTTATTTGTTGGCAAATTCACATTTCAATGTCTTTTGCCAATTCTTTTATACAATGTTTCCTAATATGAACCCAATCTTCCATAATATCCTTTTGTTGACGAAAATCCATATAGGATTGTTGCTTGTTGATGAAAATACATGAATTAAAAGATCAATGAGATATCTCTTTGATTTATTGCATTCTCATCTAGAAGTGCAATGGAGCTTCATAGGTTATTGTAGATCAACTAGTCTTAGTGTCGTATGCATGTGTACAAGAGTGGGTTTGCAATTTGGTTCTTAAAATTTTTATGAGTGTTTTTTGTTGTGTGGTGTGTGTAGACACCTATAATTTTCCATACTTAACCATGTTTTCCATACTTAACCACGCCTAAGCTTAGCCTATCGTAATCCATTGCTTAAATATTATCTCATAACTTAAATAAATCTCTATTATTTTTTATTAATTTTTTAAATTCTTAATTTACTCTTATCCTTGTTCATACAAGTTCATCCATCAACATGTTCACATGGATCATAATCTAAATTTTAGTCATGTAATAAGTGTCTCACCTTGTCCCATTCACATGCCTAACTAAGTCTTGTCTAGATTCATTGAACCTATATGTTCCCAAAAATTAAACTTAAGTCTCTTCTAATCCATCCATTTCAAACTAAAACTCTTAATCCTAGTCATTCACATAAGGATGTTTCCCTAATGCACCTCCTAACCCTAGACCTTACCCCTCATATGAAACTTGTCACATGATTATAACTTTGAGCTTGACCCTAATCTTCATTCACTCCTAGACATGTAACATCAATATATACTAGCCCTTGATTTTCTATCTCAACAATTCTATAAAATAGAGGACTCCTTACCCCATTTTCATCATCTTCTTCAATCATAATTTTATGTTGTCCAATTTTCTATTTAATTCTTCCTCCATACCCTAATGTTGTAGGTATTTCTATCTAATCTTCATTATCATATACTCATCACATGCTTATTCTTTCTATTTTATTATTCAACATATTAATCACATCATCATTCCATTTTTCTCATAAGTAACCACATTTCTACATCAAAGGATCAAATCAAGCGGAGCTAGGGTGCACTCTACTTATTCTCAATATAAGGAGAGAGAGAGAGAGAGAGAGAGAGAGAGAGAGAGAGAGAGAGAGAGAGAGAGAGAGAGAAGGATTTTAGGTGAAGGTATTTCATGTCTTACATTTATATTCTATGTTATTTACCTTTAATATTTTCCTTTTTTTCATAGAAAAAAATAAATAAATCAAACAATTTTATTTTTTAATGTCTATATGTCCTCCCCTTTCATCTAATAACCCCCATATTATATCCATATCCACATGTCAACCTAATCCCTCATCCATGTTTCCCATCTCAACATAACCCCTAAGTCACCTTTAGTCTATCCTCTCTTAGGATTTATCCAAAGTTTTGTCATCTCTTCTAATCAAATTTCATTGCCTTATCCTAATCATCCATAATTATTAGGAAACTATGTCTCGATCTTGCATTTACATGTGGTTACTATTTTTAGTAAGTTTTTGTTTGGGCAGTAATTTTCCTTCTTCTTTCCCCAAAGGTTTAGATGGGATAGATAAGCATGTCGATAAATTTTCATTGCAAGATAATGTCCAGTTTTCAAGTTATTAAAGTTTTCATTTTTTGGAAATTGCAAAAAAAATATGAAACCAATTTTGAAGGCTTTAGAGGATCCAAATGGCCTAAAAATGTGGGTAAATCACATATCAATTCACCAAGTGATGGAGTACGTCACTATCTTTCTAGTGCTTCAAATGGTTCATCAATCAGACACTCAATTCAAATGTTATGGCATTCAGAAGTTTGGTCTCCTAAAATAGGGAATGTAAAAATACGTTGAACAAGTAAATGAGTTGTAAAAGTGAGTGACACGTGTTGGTGTGTGTATTGACACATCATAGTTCATCTTTGATTATATATAAGATGGGAATTACTTTATAATTGATTTTTAGGCCATGGTTTTGTGATACCATTTGATGGTTTCATATATTGTATCTCCTATATATTAGTTGTATGAGATGGAGGGTATGTGTAAGAGTCTTATAGCTATTTAGTTACCTCTAAGTCTCTGGTTGGTGACGCTCTAGCAAGAAGCTTTCTCTACAAGTATATTATAATTTTTTATTTTCTAAATAATATATTGGACAACTTTGTGAGTGTGGGGTTTTTCTCCCGGAAGGGGTTTCCCCATGTAAATCACTGTGTTGTGGTGTGCATGTTATTTATTTCCTTTATGTTATGTTTTTGTAACTATTGAAAATTTTGAGAAAGTTTTTACATTAATCTCCCCTCAAGGTTAGTGTAGGAATTTGTTTTGCTACTTAACTTCTATACAAGTGGTTCAGCGCCTGGTCACCTTTGGTTTTAGTTGTGGGTTGTTGTATTTTTGAACTAATATCGATTTAAGTAGGGGCTTGTGTAGAAGATACTTTGTGGTCTTTTGTAAGAATTTTCAGATGGCTAGTTTGTCAAGGAGAATAGAAGTGGAGAATTTTTATTGGAATAATTCTGAAATGTGGAAGGTAAAGATAAAGGATCTACTAAGAGATCGAGATTTGTGAAAGGTTGTTGATGAGAATGTCATGAGACCTAAAATCCAAATGAGGTTGCTAAATTTGTCATTATGGACTATAAATCCAAGGGTCTAATTAGATTGTGCCTTGAAGGTTTTTTTTATTCAATGCCCATGAAGAGTTCTCTATAAAGAATCTATTGAAGAAGCTTGGTGAGATGTGTCAAGCGAAATATTTAGTAAGATTTTATTGAGGAAGAAGTTGTATTCCTTGAGAATGGAGAATGATGGACAAATTATAGACCACCTAGAAGCATTCAATATGTTGGTGGCTCAATTATCATTTGTTGGTGTCAAGATTGATGAGGAAGAGAAATATTAGATCTTGCTTTGTTCTTTTCTTGATTCATGCAATTCTCTTATTATACAATTGGCAATAGTTCTATTTTTTTAGGATGTAAGATGTGTTGGGTTGTTTTATTTTCCCAAAGATGGGGAGGAAGGTATCCATCAATGGTAAGGAAGCCCTATTTTTTTTATAAGACCCAAGGAAAAATGCAAGAAGAATGAGAAGCATAATAAACCAAATCTAGGGGAGATCCAAATCTCTAGAAAGTCCAAAGTTATTTGCTAGAATTGCGGTGAGCTTGGACACATCCATAAGGACCAGAAATAAGAAAAGAAGAAAAAGAAGAAATTTGATTATGGTTTTGAGTCTAAGAAGAAATGTGGGGATGTGTTCACTATAGTTTTGACCACTCATGCATATGATGATGCATAGTTAATTGACCAGGGTGCATCTTTTCATATGAATGAGCTTATAAATATTTTTACTTTTAATATAAGGAATTTGATGGAAGTAAGGTGTACTTGGGTGATAAGTCTCATTTAAATATTGTTGGTCGTGGTAAAGCTAAAATGAGGTTTCCTGATGATAGAATAAGAAAGAGTAACAATGTGTTGCATCTCCTTGGTTTGAGATTTTTTATTTTTATTTTTGAGTAAACTAATAGATTCGAGTATGCATGTAGTCATTTTTTATGCAAGATACAAAGTGGTGAGAGTTGCTATGGTGATTGATAGAGGTGTCAAAATTGGCACATTGTATAAGTTGGATGCATGCATTGTTGAGTGTAATAATTCTTCTATAAATACCAAATATGTCGATGCTTCATTAGAAAAGGTGAGGTTTTCAACTTCAGCAGATGGTCACGGATTTTGAGTACCTTGGAGTGCCTTTTCTTCTAAATCCAAGTTACCTGCAAATAACACTATGAAATGGCACTAGAGACTTGTCCACATTGAAGAGAAGGGTCCAATGACCTTGAAAAAGAAAAACCTTGTTAAAGTTTTGAATGATTGTAACCTTGATTTTGATATCTGCGAGCATTGAATTTACGAAAAACAAAACCACGTTTAGTTTTACTCAAGTTCTCATAAATCTTGTAGTGTGTTGGGTCTTATTTATTTTGATGTGTTTGGTCTTAAAGACGTTACTTTGTTGGAGTACAATATCACTTAGAGGGGGGGTGAATCAATGATATAAAACATTGTATCAATTTTTAAAACCACATTTAAACAATAAATTTAATGAATATGGACGGAGATAACAACACGAAGACAATACATGCACATGAAATTGTAACACAAGATATGTCCAAAGTGGAAACCCTCTTAGGGAATAAAACCACTCGAAATGCCTCAATGCTTAATCTAGAAATATCATTTTACAATACCTCACTAGTTGTATAACTGTCTCACTGACAATTCTATCTCATAGATAGTTATCTTTGCCTCACCAACTTTTCAATTCATTACAGCTTTCTCTGCATACAGAGTTAGAAAATCTAATCTTGCATAGTCACTACAACCTAATACCATACAAAATTAAACACAAGTGAGACTTTGTGTTGAACAATGCATGATACAAAGTTATAAGCTACTATAACTTCAATAAGGTATTTATGATAAATATATCTGATTGTGCACAAGTAACAAGAATGTATTTCATCAAGAACCAAAATACTCTATCTATATCTATATCTTAGTATTCTTCACTGCTATGTATATATGATATATCATGAAACCAATCAACTGAACCACATATGATTACATGAACCAAATACAATTGTCTGATAATCCTTGTGTATGTTGATAAAGAATCATTCATCATATATAGGTACGTTTTATGTCTCTTATTAAGAAACATGTATGTAAATGGGTTTCTAATTTTTCATAATGCTAATACTTCAATATGTCTCAGTATATACAAAACCCTTAATGTCACTTTTTTAAAATCAAAACAATATCCTTATATTCCATAATGTACCTCTCTCAAAAATAATAATACTATATTTCTGATCAAATAAACAACATCTAATATCTTCAAATTAACAAATTATGTATTATCCTCTAACCTTTGTTAACAAATCTTTATCCAATTGTTACTGTAATGTAGATTGTCAAAGGCACAAAGACCAAAGTTCACAAACTTGGGTTCATACTCCAAAGACAAATCTAGGTCTAGATAAAAACAATACATACTTAATAACAACAAATTGCAAACTTGGATTAAGACCACAGAGAATACAAAGTATGTACCACGGTTAAGAGTCATAATACAACAGAATGATAAAAAAATTTAAACAATACTTTAAGACTTGAAGAGACACATATTTTGACAAATACATGTGTATGAAAGACTTGTGTTTGGTACATGACAACCTTCATGCTCAGACAATTCAAACTTACAAACTCTTGACAAGGGTTTGAAAACAAAAACTCATATTTTAACTCTGGTTCGAAACCCTAACAAAGGCTTTAAAGAAAACATTATGATGACCACAAACATAACCCAAACTATATTTAACAAGAATGGAAAGAAACTTAACATAAAATATCCCTTCATACATGTTGACATGTTAAATATTTTAAGAAAAATGGAAGCTTTTAAACAAATATTTAACAAAAATTAAACACTGAGACAAAGAAGAGTGATGCCTGGTCAAAACCCACAAGCTGTAAATCCTTCAAGAATCCTGAAAAACTCTGTGATCAAATCTCTTCTCAATATTTCATAAATACTTTTCCAAAATTTGCAACTTCCTTTATCCATCATACAATAAGAATAATGGTAACTATCATTTCAACTTTATCGTGCCCTAGCTCTATCGAGCTAGAGTTTCAAATGAAACCCAAAAACTGCTTCAAAGAATGATTTTTATAATAAAGATGCAAATGAAGCTTTTCACTGCTTTACATGTCATGAGATAAGGCATGTGATGTCACCTTAAATTTTTATTTTATTGCTCCAAATGAATACAAATTGGAATTTTACACAAAGTGCATATAAACTCATATAATCAATAAAGGCAGGGTGGCTAGGGGGTTGGCCAAAAGGTCTACTTAGCATATCAAATTTAAGTTCCATGGTCACAATGTTGACCTTGTGACTTTAGAAATATTGATTCAAACTTATTCACAATTTTGATAATGCTCATGAGCCATGATGCATTTATACATGATGTATGCATTTGAAAACTGATATTAAGTCTGTACAAATGATAACATTGGAATGATGCTTCTCTATACAAACATAATTATATTCCTGTGAGGACATTCATACGAAATCTGATTGTGATGAACTACTGGATGCAGTAATGTTTCCATAGTATCAAGTTATTTGTATGTGAATGCAAATAATCTGAATGCAATGAATATGATAAACAATTTTATCCAACTGTAATCAGTGATATATAATAACCTAATCACTGATATTTAAACCGATCAAACTAAGAAATGTGTCCATGATAACCTTAATACAATGTGATTCACTAAATGATACAATGGTATATATTGAACATGATGCAATATGAAACTAAATTATAACCATATCAATAATCTGAATGCTAAAACTGATTGATCCCAAACTGAATGCACACTGAATCCAAACTAGGATCATGAAGGATGTTGATCCCAAATTGAATGCACACTAAAATAATATACACTAAATTTGAACTCATCACTATAATCATGACCAACAATGATCTACATGTACTACTTGATACATGTATTGCTTGATCATATCAGTGGCAATATCCCAAAATATCCTATTAGTGTTTTTGACATCAAGGACAACAAGGAGAGGAGAAACATCCTTCCATTGGAAAATCCACATATTATGTTTCAATCATTGATGATTATAGAAAAAGGACACGAGTATATTTTATAAAGAATAAATTTAACATTTGATTTAAAAAATTTAAAGCAATGGTTAAATTATAGACTAGAAGGAAAATAAAAATGTTGAGGACTGATAACGACGGTGAATTTTGCTCTAATGATTTTGATAGATTGTGTAAATATTGTGGCATTCATAGGCAGAAGAAAACTCTAGATTATCCATAAAAGAATGATTTTGTAGAAAGGATGAGCATGGTGTTGATGGAGAAGGCTAGGAGTATGTTGAGTGGTCTTGGCCTAGAACAAATGTTTTGGGCTGAAGTCATTGCCACCACTTGCTACCTGACTAACATATCTTCTACATTAACTCTTTTTGATAAAATGCCTATAGAGGCATGATCGCATCATAAGCCTTCATTGAGACATCTTAATTTTTTTGGCTACATGGAATATGTATATATGATAAAGGATAAATGAACAAGGTTGTGAAATATATCTTCATCAATTACAGTCATGGTGTGAAAGGATACAAGATTTGAGACCCTATTGCACAAAAGGTAATACATAATAGAAGTGTTGTTTTTATAGAAATTAAGCCTTCTTTGGTTACATTATAGTATGAAGAAACTAAAAAGGAAAATGTGATTTAAATACCTTCTACACCTGAGAAATTTGAATCGAGGCCCATAGATAGACAAGAAGTTGTATAGAGCTCATCTAGATCTGAATCTTTAGAAGAGGAGGAAGAACCTCTTTCTCAACTTGTTTAAAGGTCTAAAAGGTATATAAAACCACTTGAAAGGTATTCTTATGATGATTGGAGATGAATTTTTTATTTTAATACTAGTGTGGATGAACCTAGATTTGTATAAGAGGCATTAGGTATGAATGTTGCAGAATCCTAGAAAATTGCTATGGGTGATAGTTTTGAAAAGAATGGTACAAGAGACCTTGTACCATTGTCTGAACGACAAAAACTTGTTGGTTGAAACTGGGTTTTCAAGAAAAATATTGGTTCAAATGGAAGCATCAAGAAGTATAAACCAAGGTTGGTTGGAAAAAGCTATTCTCATGTTGAGGGCATTGATTATGGCAAGATATTCTCTCTTGTTGCAAAACTGACATCCATTATATTTTTTCTTCTATTGCTACTACTTATGATTTAGAGGTTGAGAAAATGGATGTGAATACCACTTTGCTTCATGGAAATTTACAGGAGGATATTTACATGGAACAACCAGACTATTACATGGTAAAGGGTAAAAGTAATTTGGCTCAAAAATTGAAGAAATTTTTGTGTGACCTCAAGCAATCCTAGGACGTGATACCAAAAATATGATGTGTGTGTGTGTGTGTGTGTCAAGTTTGGGATTTGAGCATTCTAAATAAGATCACTATGTTTATTAGAAATCTAATGGTGGTCATTTCTTGCATATTGCATTATACCTTGATGATATGTTAGTCATTTGGTAAAGGGAAATGTATGATTGTAGAACTTAAGTCTCAGCTCGTTGCTAATTTTGAAATGAAAGATCTTGGTGTAGATAAACACATTCTTGGGAAGAAAATTATAAGAGATGGGGTGACAAAAAAACTATGGTTAGACCAGAGCAAGTATGTGAACTCAATTTTGTAGAGGTTCAACATGCAAGATTGTAGATCATCATGTGTTCCTTTTATAGTTGGAACAAAACTGTCTATTTCATATTGTCTGACATCCCCATTTGATATGGACGACATGCATATAGTACCTTACTAGAGTGTTGTTGTAAGTTTGATGTATGTTATGGTTTGTACTAGACTAGACCTTGCCCAGGAAGTGGGAGTTATTTCTAGATATATGTCTAATCTTGGTGGAGTTCATTGAGATGTAATTAAAAGAGTCTTCGTATATTTGAAGGGTACCTCGTAGTACTCTTTATGTTGTCATGGTAATATGATAGGAGATAAAAATTTCCTTGATATTCATTTTTATGTGGATTCAAATGGGTAGGTGATATTGATAGCAAAAGATCCACTAGTGCTTATGTGTTTGCATTATTTGGATGGTACAATC
Source organism: Thuja plicata (assembly GCA_018584345.1). NCBI lineage: Eukaryota > Viridiplantae > Streptophyta > Pinopsida > Cupressales > Cupressaceae > Thuja > Thuja plicata. Next base: position 384,875 of record MU224963.1, on the reverse strand, counting down.
AGTTGGATAAGTAAGTGACAGGCTTTGGTTTCTTTGTCCACTACTTAAGTTGAGTATACAAAAGTTACTCATGCTTGTGAAGAAGCTATTTGGCTTAGGATATTGTATTGAGTTATTGGAATAAATCAAGGAACAATAAAAATTTATTATAATAGTCAGAGTGTGACCTGCCTAACAAAGAACCTAATATTTCATGCCAAGACCAAGCACATTGATGTTCAATATCATTTTATCAGAGATATGGTAGAGGATGGCAGGTTGAAGTTGGTTAAGTTAGAGACTTTGATGAATGTTTCAAATTCATTAACTAAGGTTGCGAGCACAAATAAGTTCAGACGGTGTTTGGAATCTATGGGCCTCATTGACCCTAGATATTCAACTATGGTGTAGATACTCCCTTTTCTCTTGCAAGGTGTTTGACGGGTGGGAGATTATTTGTAAAATGTGTCTCAACCTTTCATTTACACATGGTTACTATTTCTAGTAATTTTTCACTTGAGCACATAATTTCCCTATTCTTTCCCCGAATGTTTGAACATGCTAGATAAGCATGTCGGTAAAGTTTCATTGCAAGATCATGTCTTATTTTAAAGATATTAAAGCTTCTATTTTTTGATATTGATGAAAATTTTTATGAAAAATAATTTTGAAGTCTTTAGAGTCTCCAAAATGGCCTAGAAATGTGGTTAAATGGCCTAGAAATTTATTAGGTAATAGAGCACAATGCGAGCTTTCTGGCGCTTCAAACAATTTGTCAATCAAACACTGGGTTTGAAAGTTATGGCCTCCAAAAGTTTGGTATCTTGAAATAGGAAATGTAAAAATGTGTTGAACATGTAAGTGAGTTGTAAAAGGGAGCTACACATGTTTGTCTGTGTATTGACACACCATCTAGAGCATCTTTGATTGGAGATAAGATGGACACCACTTTATAAGTGATTTTTAGCCCATGGTTTTGTATTATTATTTTATAATTTCATGCATTTTATCTCCTCTATATTAGGTTCATGAGATGGAGGGTTTTCTAAAGATTCTTATAGCTATTTAGTTGCCTCCAAGACCCTTGTTGGTGATACTCCTGCGAGAATCTTGCTCTGCAAGTATATAGTAATTTGTTATTGATTTTTGAATATATATTGGTTGGCTTTTGGAGTTTTCAATTCTTATCCTAGAAAGGTTTTCCCAAAGTAAATCATCGTGTTATGGTATGCATGTTATTTATGTCTTTTTTAAAATATTTATGTAACTATTGAAAATATCTGAGAAAGTTTTTATATTAGTCTTCCCTCAAGGTTTGTGTAGGAAGTTGTTTCGCTACTTAACTTCCTTACATAGTCATCCTAATCATCTCCTTAATCATATTAATCATCCATCCTTTTCTAATAATCCATAATCATTCTGATTATCTTATCCTAGTCATCCATAATATTTTTATTTACCCCCAAAATCATCCCAATCATCCCTCCTTTCCTAATCATCCCAATCTAGCCCCAATCCATCCTAATTCATCATTTAGGATATTAACCCTAATAAATTTTCCTAATACAATCAAGGCCCTGATCCTTATTCTATATATCCATCGTATATTTCTCTTCCATAACTCACACTAAAATCTACTTCTCTTAATCCAATTTCATCATTCATCTTTTTCTTAATCATCCTCTAACAATTATAACCCTTAATTCATATCTTTCATCATCACTCTAATCCAATCATGTTTTCAACATGAACCCGTTCCAACCAAATCCTAGTTCATTCCATCTACCCTCATCCAAATCCAATTACCGATTATCTATCCATATATTTTCACCAAGCATCCAATACTTACTTGTTATTTAAATATTATCCTTTGAACAACAAAATTTGGTTAAGAAATTCATCCCCCATATCCTATTGTCATCATCAAAATCCTTCATCTAAGGAACCTATCCCTAATCTATTATCACCCATTTCAAATTAAACCTTTCAATCAAGAATCAAAACCTTGAGTTGATCTCATCCTTTTATGCAAACTTGCTTAATAACATTAGCCTATCTTAAGTACATAGTTGTCAAAACCCATCAATCCTTACTTGAAATCTTTGCATTTTTAAAGTAGAAATCAAATCCAACTTACTCATTCTTAAGAATGTTATCCCATCTTAAGTGTAGATAATCATCCATGAAAATAAATCATTTTAAGGTCTTAAATTTTGATCTCCAACTATCCATCATGCTTCAACTTCCACATAGCATTTATATATAATATTAATCCAACCTATATATCATTCCTAATTCGACTCATCTATCATCCATGTATTCCAATCTCTTTTGATCATATTTATTCCATGTTTATCCAATCCAACAATATGAATCCATATCATACCCAAACAAGACCAAAATTGTGATAAAGGGAATCCCTAATCATATTGTTGATGATGATGATGGTGATGATAGTCTCTCGGCCATAAAGGAAAACTCTCCACATAACCCATAAGATAAATATATGAAAACAAATATTCATAATCCATATGCAAAAGAATAGACAACATGTCATCAAAGATGACACAAGATAAACCTTGGGAAAATTGTCAATAGGGAAAACCCCAATGTCCAAAAACTTCCACCACTCATGTATTATTCGATAATGAAAGCATTGTACTCCACAAACATATTTGAAACACAAGGTCTCGATAAGAACTCCATTTGAACAATCATGTGACAACACATCGTGTGTCATGCTTCAAACCCTCACAAAATTATAAACAAGAGACACTCTTAATCCCTTAGCCAAAATGGCCAATTAGCCAACCTTAGAAAATGACCCTTGCAATTTTTTTATATAGAAATAAACTCACACAAAACAACCAAGTGGTACTACATAAAACCATGTGACTAAAACTATGACCTTAAAAAAATATTGGTCCCTTATTTAATATTGTGTACTAAGTTTTCACTTTAATATTTCCCTAATATTAAATTAAATACATCACACATGGGATATACCCACATTTAATTTATTTTCCAATGTTACTTACAACACATAAAGTAGCCCCGGTAATGTTAAATCCTAGTGATGGATGTACCGTTGGGACCTTGGTTGCACCACACACATTTATAAATAAATTAAATACTATAAACACCATGCAAGATATATAACACCTAATTCCTACCAAGTCATGTTGACCAACTTGACTATGATCCCTATGATGACAGTGAGAGTTGTGTATACCACCTTGAAGTCATTATTAGTGGTAAAATTGATCAAAATTTCCTCATATTTGATCGAATAACTTTTAGCCAGGAAATTACTAGCACAAATTATTTTATTTCACCTCAAAACATGCATATTGGCCAAACTTATCATACCTTTGACAAAGGAAATATATCTTATCTCGCACCCATACATCACTTTTATCCCTTAACTACATACACCTCTCATCTAAACTTCATACCTCCATCTCCAACCTTGTATAACCCTTTCATCATCTCCACCAATTATCTAAATTCCTTTTATAAGAAAATTCCATGCACGACTAGTGGAAATTGAGAAGATTCTCTAGAGGACGAGCTCTATATTTTTTCATGTTCCAGGGGGATTTTTTTATAATGAAATTTGAATTTCTTACATATAAAAAATTAGTGCTTGAGCTTAGCCCTTGGACTCTGTTATACCCTGCATCCCCGTCCCTACATTTTGATGTTTCTTTGTTTTCTTTCTCCGGGTTTTCTGTCCCGCGGTGTTGGTTTTGCTTTTTGTTTTTGTCCCTCGTGTCTCTGGGACCCGGTCCCGAAGTTGGTTGTTTCTTTTCCAGGAGCCAGACCCCGAACTCCAGGATTCTCTGCCACGATGTCTTCTTTTTGTAAGAAGGTAAGGTCGCACGAAATCCCTGGGCCTAGAGTCCAGAGGTCTGCTTGTTCCAGAGTTTGCGGAAGGAAAGGTAACTCGCTTTTCACCTCGGGTATAAATAGGAATCACCTGTCATTTTCATAGTTACCACGATAAAAACACTTAAGCAATTTCAGAGCTATTTGAGCGAGATTAAGTGCGAGTTATTCAGAGCTGTTCTGAGCAATTACCAGTTGTTTTCAGTACTAGTTGGTGATCATTTGGAGGTGGAATCTATTGCAGAGCGTCCAGGGTGCCTTTCCTTCCTAGTCTTTCTTCGGGTTTCAGGTTGGTGTCTCTGTTCCTTCCCTTCATTTTCCTGCTTTTGGTTGTGTTTTTGGTTTGCGTTTTCTATTTTGTTTCCATTTTGCTCTATGTCTTCGTCGTCTGGTTCACCGCCTGTTAGTGGGTCAGCTCTGCCAGAGGATTGTCCGCCCTCTATGCAGTGTAAAATATTGTATATGTTGTACATTTTTGGCATTGTTTTGTTAGGGTAGCTGCTCTGCGTCTATTGTTGATATGTATATTTAGTGTATATTAATATATATCCTTCCGCTTTTCATGTATATACCCTTCAGCCTCACTGTGAATTAGGTGTATATTTTGTGTGTATTCACCCAGTCTCGTGTTGAGCTCATTGTGCTCTGTCTGCATTTCATCCATGTTTGTGAGCTCGTTCTAGGCAGAATACCACCTAGTTGAAACTCGGCTCTCGGCTGGTTTCAACTAGGCAGTTTTCTCTCTCCTCTGTCAGCCAACCTTAATGTTTCATTCATATCCCACATATGCATTTAAGGTTTCCCAAGTGGCCTCTGCTCTTCACGCATTCAGACAGTTGGCGCTGCCGTCGCCATAACTCCCCATTTATTGTATAGTCACGTGACGTCCACGTGGGCCTGACAGCTCACTTTTCACTCACATCTTCCAATGGTTAGTTTTCCAGACCCCGGGTCTTTTGTCTTCACCAACCCACATCTTACTTGCATTAAGTATGTTGAAACCCCCGGTCCCAGATAGGGGTTAATTTTCTAAGTTTGCATTATATATATACTTTTCAAGATTTTGAACCTAAACTAACTTTTCAGGAAAAGGACGTGCCTCAATGGTAAGATCTCCAGATCCTGGAATATTTTTATCTACAAATTCTAACAGTCACCTTGCCTTGTAGGTTTTCAAAGCAACGTACCTACATTATGTCTGAGGATTCTGCATCTTCACCACTTGGGAGTCTGAAACTTCCTTCCACGGCGGTCACCAGGGCAGCTGTCAGATCCAAAATGGAGAGGGCCTTAGAAAAATTGCCTCTCAGCATGAAGTACTTGAGGGACAACACCATTATGGGATTAAAGATTGAGTCCCAAGTTCAATTAATTACCGACACCAGCGTCAGAATGTGGGCTGAGATGCAAGCCCTGGTCAAAATAATGTTCATTCAGCGACAGTCCGGGGATCCGCTGGTGATCAGCGTCAAGGATTCTGGGATTCTGAAGGCCGATTGTGTTCCCATGCTCAATGCAGGCCCCGGAGCTCATCCTCACACTTTCAGCACATTACAACTCTTCCATCCGGGCCGTCATGCTCGCAGCCTCGGTCCCGACTGGATATCCCACCCCCATGGTATCTCTCGACGCCGCTACTTTTTGGGTAGGTTTGGGGATTCCTCAGTTCGATAACCCAACTATCGTTACCAGAGCTGATGCCTTAGCACAATTTCAGCAGTTGGAGGTCGCAGCCCAACAATACATGAACAACCATTGGCTCAAGAGTCCGAAGAGGGACCACAAGAAAATGAAACTAGAGATCCCCCGGTTTGAGTTTAAAGAAAGTATCCAGATGGGGATGATAACACTATGCCGGATCTTCGGGCAACCCCATACCCGAGAGTTCTCAGGCTGGATGTACTAATTTTTGCTTGGCATCACCATCGGTGGGGAATACTTTGATTGGGCCACCATTATTTCCAACCATGTAGATTCTCAGTTCCTTCAGGTGGTCCAGAAGCGCAAATTCTACATGACCTCTTATGTTCTCTAGGCCTTAGCGCAACAACGACCCGTCACCAACAGGCTACTCACATCAGGTGTACTTGGGATCGGCCCAGGTCAGAAGGCTCCCTGGGATTATTTCCCACAAATTTAATGGGAGGCTAGTTTCCCCAGTTTCTGTCGGGTGAATGACGCCTTCATCTATTACAACCTGCTCACGCCTACCCGGGATGCAGGGTACCGCCTCTCCAAGGAGGTGATGGATCTAGTTAGAAGTTATGGCCATTATTACATCCAATTCTAGCAACACACCTACATAAGGATAACCGGCTTCTCCGGGAAACCTTACTTGTTGCCCAAACATTGTGAGAACAAGATAATTCTCTTAGAATATTGCAAACAAATATTGGAGTTGCACGCCTTGTACGCTCTTAAGAAGGTGACAAATGTTCCATTCCCAATAACTTGTGGGAATTACTTGTGTAGTCTGGCCGCAACCAAGGAGGTAGACAGTGAGCTCAAGAGCCTAAACTTGGTAGAATTCTATCTAGCACGGAAGAACTTTGATCCGCTGGGCAAAATTGCATTGGCGCTTCCCTAGGCATCAGAGCCCCACCGATATCACATGGAGGACTTCTCAAAAGATTACCAGGATGACGTTGAAGTACAAAGCTGGTATTATGTCTAGATGACTATGGGGATGATGGAAAGGTTGAAGCTCCAAAAATTTCCAAATGACTTTTCAGACGCTGGACCCACAATAGATCCCCAGTACAAGGTAAAGGGGATTGATAAGTTGGCTCTCCCACCGATAGACTAGAATGCCCAGGAGGGGCCTACCATTGAGGAAATCACTCGCAACGTGGTCAAGCGCAGCCATGAATACTTTAAGAGAGTATGCCCCGGGAGTACCCACAGGGCCGCCCCAACAATACAAAGACTGACTTCCGGGGCCAAAACCTCCTCCGGAGCCGGAACCTCTTCACAAGGAGGGGATAAAGGAAATGGAATAATGGGAAATCCAACCCCACAGGAGACCCCCATAAAGGAGCAATTGAAACAATCACTGGCGGCCTCCCAACAGATGAAGGATAGAATAATCACACGGTTGGCCACTCTGGTGCTCATGACCGGACCTATTTGTCCTCCCTCTTCCCCTTCACTAGCAGCATTAATGGTCAGAGCAATAGGAATGGATGCGGAAGAGGAGTAGGTGGTCCTAAGGGATGTGGGGCCTCCTTTGGTCACTAGGAAGAAGAAAAGGCTTAATCCAAAGCCAAAGGCAGAACCAGAGCTTAGGATGCCGCAAATCCCACAAGTAGAAATCCTTTCTTCCGACTCCCCAGAGCCAGAGAAAGAACCAAAGCACGTCCACGTCCTGAAAAATCCTCCCCCTCAAGAAGAATTTGATGATGTATTCAGAACTGATGAGTTTGGGAATTTGCAGGGGGACGTCGTACAGCCAGAGGCAGAAATCCCAAAGCAGGAGGAAGCTCCAGAACAAGAACCTGCGCAGGAGCAGGAGGAACAAATAGAAGAAGAAATGGGAGTGGAGCAAGAGATGGTCTCCGAAGTCCTAGAAATACAGGATATGGGAGTATCAAACCAACAGAAGCAAAGTGAACAAATGGCATCGGTTGGGGAAACTGGACCCATGGGAACAACCGTGACCCCAACTGCCGTGTTCCAAACGCCGCTCCCGAAGGTAACATTTGGGGAGGTAATCACTACGGCCCAAACGTTGAATCTTGACCCGTTGCCTCCCCCACTACCAAAATATGTACCGATAGAAGAAGACACCCCAGCAACAAAGGCTAAGGAATAACAACAGGAAGAAGAAGAAAACCCCGGGGGAACCGATGAAGACCCAAATATTGCTGAAGATATAGACGGGGCAAATGACACAGGTATTACTGGAGCAGATTTTGTCGGTGAGACAGAAGATACAGGTAAAGAGCCAGACAAGGCTCATACTATTGAGGGGGCACAACAAGATATCAGGGAGAAGTCACAGGAGCAAATTTTGGCTACAAAGCCACCCCGACCGCCATAGTGGTTGGTGGAATCTTGAAAGAGAAAGGCCCCATCAACACCCAGAGCTCATCTTTCTTTGGTGGAGATGATGGCTTCGGCGCAGAACCCGCCTAAAGTTAAGAAAGCCCGGATGGTTCACACTCTTTGAATCAAGTCGGGCGGAGAAACAGTCGTAGTAATTGTGACACCTTCCCTAGATGCAGACGAGGCAATGACTGAGGCTGGAGATTATAATGTCATAGAAGTGTCGCTGGGGAAGAGAGGAAAACAGGGTGAATTGGACCTGTTGAAAGAAGCAGCCAAGGCAGTAGAGGCTCTCTACGAAAAAGAAGCTCAAAAGTTCAAGGCAAAACGGGAGAAAAATGCAAACCTCATGGGGTTGCTGACTGAGTTGGCCCGGCCTATTAGCGTTATTCCTCTGGGGGCCTCTACTTCAGATGCACCACTTCCGCAGAGCGATATAGACTCATTACGGGAGATGGAGAAAAAGGCCCAAGCGGTTGATGAATGGGTCGCCTTGCAGTTGGGAAACGTCTAGCATTTCCTGGTGTCCAAACTCTCAAATTTATATGCGGCTTGCCATGTATTACATCAAGTCAAAACCACCATCAACATATGGGAGGGGGACATCAAGAATTATGAGGCATGGAAGGTTGAACTAGAGGAACTCATCGGCCTCGGAGAGGAGATTGTTTTCGAGTCCAGAATTTTAGGAGAAGAGTCATTTGATTTTGTGAGGACCCAACACTCTAGACTTGACCTCACATTGGGGGTAATCAAGCAACTGGTGGGGACTTTGCGGGATAAGGTCAATGCAGTCCAATATTCTTTCAATTTATACAAGTCTTTTGTTTCGAAGGTCTCTAGAGTTGATCTGTTTAGCACTGACACATGCAAGCAGGAGGAGTATGTTTTGGGAAAGTTTGATGAGTTAATGGAGTCCAAGTATCAATCCCCAGAGGGCATAGATGGAGCTAAAATGACGTGAATAAATTGCATGATACTCAGTGGTCATGATGCGGCAAAGATGGCCAAAGAATTTAAGAACAATATTCCAGACCTAGGAGAACAGAATGAGGTGGCCAAATACTGACGGGCTGGCCTTAAAGACATCGATGAAGATGGAATTTCCCATCTCCTCCAGACCTTCAATGACAGTAAGAAACAGTAAAGATTCTCCGGGGGCCGGAGAAAACCTAAGTGTTTTGTATTCTTTATTCTTTTGGAACATAAGTTCCTGGATCCCAGAGTCCCGGATCCTACATTTTGTATTCTTTCAGTGACCTGTGTCCCAGTCCCCAAGGCCGACCGGTCACTTTCAAAGTAGTTAATAAAGGTTGTCAGAAGGTGGATAGCTACATCAAGGCACGTCGGATCAGCAAGAGGTTTTCTGATAGATGGTCTTCCCAAGGCGCCGCTTCAACGTTACACCTGGCACATCGGAGACAGGGCACCGCTTTTCCCATTTGTGAGGCATGTAGCCTCGATCCCCGGGGGATCAGATTTCTTCTTTCTCCTTCTCAGCTCTCTTCTCGAGGCCAATTCTTCCACTCCACCTCTCTTGTCTTATTCTTCTGACATGTCAGGCCTATTCCATCTCTAGGTCTTTTGCAGAGTGGCGCAGGTAGTACCGACCACCAGATAATGTATTTTATTGTACAACATAACATAAGTTAGGGTTAGGGTTAGATGTGTGTGTATAAATAATAAGTCCAACCTCATTCCAAGGGTCGGCGAAATTGATTATTTTGCAGTCCATAGTAATAGCAAAGTAGTTTTTTTTCATTTCTCAATTGCAGAGCTCAATGCTCCATAGTTTAAGCTTTCAGTAGTTAGATGCTCCCTTGGAGCCACCATTGTACCACGCACCAGTGATTGCTGGACGAAATGTTAATGAAGAAGGAAGAATTCTCTCAATGATGTTGTTGGCATTCTGTCTTATGGGTTCACGATATTTTATGCTTTGTGTTCTTCATGTCCTTTGCTCTAATGCTTAAAGTAGATTAACAACCTTCTTTCCTTTGCTACTGATGAATTATGAACTGATGGTTGTGTGTTTCTTCGGTATTTAGTGTAGTGTATTAGAGCATTGTTGATATCTTGAATGTTTAGCATAACTATAGGTAGATGAAATACTTCTAACTCTGCAATATCTTTTGAATTTTATTTGTTAAGTGAATGCGTGCTTGGAGAAAACCCCACTCACCTGAATCCCCGGAGTTGACGAGTTGAAGATAACCAACTATCCCCCTCGAAAAATAGTCACATCTCCCAACTGAGCCCCGCACTGTCGAGACCCGACTCTCACGTGCTTGGAGGCTCGGGGAATCTCATTTCCCTGGACAACCTTTACAGGCGAAGTTGGCCAGTACCCTGGTACCCGGTGACAACTTACCTCTATTGGTGGACCCGGTCACAAGAGTCCCGTCAACAGACTCATCGAGGTGATTTTTTATGTATGAAACCTTGATTTCCCTTTTGACCCTCGAACTGAGACCTTTCCTCTGCCTTTTTGGGTGCGTCTTCCTTATCTCCCCTTTTAGTTTTGGGATTTGTATTTTTTTTGCAGGTGATATGTAATTATTTAAGTAAGTTTTATTGTAGTTCAAAGGAAACTGCAAACTATCAAAATTCTACATTTGCACACATATGTGTAGAAATGAATCTATCCAATGGTCTACCAATATGGGTGGAATTTATGGTGGCCAATTGATGCTAGAAGCAACCTATGGACTTTGAGAAATTTGTTTTCAAATGTAGGAAATGCTACCTTACATTTCATTTTACACCCCAATATATGAAGATGAAAGGTTTCAGAAAGGGTATGTTAGTTTTAAGTGGGTCACCCTCTTGGTGGGTGGGGTTGAACCACAACATTATGTTATTTTTAATAAATCACATAATGTAAGCACAAATGGTCATGGTTCTCCTATTAGAAATCCTAGGTCTCCACCCATTCACCCATAGCCACTCTAATATACCTTGGTGGGAAATATCCAAAAAAATATTACTAATTTGGGTGATCTGACTACCACTTCAATATCTAAATCAATAAATTTCTAATTGTATCAAGATCCCTTGATCAATCAAGTAGATGTACACTCTGTGGAATGCCCATGCAAGAGCAATGAACATGATTTTTTATCTAATCAAGTTTGGAAAAAATTTAAGAAGAGAAAACCTTCAAAATCCCATCATTAAATGCTCCCAAGATCTTCAAGAAAGGGGAAAATCTTTGATGGTTTGTTATTGTCTGAAGCATCCCCGCTGATGGGTTGATCGGGGACCCTAATAATGGACTATCTCCTTTTGATTGTTTTTAGTTTGGATTGAGGGGAAGAGGTACCTCATTTGTGACCTCCCATTATTTGATTCTCAGTGTTATTATGGGGGCTTGTTGGGCTACTTGTTTATGGGTTGGTAATTACTAATTTTGTAGGGATTAATTGTGAAAGAATTGATCAAACTCAATTCTGCACAACCCAAGAAGAACCTGTTAGCCAATAACCTGTTACAAGAAAAGAAGAAAATGGAGACAGAAGGAAAATGCTCTCAGAATGTGAAAAATGCATAAGA
>MU224963.1:337580-370107 GCA_018584345.1 Thuja plicata | reverse complement strand
TTATTAATTAATAATTAATTAATAATGTACCTAAGTGAAGCTTAAGTAACTAGAGTAATATAAACTTATATAATTAAATCGATATGATTTAATTAATAAGCATAAAGTAATAATACTCTAACAAATTGAACTTGTTAATGGGTTGGTCATTTTTTAAATTTATGCTTTGGACAGGATGGTTGTCGATGGGCTTGGCTTTGATCAAGGGAAAACTATCATGATTTTATTTTATTTTTTAATTAATATAAATGGGTATAACACCTTAGTTGCTATTTGCCTATAAAATATATATATTTCTACAAAAAACAACTAAATATATGCATTAGACACATATCTATATTTAAATACTATAAATTTTTAGTTTCTACGAAGACAATTGTACACATTTGTGAACAATATAGGCATTTAAGGCATTATAGTGATTATATTTTTATCATAAAATGAAGAGGTAATCCACGTAGAAATGGAAGAGAAATTGTTTCATTTTTCCCAAACAAGGGATGTGAAGCAATCATTAAGTAATCAAAAAATGATAATGAACATCTTTTAAATGCAATATTGAAATTAAATCCCACAAGAATGCAACTATAAATCATTCATGAAGAAGATTGTATAAATCTACGTGGTGTGTGTATGCACGAAGTTTCCCATCACGACTATCCTTATTGAGCAACTATGATACTTCTACCTCAACCATGTTCTTGTCTTCAATAAGCACTTGAACATTATCCTACACTCAGTCGGACTCAGATTGTCATCAGTAGTTTAGTCTATAAAACTATATATGAAGCACATGTGATAAATCACGTGCTCATAAACATAAACATGATAATTCAACATCATTTCTTCCAATTTCATTTCCATGCATATGAATTAATCATCTCATTTGACCAAACATATACATGTAAAATCAAATAATCAAACAATCATAAGTGATATCCAAGACTAGGGTGCCTAGCCACATTGGTCAGACATTTTGGATTTTGCTTTTTGTCACAGGTGCATTTCTACATCACTATTTATGGTATGTACTCTCTTGTAGCTTATTTCTATCTGTCTATTAGCTTTTATCAGTTATATGCTCATTTTAATACATGTTTTAGAATCTAGTTAGTTGACATTTAAACCAATCAAGCAATTTTTTAAGAAACAAAGAAACAGAGCCCAAGGGATTACTTTACTCTCTTTGAGTAAGAGTAAGTCAAGAATAACACCCATTTGTGGTTTATATTTTAATATTTAGTGAAAGATGGGTTGACCCTAGTTGAACTGATAGCTAGAGTAATCCATCTCTCTTTTACCATCAAACAATATATACTTTTGGGTGGACTCAAGATAGAGTGATACATTCATTATCTCAAGATTCAAAGAATGGACATTGAAAAAACAACTAAAAAAATGAGCTTGAAGACTATTAGAGGGATCAAATTAATGAAACTAAACTATAGTCAAAACTTCAAGAGTTGGGAAATAGAATTTCAAAATTCGAAGAGGGTTTGCAAATTTTTCTTTTATCACTTTGCTTAAGGGATGCTTTACGCTGATATTTTGCATCCTCTTTTATAAAGGGAAATAATACTCTATTTGAAAGGTAAAACTAGAGATACCATATCGTTGGGCATCAACATTTGTGGAGAAGGATAATTTTTTTTGGCCTTGTTTTGTTGTATGAGAGTGGGTCACTTGAAATTAACTCTTTGCCAAACATAGAAGTTATTGGAGATGTTTTTTATAAGTAGTCTTCTACAAAGGAAATACCATCCCAACATAGGGAAAAAAATGCCACCTTTTGAAAAATAGTCATATTGCTCTTGTCTATGACATGGAAATGGCTTTTGTCTCCATCCTAGCAAGTGAAAATGATCTCAAGATTCCTATATGATAAAGATCCTCAAGTAGCTACAAATGTTGTGCTTAAGGTTGACATCCACCAAACACAAAAGAAAAATCAAATATTAAGGAAATCAAAGGGTGTATATTAACAAACACATATCTAGTTTACACTCTAACACCAATTCTAGGCTCGTAGCTTTTAAATATCTTTGTTTGTTGAACTTTCTATGATTAAAATTGATGATAGAGAAAAATATCTAGATAGAGAAAAATATCTAGATATCAAAATTAAAGAGGACTCTTTCAGTTTCTCTCCATCATCATGTTTTATAGCTAAAAGTGCAAGACTACTTGATATACAAAAAGTTGTCACAAAAGATAAGGAAAGTGAAAGGCAAAAACTAGTAAATTGAAAATATGATGATGTCAAACCCAAGGTATGAACTTAATAGGAAGTTAAGGTTGCCTACAATTATAAGACAACAAGGGATATTTTTGAGGTTGCAAGGGTGACAATGAATAGGCTTCCTAAGCATGGACACACGCTTTAGAAATCTAGCAAGAAAATAGAAGAACTACAAATGGGTTTAGAGAACTTTGCGTCCATGGTAGATGAACTTCTGAAGGCAAAGAGAAAAGGGGTTTCTAAACTTTTGCCTAGAGGATTGACATGGTTTGAAAAAGCACAAAAAATAGAGTGCTAAAGTTGACAACTAATATTACAACAATTTTATTCACATAATCTTCAGGTAACATGACATAGATAAATGTAGATCATAGTGATTTATGCTTGGTGAGAATATAAACATGAAAGTCTTAATGGGATGATACATGTGATAGTAACTTAAACCCAAAAATTCTCCTACAACTTCTTAATGCTTTTGACCACCCTCAAAACATTTATCGCATGGCCTTTAAGGGTGGAGAGTAAATCTTGGAGCAAGTAAGCAGTTTGAATAGGTGCAAGCATATTGGAGACTAGTTGGGAAAATGTACAAGAGTTGTAAAATTTTATCAACGTCCCAAAAATATATAGAAGTGGGGCATTAATATGGAGGGATAAAAAAGTAAAGGTAGAAAGAAGAAGCCAACCTTCATTTTTTATACTAAACTCTTAGAACACATGCTCCATCTTTATCTTAAAGTAATTCAGAGGTGAGAGACAATAATTACAAGTGCCTATGACAATTGAAAAGTCAGAGACATCATCCAACACCACTTTGGATTTTTTTCAAGAGTTGGAATAGTAGAAGGAACATTTTCCAACGTGAAAGAGAAAGGTTTAACTAAGCAAGGAAGATGAGACATATATCAAGATGCTCTAAAAGAAGGTTCTGAGCTTTGAGGAAGTTGTTCTAAGAAAATAAATATTCCAACCTTCAATAATTCTTTAGTTCTTATTTGTCTTTCGATAAAATTATAGCTTTAACATGCTCTTTTAACAAAATATAATGTATTGCAACTTAGGTCATACAATACACACATCATGTAGGTCACATGTTGTGTTGCTAGTTCAAAAGGTTGTTAGTTGTGAAATATGTCATTTCCTTATGAAATTATGAATGCACCAAACCTCTCCATGAAATATCGATGCATGAATATGTCAAAATCTTGAGTTGCAATTTGAAATCAGCTTAGTTGTCGAGTAAACTGCATGAGAACCAACAATATAGGTTTTAGTAACAATCATTTGGTGCATTACTCCAATAGAAATAGGTCCATTTCATGCAACTTTCTATCTTTATTCCTAGTACGCAACAATATTTAGTCTAGCTAGGCAATCGTAGCAAGAGAAACAACCCTATTTGAAGATTCACTCTAACCTACGAGCAACCCACAGACCATAGACTATTTGTTTCCGTATTTCATCAGATGGCTAAATAGAGTACTTAGTCCGGGTGCAATCTGAGTGATAACAATCAATTTTCATATTTTAGTTGTGAGCCACATTTTAGTCAATCAAAGTCAACATCTATCCAATATCTAGGTACACCATATCATTATAGTTTCCTTTCACTTATCACACAACTTTTACCAACTAATCAATGTCAAATATTCTTAACCTAGAATTTAATTACATAAATTACTTAATCATCAACTTTTATAAACCTTTTGAATCAAATAAAATAAAGTGCATTTTATTTCCAAACCATATTTTATCTAAAATGGACAAATATTTTCGATAAACCCAGAGAACCCAATGAAATCATTTCCTTGTTACATTGGTCAAACAAAACATGTGCAATCGATTATCCCCAAGAAAGTAACGAGGACAGCTTACCGACCGTTTAAAGACTAAACGTTGAAAACAATAGCCTAGTGTTCGCAATTTTTAAAAAAAATCTAGATATACAAAGAATCATAGGGAAAGCTGCTGGCTAAAATAAGTACAGTTTTTAAGACGTATAAACCAAGAGGAACTTCTATTTTTAAATATTTCAATGCCGGTATTTTAGAGAGCGTGCAATTACCAATGGATCAGCATTAATTTTGCAAATTCGTTTTTTTATTCTTCCGAGCTCCTGAATTTAGCTGCAGCACGTTCTTCGTTCGTGTTCAGCGCTAAATCTTTCCGCAAAGATTACTGTTTTCATTTAGAAAGAAATTTGGCACTTCAGTTTATACCGAAAAAGCAGATACCAGACGCCTTCATGCAGAAGACAAAGGAGAAGAAGAATTATTTTCATAATTTGCTGGGGATTTTGAACAAGGGTTTGGATAAATAAGAGGTATTGTCATTTGGGGATGAAAAATAAGGGTTTGCAAAGATAAGAAAATGGGGCCTATTTCTGCTGTCACTGTGGATAAAACGACATCAAAATTGGTTATAGCAGTGGCGGGGATCATGAGCACCCTGGTTGTTTATGGTGTATTGCAGGTATTGATTTTATTTTCCCATCCAAATACATTCATCTTTTCAATTCACAGGTAATTTGATGACCAAAATTTCTGTCATTTTGTTTAAAGCGCTTAAAATCCGTCTCTGGGATACCTTGAAGTTTTATTCAATTTGTTGTTTGAGACGCGCGGTATAAATTTATTGATTTATTGGGTTAATTGAGTTACAAACGCACAACCATCGCCCTGAGGCACGTAGCCATTAAATTATGGGGCAGCGTGGGTAAATGCCAGAAAAGTCTTTGGGTTCAAGTAAAGCATTGGTTTCACGACGGTTTTTTTGGGGATCTTAATTTTTTATTTGAATTTTTAAATTGTTTGGGTTGTCTGGGGCAAACATGAATTACATTCTTAGAATTTTAAAATATGGTCACAATATCATTGATGCACCGCAAATTCCACAACTCTGTTGGGACACAGATATATGACAAAGTTTCCATTGCAAGATTCAATTTAACCCTCTACAATCCTGAAACAGAGAAATGAATATTATATTTCAAACGACCACAGTAAATACATTCAGAAGTCAAATGTACTGTAGAGAGGACTTCTAACAGCATATTCTACCGAAAAAGTATTAAATTAGTTTCATGTAAAAAATTGAAACTCTCTTAAAGCCAACCCTCTTAAAGCACAAAGCTTTTCAGTACTAGGTCGCGATTTCAAATTTTTGACGTTTTATAGTTGCTTTTCCTTGACAGTAATTGATTTCGTTTGGTCAGTTCTTTTTTTAATCTCGACTGTTTGTTACAATCATCAAACTATGTCAGTCGACTGTGAATCACTATTGAAGAGTTGAAGTTGATTTGGCTGATATGCAGTTCATCAGGTTTTATATGGGGTGGAATAAGATCTCTACATTTATGAATAAAATGCTATTGGGTGCAAAACACTGGTCCATATTGGCAGAAGAATCACCCTTTGGAACTTGTCTACTTAGCTCTATGAAGCATCCTTTTGTGTGCAGGGCCTGAAGATCATGCCCCTTTTTCCACACTTCCAGCAAAAACAAAATATCACCATATTGTCATTTTACCTTTTTTGTCAACACGAAGAGTCATCGAATAAACCCATCCTTCTGAAAGTAGCACCGAACTTCTCTATTTGTGCACATTGTCATTACATTTACATAGGGGTATGATTTTGTTTTGCTGCTGTAAATAACATATTGAGATATTCTTAGTAATAATTCAACAGTAACTGGCTCCTACAATTGGCCCTAGGTCTGTTTAGGCTATACATTCGCAGATACTATAGTCAGAGTAGCTCTACAGTTAGTTTAATTTTATCACTTTAAATAGTAAGAAATTGGGTTTCTTTATTCGGTCTCCCTGTAGCATATTGTAACAGGTAACAAACGCAAATGACAAGCAAATGGCTCTTTACTTCCTTGTGGGTTGATTACACTCGATTTGTTGTTTGAAACTGGCGTTAGCTGATGAAACAAATCTTGTGTAATGTGTGTGACTTGCTACATATATTGGAAGTTCTAGGAGATCAAAGATGGTGGCGTGATCATGGAGCTTCATAGCATTATTTTGTTGCAGGAGGGGTGGTAGAGGGTGAATGATTTGTTAAATTTAGAAAAAAATTAATAATTAACAATATAGATATCAATAGAATAAAAAGTTAATGCATGGCAATATTTGAAGACCAGACTTAGTAATGTCTAACTAGAGGCCCTTGGAATATCAACATCCAGAAAGAAACGTAAATTTGTTAGCTACTAGTGAAAAACATGAATGCTATATCTTAACCTAGAGTTTTCCAAGGATTAATCATTAATGCCATTCTTTAAAATTATGAAGACCCTTTCTCATAGCCAAAAGCAATATTGAGCATCAATTTGCATTTCAATTTCATTGAAACCTACAATGATAGCTGATGGTGGTGGTGGAGTGTAATGGATCTAAGCGTTTTTAAGAATGCAAAAAAATGGCAGTTTAAAAAAATTAAATGAAAACAACATATAGAAGTTCTGGCATCTTTCCATCCATCGAAGGACACACTTGTTTCGATCCATGAATCCTTGATGGGCTACAAGGAATCCTCTACATGTTTCACCTCTTTGTCCAATAAAGTGGTGCACACCTTCTCATAACCGGGCCAAACCACCTTGGAGCCTCATTAATCGATCTCGCCATTTCTTGCCAATACGGTGAGCGAACAAGCATTAAATGCCAATCCATGTGCATAGTATCTTGTTCAACAATGTCTCTAGCCTCATTCTTAAATGACATTTCCAAGGGCCCCTTTGCTCTCTTATTTGTCACCGGTTCTTGAGGAACCTGCAAGAATGGATGGCCCTTTGTGGGTTGTTCACTGGAAGCGGAAACTGAAGCCATAGATACTTTTTTAGTTTTGCTTCTAGACCTTTGCAAAGGATGAGCAGTTGCATTCCAAATTGTTTCATCTTCTTGTTTTTGCTCTTGGATATATTTGTTCACGCTATGGTTTGCAAGAAGGGTTTTAGGTGCAGGCTGCCCTTCAATTCTTGGCTGGCCTAGACAAAACTTAATGCCTTTATGAGGAATAAAGCACAAATGTGCTTTCACTCTACTATAAGAGCTACTATATTCCTCTTTGCAATGGCTACAAATCCAAATGTAACCTCCTCCACCTGACATTTGTTGAACCATTTCCACATATTTCCATAGTGGAGAGCCTGGGTTTGTTTTGAACCAGGAGTTCCCAGTGCTAGAAGCACTTGCCTTTCTATGAAGCTATAAACAACATACAAAGCCACAAACCAAAATGAAAACACAAAATAGAACTACATAGGTCATTTCATTTTATAAAAACAATGCAAAGAAAAATCTAAAAAACAAACAAAATCAACAAAACCCTACCTCTTTTGTTGAAATCTTCCTCTTCAATGTCTTTGAGGAGTTCTCCACACTTGCAACAATGTAGGAATAGCTCACAAACAATCTTAGAGAATGCAGCAATCACCTTTCTACACTCCTTGAGCAATGGCAAGCAAACAAGAAAGTTTAGCAATGGAGGCAAGAAGTTTTCTTTTTCTTTCACAAGTGCACAAATGATGTAAAAAACATCATTTTTGACCTTTTTAGTGGTTTATTTTAGGGTTGGAGGGTCAAATAGACTAAATTAGACCAAAAAAACTTTAAAAAAAGTCATTTTTTGCCCAAAGTCGGCCCGGGTTCTGCCATTGGGTTTAAAATTTGCTCCAAATTTGCTTAAATTCTGCCTTGTTTTTGCTGACAGACTTTGCAATGAATTTGGCCACCTGTGGCAAACTTTGCAATGAATTTGATCATACTTCAAATTTGCAAGGAATCAAACTTGACTTTGGCCCTGCCAGAGGCGAATCTAGTAACTTAGTTTTCCAATGAGTGCCACAACAAAAAGGGATGCACATGACACGGGTAACCAGGCATGTGCACCCAATCTCCCAAAGCAATGACAAAACCACACCCTGGCACAACATATGTTAGAAGGGCATCCAACCCTTGACGCCATTCTGGCCTCACATTGCGCTTCACCACCCTTCGCATCTCCTCAATTCCATCCAACTCGAGACCCCATGCACAAAAAATGGAGGAGATATCTGTAAAGCTATAAAAGGCTTGTGGACTTATGATATCCGACAAGAACTGTCACTATTCAGAATTTAATGTTATTAATCGATCCTTTCATTCATGCAGAGATGAAGATTAAGGAAGCCTTCGAGCTTAAACGATGATTCCTGCTCCCCAAAATGGGGAGATTTTTTCTTTTTTGAAAATGGAGATATTTTATTCTTATAACACAACCTAAATTCAAAGTGCCCTTTTTTAATAAAGGAATGGATAAATTTGTTATGAAGCACCTTATTAGAAGATTCGTAAATCAAATTGGTTCTGTACTTGTATTTGGTAAGAAGGTAATGAATCCCCAACAACCCTCTCACCATGGTAAGGAAGAAAAAAATGTCAGTGGCAAAGACAATTTTCAACCTTTCATCTAAGACTTTGCCCTAGAAGGACATTTGTTGCTTGGTTGTCTGCAAGCTGAAATTGGCCTCCATCTTCGAAACCAAGCTTCTTGTTTCTTCCTTCACTGCCAAGATATCAAATGAGTTGCACAAGAAATTATTCCTTGCCAAGATCAAGGCCACGGGCAGTGTGCGAGTAATGAACTTGTACTCTGCATCACACCAACATTCTTCGCTGTAATTGGCTCATAATTGAGGTTTCATCATTCAAAAAACATCTGTTGCCACCAAGTGATATGTCAAATCCACTGCCAACTTGGGACATGAGTCAGCTAACACTTCAATTGCCAACATATCAAGGTGTCAAATCTACTGCCAGCTTGGACAAAGTGTCGGCAAGGGAGTTTCCTTCCCTATATATGTGAGATATTTTGAAATTACAAAATTCTCCAATTTCTTCCGTATGATTGTGATAAACTTGTCAATTTTCCATGCATGTGATCGGCATTTGCAATGGCATTTACAATAATCTGCAAATCTCCTTCAAGGTGGAGTTGTTTTGCATTGATGTGATTGGCCATTTCAACTTCAAGAAAGCCAGCTTGAGCTTCGGCTTCGTTATTAGTGCCATCTGCTAGCTTCTTTGATTCAACCGCCAATATATTGCCTGAGACATCCCTTGCCACACAACCAGCTTCTGATGGCTCCAGATTGCCCTTCAAGGCCCCATCAAAATTTATTTTAATCCAACCATCATCTGGTTTCATTCATGCCACATCATCCTTAGGCCTGCAAGAAGGATTACCGATTAACCCTAGACTGCCCTGTAACAGGCCACCAATTTACCATATTAAATGTTATTTTTTTTACATATTTAAAATGATGAATTAAAATCTCTCCGCTGTTATTATTTCTCACTGAATTTGAACATTGTCTAGTAACATAGAGATATATAATTCAATGAATGACAAATCATATATCAATTATATATAATTCCAACTCCAAATATTTTTTTTAAGAACCTATTCTAAATAATTTAAATAGTTACATAATATGTTTGAGAAATCAATTGATTCCTTGTAAACTCTCTTAGATATAATTGTAAAATTACATCAAATTATACCGTTTATATTAGTATATTTATTACTGTCATTTTCACATATCATTTGTACTTATTAAAATTTAAGTTACAATATTATATGATCATTCAAGAATAGTAATATTGAAACAACGAGTTAACCTCCATACACATAATCATACATCATCCGATAAGTTAAATAAAAATACATAAAAATTCAAGTTATGACATCCTTTTGCAGCAGCAGCAGCACCTGTACTCTATAACCTCTGCAACCTGTCAATGAAGTGCTGTACTTGTGATCTGTCAGCTGATGGCACTGAATCAAATTGAATAATCTTCACTTCTAAGGTAAGACTGCTCTGTGTAATCAGTGTGTCCTTAGTCATCTCCTCTTCGCCATCTTGAATTCTCCTTGCAAAAGTAGACAACTTATCTATGCTTCAATAAATAGCCCATTGAGCTCTCCCAAGTGTATTCATTACTAGTGTCTGAAACTCACCTTGCACTTTATCATGTTCATCTTGGACTTCATTCTCATCAACAAAATTATGAGGGATGTCAGCAAGAAAATCACTTGCTCCCATATTTTGTCTAAACTTGACTGTAGGTCTCTTATTATGGTGCAACCTCATCATGAAGCTGAATAAGAAACTTGTGTTGATGTGATCAAGTGAATTTTTGGTTCTGCATGTTTACCATCTCAGCCAGTCATATTGGATCAAAAGTATGAGTGGGTAATTTCTCTATGAATCCCCCATAGAAAGCAAAATTTAAAATTTTTTACCACACCATCCTCCATCTCTGAAATCTTCTCTCTCACAAGCCTTGACTTGGTCAACAAGGCATATAATTTGTTAAACAAGTTTGACATGTGTTGGCTGATTTTACACATCAAGGGTCTCGTTGATCTAGTTGCCTTTTCTGATCTATGGAATGCAAAAGCTGAAGTACAAAAGCTTGTAGAGGTTGATGTGGGCTGGAGAAGGCGAACAATGAATTACATGAGTTGCTTGATGTCTGTTTTCAAGGCAGCCTTGTCTTCTAGATCCTTGAGATTTTTGATTGCAACATCCATAAGGTCACGTCCCCTTGGCATGTTCTTATCCCAAAAACAATCTCAATTACATGCAAGTCAACCATCTCAACATCATGCACTGCTTCAGGAGGAATTGTTCCAAGATCCAGTGACCATCAATATGCTTTGTAATCCTGGATTGCTTCTTTCACATTATGCGCTCCATATTTGAAAGAATTGAAACAGGCTCTACAAAATCAACTTGATATGAGCTGACAAGTTTCCTCTTTCAATTCACAATAGACTCTACCCATTTTGGTGCTTTTTTATCATTCTCATATGCCTTATAGGGAAACTTGTGGTAGAAATAGTGATAATGATGTTGGGAAAATCAGGAGGTGAAAGATCTTGTAGATGGGATGGAGAAGGAACAAGAAGTGGGATAGAAGGTGTTTCAGGTTTGGATGTGAGACAACATCCAAAAGTATGGTTGAAAGGGAGGGAATAGAGGATTTTAGGAAGAGAAATGGGAGGAGAAGCAGTGGAAACCAGAGCAGATGATACAGTCTCTGGTTCTGTACTTAGTTGATGACGAGGAGGAGATATTGTACTCTTCTTGGCAACCAATTTTAGCTTTGGGATCCTCTGAATTGTATCTGAAGCACTAGTAGCATGAGGAGCCTAACTGTCTTCTTCCTAAATTGCTGTGGAGTTAAGCCCATAATTTGCCTGCTGATAATGTTTTTTTCAATTTGTTTAGTAGAATCGAAATTTGATGCTGAAGTCTTCAAATTACTGCATCAAAACAAACTTTTCATATCATAAGCAATAAAGTCAAAGCCCCTCTCAATTTGTACTTGTGAATAAAAATAAATCTTTGATATTTAGGCCATGGTATAAATATGATGATTAGACATTGGCCATGCTTAGAAGAAAAACTCTTTACTTCTGCATCATAAAAGATTTTGATCTCTTCCGATATCTACCTCTGATCGAGTGATATTGAGTTTCCAAGGGAGAAGATACAGCTCTAAAACTCCAAAACCCTGAAAATCTGAGGGCATAGAGGAAATTATGTGCATATGTTATATGAAACCATGTCGGTCTTGGACATTTTGAGTCCTCTTTTGGATGTCTTTGTATTACTGCTTATATCATATTTTCATAGATGTGTTTTTAAACTTCTTATTCTATACTGTTTTAAACAATACACAATTCCTTTTGCAGGAAAAGATCATGCGAAATCCATATGGAGATGAACGGGCATTTTTCAAGTATTCATTGTTTCTTGTTCTGTGTAACCGTGTTTTGACGTCTACTGCAGCTGCAATATTTTTACTGGTATCTTTTTGATCGACTTCTTGAGTAGCCAGATTAACGTAGGAATATTTTGTTTGCGTGATCTCATCTTTAGCTGTTTTTTTTCAGGCCAATAGGAAGACCATGGGCCCTGCCGCTCCATTATATAAGTATGGGGCTGTTTCATTATCAAATATATTGACTACCACTTGTCAGTATGAGGCATGTATGCTTTCACTTTTCATGCCAAGTCTGCTTTATTATGGTCACTTGTAGGTTGGTTATATCGAGAAAGATATCATATCTCTTATTTATGGTAGAACAGTACTTAATTGAGAAGAAGGGATGCAGGCACTCAAGTACGTGAGCTTTCCAGTGCAAACATTAGCAAAATGTGCAAAAATGATTCCTGTAATGGTAAGTATTAAATTTTGAAGTCATTTTTTGAGAATTTGAACTTTATTCTTTGTTTATAATATTTTCATATTTTACACCACTTCTTACTCCAGGTTACATTTTTTGCTGCATCCCATAATATTTTCCCATCCTAGGTTGTAAGGTCTATTGGAAATTGACAACAGGTTTGTTAGATGGCTAAGATTATAGTTATTCTGTAGACATGTATTGAGAACAACTTATTATAATTATAAAGAAACCTTGCTTAGTCCTTAATGTGTCAGGGAACAAAATGAATGTTAATAATCTTGGACTGGTAGGATCTTATTTCATATTGACAGGACACACTTTAGGATCTTATTTCATATTGACAGGACACACTTAATATTGTATTTAGGTTTTATGGTTAGGTGGAAGATATGTCTAATTCAATGAAAAGGAGGTATGATTTTTTTCACTGTTAATTCAATCTAGTGGCTTACTCAAAAGATCTTCACCCTACCTTCCTTTTGCCCAAATATCCCTGTGGAGACTGTCTAAGCATTTATTGCAGTAAGGACAGGAGAACAACTTGCTACACCAAGAAAAAGCATCCATCGCGAGCTAACAAGGGATGGACAGATTGTTATAGAAGTCATATCGACTACCATCAGAAGTACTCTTTGAGAGCGTAATAACAAGTGCTTATTTAAAAAATTCCGAGCACTATTGAGGGATATGTAGATTTGAGAAGTAGGCTGTTCAAAGCTGCTGTACAATCCTTTTTCCAATGTAGCTTGGACAGGAAAAGACCAGTTTTCATTTTTTGCAGTTTGAGTAAGCAAAGCAGCACTGTTATTTGCATTGAGAAGAGCTTTCACATATTCTCTTTTTTTAAGGCCTTTTTTTAGATCATTGGCTGTGAAACCTTGGTGGGTCCCCTATCTTAACCCAAATTTGATCCAAACTGACTTTAAAACTGCAAGTGAATCCTTGCAACAATTCACATAAGAATATCCCCTTCAGTAATAATGCTGCTCTTGAATATGTTTTGGCTAGACATGCTGGTAACCAAACCAAGCTAATACAAGGAATAGCAAAAGTGTTTCAAAATTTATTTACAAGAAATCAACCATAAGAGATCTCCACAATAGTTCTGCCTATGTGATGTCCTCGTTCTGACATGGAATTTAATAAATAATTTTAAAAATAGTGAGATTTTATAATAATCACTAAAGAAAGATTTAATAAATAAATGATATATAAAAGATAAATAATATATTACAATCTATTATTAATATATTATTTATATAACAATATAATATATTAATGAAATAATATAGTAGTTCAAGTCAGTATATTAGTATTAATAAATAAATTAATAAATTTATCCAAGTAAGTAAATACTGATCGTATTAATCATATATATATATAATAAATTATTATTCAATAAATAAAAATGTATTAGTTATCAACGACAGTATATTAGCAAAATCCTAAAATAAAATAAAAATATAAAACTCAATATATATTATCGACTAAGTTAGCTGATTGAAACTAATCCAAACATCAACCATCGACATAATTTGCCAAGTTAGCATTATTCAAGATTTGATATAATTTATTAATATATCGGTGAATCTATCAGGTCGGTTTATGTCATGGAAAGGCAATTGTAATAAGATAGGGGACGTGTCTTACCCGACACAACTCCTCATACCTTATAAGAAGAGTCTCCCGTCATTGCTCAGGGATACACGGTCATCTCTCATTGAATGGGAGGGAGTCAAAGGACGCAGATCAAATTGATCTCAGGCATCAACAAACATGATACTCTATTATATCATTGAATAAGAGACGATACGCATATGAGAGGATATAAGGGTTGTTTTCGGATGGAGGAAAGATCATTTAAGTATTGTCCAGACTTGAATGGCTCGACAGAAACATGAGATGGTATGGTGAATTACTGAAAATCAACAGGGACATAATCCTGTCCAATATTAAGGGACGTCTAATGGTACATGCAAGTCCAGCAAAGAAAGATTCCTGCGATATAAGTTATAGTGTCACTCACATTGGCATGAGATATATATTTACACTATGATATGACATCTAAATGGTCTCTACGGGGGACACCTAACAATGATGTGAATTCTACATTGGGAGAAGGAATAGGAGTCACAACATAGAGTTTTGGAGCATCATCTAATATTCCTTAAGAAATACAACACCACGGAGAAAATAAGAAAGATAACATGAGTCAAAGAATAGTCAATATCATTCCAGCAGCATACAGAATACATACATAAGTATATACAATCCCTTATCAGTGTATAAGGCAGAGCATAGATTTGTGATAATAAATATATCATTCCTTATCAGGTACATATAGAAATCTGAAACTCCTGATGAATGAACATGCATTATTAATGTATATTTATATATTCAAGATATATATAAATTAAATAATTATAATTGTATATAAAAATCATTTTTCCAATCCTATTACTATTTGATTTATAGAAGGGAAGTTTGTGATGTTACTAAGGAGGGGCTTGTATAAATCCAAGTAATGGATCTTTGTCCCAAGATAGGGTAGGGGTCAGCGTTCCGGAATCCTTGAGGTATACGGACTTGGACCTGTAAACTTTGAGGGAATCCATTGCAAGTTGGTATCCAGGCAACTTGGATAACACCTAAACCTTCCATCATTAAGCCGAATAGTAATATGATTGGATATACGGGAATTAATGTTACTTCCTATTTATGAATATTTTAAATTGAATTATTGTGTTCTTAGGACATACAATGTAAGTTTGAATTAAATATGAAATAATTATGTCCAACCTAGCAGGGGACATTACAACCTAGCAACTTGGTTACAAATTACACAACAAATCTTTGTTGTCGTCACTTCCTAAAGTTTTCCAGGATATTGATGATTCTCCTTTACTACCACCTTGACAAGATCCTTGCCTCCTAATTTTAAGGCATTATGCATTCCTTAAATGTTTAGCCATACATATTATTATGAAGATATTGTTTTGGAGAATACAGTTGTCCTACAACAAATTCTACTTGTGAGAACTCTCTTTCCAGCCACAACCAACTATTCTCGCTATAATGTTGCCATCTCCTTGTTCTTAAATTAATACCATATTCAATCTTGAAGCAGATGACACCTAGGGAATTCTCATTCAACACTCTATGATCTATGGATTCAATCCTCACACGACTAAAGCACTATTGTGCAGTACTGAGATCTTCCATTTGGACAATATATTTCTGGAGCTAAGATTTTGATATGAGGATTCTTTTGGCATTGAAATGGCCTTTCGTTCTCAAAGATATATCGTTTTCAATTGTTAAAATTTCTCACATTCAATGTTTGAATTCTATCTATTTTGGCATTCTATTTCTACTATTTTATGGTTTACACTTTACACTATACCCCGCAAAATACAATTTCAATTTTTCATGGCTTAACTTGACATCTGCAAATTGGTTTTGATCACCTGTTAAGTTTTTTTATCAGTTACCTGGAAGCAGGGAAGACATAATGAGACAATCACATGAGCTTGCATATTCATTAAATATGGTCCCATGGGCAGTGTGCTTTTTTAAGTCTTTAACATAGTTACCTGAGCTGACAGTATACTCTTGAATGTTGTATATATCCCCATGTTCAACTTTATCCTCGTAGAAGCTTCTTTTGTGTAGAGTCTCTCTCTCTCTCTCTTTTTTCTCTCAGAAGCTTCCTTTTGTTTAGAAGCTGATTTTTAAATCCTTGTATGTAAATACATCGTACAATTGAGTTTCTCTAACTTCCTCATATGTATGGTTGCAGCTAATTCCTTTATCTCTTTTTCTTGCCTGCAATTGTGTTCATATCAATTTTGAGTTTTTCGCTTTGAAGTGAAAGTGCCTCCTTGCAAAAGTTTGGCATTAGCTTTTGCAGTGCAACACTGTCCTCGTGAGGTTTGAACTAATGAGCACCAGTATGCTGTACAATGACTTTATCAAGATCTTTGAGACTAAACCTTGAGATAGAGTTAGCAGGAAGATATTGCTAGTTACAAATTTGAGGAAAAATATAGAGAATTACAGCAAGACTAACCAGCTGAATTGACAATCTGTGAACATTGGCACCTGTCTTCGATGGTTGTGATCCAACTGGCAAATAGAAAGGTGCCACTCATGAATGGAGAGACAATCAAGATGTGCACAAGAAACTTTTCAATGTCCAATATTAATTAGTCTGAGGAAATGTAAACCATAGATGGTTGTACTAGTTAAATGCCAACTGGCCTAGTGGTCCAATTCAACTGCCAGCAATCTGGCGTTGCTTACAATAGCTTGTTGCAATTTCCATGGAAATGATGGTGATTGTGTCCAAACACTCAATATTGGAGGGTAGATGAATGTGCACTTAATAGCTAAAGAAAGGGACATTGGAGCCTTTATAAAGTCAACAAAAGTCCTGTGCTCTCAAAAGATGACTTCCAACTTCCACAGTATATATTGCTGCGTTATAGACAAACACACTTTTGAAGCAATATTGCTGTCAGAAAAGTAGTCCACCACACCAAATGCAAGGTCAGAAGAAAACAAACATTGCAGGAGAACAAATGCACTCATAATGTGGCTCTCTGGCATTGCCAATCAGTGCAATAGATACATAAAATCAACATAGCATTGCAAAATGTTCTTCATAATGTCTCTTGACGTAGCTATGATCTGGAGACAAGGGTTGCTCATCAGAGATTTAGAGTTTATTAAATGAAAATGATGCAGTCCAATGTGGACACCTTTGAGGATGCCACTCTATAGAGCACTATTGGGCAAAAGGAAATGTGATGTTAAGCAGGTTGATGCTCACAACTTTCTTCTGAAATAAGCTGCAATGAATACTTGGTGACAAAATCAGTTGGCACAGAGTTTTTAGAGGAGATGAAATTACTCTCTGAGTAGGTTGTAAATACTAAAAACAAAAACTACAAATTTAAACTCACGTAATCAGTCTTTAAATAATTAATAATGTTTTATCCAACCATCTTAATGTGTTGTGGCATCTGTTTTTTAAAATGTGAAACCTCAAATTTAATGCCCGTGTCTTCCATTAAAAAAGGTGTCTACAATGAGCCTGGTATTGGCAGTCATGTGAAATGAAGCAACAACTTTCACAGAAACCTCACAAGGCTGGTGTAGCTTGATAAACACTATAGGTTATTAATATGCCACAGGCACAGATAATAGGTTTCTTGGCACAAGTGGGAAGTCTGCTCAAAACTTTGAGTTATTAATATGCATTTGAATGAATGTGCATAAAGACTGATCTCTATACAGTAGAAGTATACTTTCTGCAGCCTCAGGAATGTGACAGTGTGTCTAAGCTTTGTAGACTTGTTTTGAGGCTTGTAACAAATCAATAGGGCAAATAAGGGACTCTTGGAATTTTGGAAATATCTTATAAACATGGGCACTTTGCAGCTCAATCTAAAACTGATTCCCATGTAATTGCAAGTAAAAATAACTTTGCAACTCATGCAAAACCTAGTTTTGCTACATGAACAGGTTGAATTCTGCAACAAAAATTTTCGTAATCTTATGTAAAATTTTTGAATGTACTTGTTGGAATTGTGTAAAGAAGCAATATGCATCTATTGAAGCAGAATTTCAAAAGAAGCCCGTGTTTTCCATATATGCACAGACAATCCAGATGAATATACCAGAAATGCAGTTTCAAAGGAACATATACCTTACCCTGCCATCTTCAGTATGGCAAGGAAAAGAGTAGTTTCTCCATAAGCTTCATGCTCAAATAAATCTAATGCCGGAAGTTCTTACTGTCAAAGGTCTGATAACATGTTGTATTTAGTATTAGATCTGATTGAGATCAACATGTCGCTCCACAGACCAGTACAAAAATATAAAAAGTGAAAGAGATTCAAATAACTATTTTTTATACCAAGAATACCTGCACTAATCAAATAAAGATGATAGCGAAGTAATATAGCATCTGCAACATATGTTTGTGGCTTGCCAAGCTTACTGATGAGGAGTTAAATGTCTCATATAAATACTTGTGTTGGGAAATTTGACTTGTTATTAATGTATAACAAAGAGGGAAACCAAAATAGGCAGCCCTAGCATGTTGTAAATCCAAGTGATGTCATAAATCAGTGCCTGAAGGGGCATCAATTCGAGGTTACCAACCAATACTGTAATACCTGATGAATTGATGAAAACTTTTTATCATTGCCTGGATACATTGTGTTTTGCTATCCACGTTTTAGTCCTTATTGTGATATTGATCGAACGAAGAGAAATGGATTTTTGGTGAGATATAATTTTAAACTTAAGCATATATACATTGGTAGAACCCGAGTTGTTAAATTTCTAGCATTTGGATTCAACTGTGTTTGTTTTTCTGCATCAGAAAAATAAATACAGTTCAATCCAAAAGTTAAAAATTTAATATTTGTGGACAGTGGAAAACTCATGCGTACCCTAATTATTATAAAGTTTTTTGTCAAGTTTGGTGGTTTTGATCATTATATAATAATGGAATGTGATTTAGGTGCCTACCTGAGTTATTTTGTAGTTTATGTCAACTTGGGTGTTTTTGAATATTATATAATAATGGTATGTGATTTGGGCAGGGGTATGTAGAAACACACAAATTTGGATATCAGTTTTACATTTACATTGGCAATCACCCGTTTTTAATATTTCATAACAACTGATACAGTTTTTTTTTTTTTTGTGGATTTTATTTTATTTTTTATTGTTAACTTTTGCCCTGGGAACTTTCAGATATCATGTCATTTTATCTCTTCCAAATACTACACACTAGGCAGCATGATCGTAATTTTAATTTTGATTCCCAAATAACTCAAAGTTATGTTTTTGTTGCACCTGCAGGTTTGGGGGACACTTATAATGCAAAAGAGATACATTGGGCGAGACTATCTGTTGGCAGTTGTGGTTACAGCAGGGTGTGCTTTATTCATTTTATATCCAGTATGAACAACCACTTTGATTCAGATGCTATATTGCCTTTTTCAATGTTACTATTTTTTCACCAGCTACATTTTGTTGGCTCTAGTAGCAGTTCTCTTTCTATTGCAAGAACCTTCATTTCACATGTTATTTTTGCTTTACATAGCTTTATATATAGTGTTTCATGTTAGGTTTTCCCCTTCTTAGTAAAATCTTTTACTTCCTATATTTATATTTATATTTAGGTAGCTTAGCAGGGTCACGAAGCTCGTGAGCACACCAGCCTAGCAAGGTTAAGGAGCATAAAGACATAGACATGAACGCCTGTAGTATAAACAATTGGCACAAATACCAGCAACATCAAAGCAAAGGTTCGGACCCATGTATATTGGATTAGCGAGAGCACAAATCTCGGGATCACAATAGCCCAGCCGGGGTTTGAACCTTAGTGGTGACAACACCAATCTATATTTTATTTATATAATTATATAAATAAATAAAAAATACAACTTATGTATTATTGGTGTTAATTTATCAGATATATAACTCATATTTTAAAAAAAATAGGAATTTATATAAGGCAAATTTAATCGTGTTTTTTTTTAAATTTTTTTTTGCATTGCTGACTTCACCAAATTTTA
Source organism: Thuja plicata (assembly GCA_018584345.1). Classification (NCBI taxonomy): domain Eukaryota; kingdom Viridiplantae; phylum Streptophyta; class Pinopsida; order Cupressales; family Cupressaceae; genus Thuja; species Thuja plicata. The sequence continues at coordinate 350,023 of MU224963.1, read as the reverse complement.
TTTTTGTTGATCACAAACATGAACTCAAATCTTGTGACATAGGTTGTATTTATCTTTTCCAATGATGTGGTTCCAAAATTTTTAATAACATAAATAATTATTATTTCTGGTAACTGAATTGGTTGGTGGTGTAAAATTCTAATTAAATTCTACATAGACAAGCTTGAGATCTTGGAAAGAGCACTCTTCCTGGGGATGGTTACACCTTGCATCACATATTGATTGTTGTGCACATCTTTTACAATGCTATGGTCTGAAGGATTTATATTATTATAACACAAATAACCTTCCTGCTGGTAACTGAATTGTTTCATATTGTGATAGTTGTAATCACACACCCTTTCACCATGTAACAAGCCTGGTGATTTAAATCATCGTTTTCCACTCAAACCCTGCACATTTTCTCCTTTTTTGGCTTCTGTCTGAGTGCAAAAAATAATCCCACTTTTGAATCATGTGATGGTCTCAAGAAACTACAGACTACATCTCCATTTGAAATTGGCACGTATTCATACTAATAAATAAGACTGAATTCATTTTAAAATTTGGCCTAAGATTCTTTCAGAGAAGGTCCTTTTCCTACAATTTTCATAACATGCCAATATTTGCGTCTGATCAATTACAGCATCTTGCTAATGATAAATGTAAGAACATCTCTCTTTGCTATCATTTTTCATGGGGCCATTTCAAAGTTATTCACATGCTTTGAGTAGATTGGCCAATTTTTGTGGAGTGTTTAACCATCATCCTTGGCTTCACATGTGCGGTTGATAATGAAGGACTTGGAACCCAAACCAATTGTTTACATAGTCATCCCAGTTTTTTTATTCTTGGTGGTTTACTTTGCCAACTTAAATCCAAATTTTATTGTACTACTACTTGTTCTTTGCCAAATATGGAATTCATTAGTTTTGAACACCTCTAGATGCTAAGAGGGGGGAGGGGTTCAAATCACATGCACAAAAACTCAAGTGTTCTATCACAATCCTTTAATGATTAACTTTAATCTAGCTCACCATCAGAAAAAGATATTGCAATGACAACACACACAAGAACACTAGATTTACGTAGAAATCCAATGTGGGAAAAACCATAGTGAGAATCTTACTTACAATATGAATAACAATATTAGAATGATTGTCTTAGGCACACTGCCAAGGAAGCACATTGCTCCCTAAAAGGGTCTTGCAAGCTAAGGCACACTGTCTTAGGGCAAGATACATATCTGCACAAGCTTCCAAAAGAGCAAACAACTTTCCAACAAGCATGGGGAAAAGGTGAAATGAAAAGATACAGGATCTCCTGTTCAAACACTGTAACAACTCTATCAAACTTGCACTTCTTTTTCCTCTGGTTTGTCACTTTCACATTACACTGACTTCACATTTGATCCCAAATCAATCCACAAACATCTACTCTGATCCACACTCATGCTCTTCCTCAACTCTTCATTTACACAAAGTTGGCCACCTCGGACAATCAATGCGTTCCTCCCAAGGAGATAAAAGGGACCCAAATACATCATAACATGCCTCCAATCAATATTTTCATCTAAGCACAAGCATTGCAACCACCTCTAAGGTTGAATGCAAATGAAATGTGTAGAAAAGCCTTAAAGCACATAAACAAGTCGGCCCAAAAATTCTCCAATTAACATGACCCCATGCAAAGCACAACATGCCATGACAGGACCTATTTCAATCTCTTAACTCTTTCTCCAAAGCATATCTGAACGAGTAAGTCATAAATCAATTCATCACAATTAATTGAGGCGGCCTGAGACCAACACAGAAAACAATGTCGTGCTAAAAAAACATATCTTCACTTGTGGAGCAAACCAACATAAGATATCCAAACTGGAACACTGTACAAACATTAGAATCATGCCCACCAAACAGCACAACCTGAAAAGCCAATGCGGAGTATTCTCTGAACCTGTCCTGATTGTCTCTAACAACAGCCTTACTGTCAGCAAACAAAATACCCATCTTCTTCTTGGTAATCTTCTTGGTGGAAGGATTTCCTCTTTCTTCCTTTGTAGCATTCACTATATGGTATCTTATTTGCATAAAGTCCCAAGTCTCAGATGTGGACAAATACTATTTAAATCTTAAGACATTGTTTGCCATATTTTGGGCTCTAATCCGATTTCCTTGTATATATCCTGTAGTGGCAAGGATAGACCACTATATAAAGTTGATGCCACTGCCCCTCTAATTTCATTTGGATCATTTGCGTCTCAAAGAGTCATGACCTTGTTTATCCCATTTCCTTGTATTTATCCTTTAGTGGCAAGGATAGATCATATACAAACTTGATGCCACTGCCCCTTTGGAGTCTTATTGTGAGAAATTCTCTTCTTCCTTTGATTGCCTCATTCCTACTTTTTCCTTACTATATTTCGCTAGCCTGGCGTCCCTGGTAGATTGAGCCATTAGGTTTCATTGTCACAGAAGCCAGCTATTCTGGTAGTTTCTTTTATTGTTGTGTGGAAAGGATAAAAAATTATTGTTGATTTTTTTTAATATGTTAATTTTTTAGACTTTATCTCATACAGATATTGTTAACTTTTTGTGCCTTTATATTATACAAAATTACAAATGCACTTGATCTTGTTGTTGCACTTGACCTTGTTGTTACATAAATATACAATGTTGTATTTTATCTGCTTATTAGGTGATCTGTTAAAGGTTTCAACTAATGATATTCCTTGTTTGGATCTTGGGATTTAGTATGTAGGGCTATCTCACCCAGCTATCTCATATTAACATTATGTAGGACTAAAATTTCCATCTGCTTTTTTTCCTGTGGAGTTGCTATTGTACAAGATATTCTAGCAAATTAAGCTTTGCAAAATTTGTGTCTTTCTTTGATTTCAGGTTTAGTTTTAGGCAATGGTAGTTTTCACTACACCGAGTGCCTATTTCTGTCTTAATCACTTTGTGCCCAAACTAAAGTTTGTTGCTTTTTGTAATCTCCATTGTCTTTTTACACGGTGAAGGTGCATAAACTCATCATTATTTCATCATACAGAATACCGAAAAAAAATTAGGTTCTGTATGTTTAGTAATCATTACAGATAGGCATCATATGTTACCTTTAGTTTATTTATGACTGGCAAGAATGGAATCTTGAGGACTACTCTCTTGATTTTCTGTTGTCATGGCTTGTGAATATGGTATCTGCTAATGGGTGAATAATGTATTTTGCATTAAATAGTTTTTTGTTGATTTGATCATTTAGGAGAACCCTGACTGTTTCTAATGTGGATGTAGGCATCAGAAGACATCACGCCATACAATACAGGAAAGGAAAGCTCATTTTGGGGCATTTTTCTAATGATGGGTTATCTTGGGTAATTGTTATGGCTTTGACCCTCTGGATGTTAAAATATTAGGAGTAAAATGAATGATATGCTTTGATTCAACCAATTATGTTAGCAATGTCTTTTTCTTGAGTTTAGTTGGTTATTAGAAGAACTGAAATAGCTTTTTTGGCAAAAGAGATATGAATAATAGCTAAATAGACAAATTGTCATGGGTACACCAAAAGTCATTTAAAATTTCAATAGTGGTCTCCAGTAGATAGGATGCATTGGGATTCTCAGTGTACCTAAATTTTCTGCCACCTGATAATGACTTCCAGAAATTATCTCTATTGACATGCAATGCAGTGTGTGGGGTGCTTTTGTGAAATGGATTTGGCTTAACCTCTAGCTGCATTCATGAGAAAATATCACTCTACACAATGCAGGAAAGGAAAGCTCATTTTGTGGCATTTTTCTAATGATAGCTATCTTTGGTAATTGCGATGGCTTTGACCCTCTGGATGATGAAAATATTAGGAGTAAACGAATGATATGCTTTGTTTGAATGAATTACGTTTGTGATGTCCTGTGCTTGTGTTTAGCTCAGTCTTAGAAGAACCAAACTAGTTATTTTGGTGAAATATATACTGAAACATTTTAATAGAAAAGTTGTCGTAGCCTCGTAGGTATACCAAATGTCAATTAAAAATTTAATGGTGATCTCCACTAGATAGGATGCATCTTGATTCTTCATTCTCAGTGTACCTAATTTTTTTGCCACCTGATAATTTCTGGCTTCTGGCTTCCAGAAATTATCTTTATTCATGTGTGCAGTGGTTTTGTGAAGGAGATTTAGGCAACTTTCCTGTCATGGAGGAGAGAATTAGGTGTCAGAATTGCCCTTGTAATTGCTATCTGTTTCTCTATCTGAGCAGAGACCTGCTCTGATATGCCATTTTTTGATAGGTTGGAATACATAATTTTTTTTGTTAGCTTGGTTCCCTGCTTGGGAACGTGTTGCCTTTTTGCCCTCAATCGAGTCGAATTAACTTTTCCCCCAGCCTGCATGCATTTTCCTTACCTGTCACACATGCCTATAGTCGGCAGCTGCTCCTGAATTTGGCTTGTCCACTTCAATAAATAATTTTATGAATCACATTAACATAGATTCTAGAATACACTTTTTTTCATAATGTTCTCAGAATATGACCAATTTGCTTTGACATTTCCCTGTGCCAGAATTTAAGATGGATAGAAATCTCATCAAATTGGTGCCGTAGATGGGTTCATTTCTAGTTTATAAATGCCCATTTGTTGAGTGTTACTTTGAAGTCACTCTTTACCCATCATCCATGGGCTTTCCTATTTTGGAATACCCAGCAATGATCTTTCTGTCTTGTAAACATTAAAAAATAAGAGTAGTTGAGAAAGCATGACAAACTGCTGTTCCTGGATAGATCTACTGGATTCTCATTATACATCTTATGATGTTTTCAGGATTTGTCCAATCCTGAAGAACAGCAAAGCTTCAGAACAAGCCTTTTCTTGGAAATTCTTGTTCTCTCTCAGTGAAAGCAATAGCTTCTTCATGTTCGTGCAACTACTAAAGTCTTATACTAACATGAGTCATGACTGCCATGATGTTAGACGTTGAGGGTGTAGTTGTGCCTTCTTTAACATAAACTTTAGTATGGAATATTTTTGGTTTGCAAGCAGTTACACCTCATCTTTGCCATTCCTTGCAGTTGCTGTTGTATACATCTGTGAATGATTTTTTCACCTTGAGAATTTTCCTTGCTCAGTGAAACTTGAGTTGCTGTTGTACATGCATTGTATTAGTTGTTACTTGCAAGTACCAATCCTTGTACCTTTATGTGTTATATATATGAGTTAATGGTGGAAAAATCAATGTTGTGGAAGTTTGCTGTTCCTGAAAGCCATCTTTTTTTAATGTAGTTTCTGGTAAGGTGGTTAGAGACTAATTATATCTGTTGTATCATATTTTGGCATTGGAGTTCAGGTTTATAGCCATATGTTGGTCTTGAACAACTTAAGGTACATTTCTGGGGTTTGAGAAACACCTTTTTATTAACAAATGATATTTTTAAAATGCAGATTTGATGGGTTTACAAGCACATTTCAAGACAAGCTCTTCAAAGGATACAATATGGAAATTTACAATCAAATATTTTACACCACCCTTTGTTCTTGTGCTATTAGTATGATTGGTAAGTGCCTTCCCTTCTGTTGTATTATGCCTAATATAAACAAGTTAAAGAATGTGACATAAAGAGAATGTACAAAAACATCAGGAGCATTTTTTTTTTGTACAGAGAAAAACTAAAGATTGAATCTATCTTTCTGCTTTCCAGATATGGCTTTGAGCTGTCTTAAGTCTTTTTTTACTCCATGTCTTTTCTACCATTTTTTTCACAATTTCCAGTTAGAGTGCAACCAAGCTATCTTTAGAGACAAGATTCAATAACTTGAATCTCTTTCCTCCAGTATACAAACTCCAATTAGGTTGGCACTCCTTGTCAGATTGCCCACTTCACTTATTTCATAGTGTCTTAGCTTTGATATCTACCCATCCCATTTTTCTCCTCTAGAGGGATTATGGCTACCATAAAAAATACCAAGGCACATCACACAAGCCTATGCTGCTAATATAGGTGAGCATGCGCCTCTTTAGAAGGTGTATACTTCACCACAAGTCTAGATGTTGCACACCTAATAGTGGTAATGATTACTAATTGTTTATCTTTGAAACAAATGTCTCCTCAACCATTTGTAAATAGGACATTGGAAGACATCACCTGATCTTATTTTTGAAGACGGGGAAGGCCATGGCAAGGGACCATTGATGTCACCTGTCTTCAATAAGGCTAATGCCCAAGGATTTAAGATCATTATTGCTATCAACTCAAAAGACCCAACGCCTGTTCTAATAATACAAGCCTTGGTGAAATTTCGGAAAATTTAAATTCTTCAAGATATCAATTAGCATCATGTTTGGTTCATGGGAAAGCACTGAGAGTAGGTGCAATATGAGTCCAGGGCATGTTTGTGGGTTTACGTGCTCAGTTGTATAGGGAAATGTACTGGCAGCACCGTGCAGCAGTTTTAATTTAAAAGTTATTACTTTATATTTATAAAACTAGATTATTAAGTGTCAAAGAATCAAGGACTATAAATAAACATTAGGCCATAGAATCATAAAATAATCTAGTTTTCTTTATTCATCTACATTGAATTTTAAATGTATATTGTACTTTGGGTCCTTGGACCACCCCTAAATTCGCAGGCCCAACTTTCAAAGCATTATATCTGATATGTATCTACACCTGCAAATCCCGATAAGACTAGTTTAAGGACTTCGATTCATTTATAAAAAGCTTAAAAAGATCTAGAAGAAATGTCTGGAATTGTCAAACCCTTTTGTAGGTAACTGATTTTATCTATCATTGCATTCACAGCCAAAAATTTAGGTCTCAATCTTGATTATTGTACAATCACATGATTCTCATCCGTTATTTTTCATTTCAATTGCTTTATGTTCTGCTTCATTTCATCGTTTTCTTTTTCCTTTTCACAAAACTTTTGATTGATCATTGAACTGTACTACCAGCTTTTGAATCACATTTGACTTGTTGTTTCCTCTAATGGCACCAAATAATTGAAAATATCTTCTCTATGAGGAATAATAATTAATTGACCACAAATTTAAATACCATGTGAACAATGAAGCGAAGATCAATACATTGCTTCTTGATAAATCCTTTAAATGCAAAAGGAATGCCACCTTGATGTTAATGTTGAAAATCCATAAGTATCGAGCCAGGGTTTCGTAAACCCCATATTAATTTACTTGTATCTCTGCAACTTTTTGTGAGTTCTCCTTTTGATCTGTTTGGACATTAGTTTTGGATCCTTATTAGGACTGTTAGGACTATTCAGATAATTGGAAGGTCAAATACAATAGGATGTAACTCATTAGAAACACAGCACAGGGAAAATTGTCCAGAGAAATATTTGTTTTGACATTTTGGATCATTCTTTATGTTCCATCATTAGGACTATTTGGAGATCCTAAAGATAACTCCAAGCTCAAAAAGAGGTTGGTAGACCATCTTTGTGACAGAAAGAATAGTAGAATACTAGAAATATTAAATACAAAGACATTATTTAAGACACATTTAGTATTTAACAAATTATGTATTAAGTACCAACAATGCATTAGATATTGTTGAAAGAATAGTGGTGTACTGATAAAATACTTACCTTTTAAATCATGGGTTTTGAAGAGTTTTTCGCTCTAAGCCTTGATCCCTATAATGCACATGCAAAGTATTTGATATACCCCGTGCCTTGATTTTGTACACTACTATTTTTCCAATGTTATTTTTGTGGAAGGAAAACTAGCTAGTTGTTTATTTGAAGCATCTTTGTGAGCTTATTAGAGATTTTGAAGAGTTTTTCGCTCTAAGCCTTGATCCCTATAATGAACATGCAAAGTATTTGATATACCCCGTGCCTTGATTTTGTACACTATTATTTTTCCAATGTTATTTTTGGGGAAGGAAAACTAGCTAGTTGTTTATTTGAAGCATCTCTGTGAGCTTATTAGAGATTCTTTCACCATATGGTGAAGATATCTTATGAAGATTTTTCTGGCCTGGATCTTGTGGGGAATTGAATTCTTATTTTGAAGGCTCTTACAATCTGCTAGATTTTGTTGGCATAATTCTTAGTTACTTTGTCAAAAGTTTTACTTTATTTTTTATTTTTATTTTTATTTTTATATATTAGAAGCTTTTGGATAAAATCTGTGTAATGCTATTTTAATATCAATGTTTCAGATCACAGTCTGATCCATATTCAGAATGATAGAAGGAAATGAACGTTTTTGTTGTTTTTCCACATTCCTTCTAAATATGAAAACCTACTGATTGTAACTTGAATGTATTATTACATAATAAATTAACAGAAAGCTTTAAAATATATTTTACAGCAAAATTCTAACTTCAATTGGAGATTGTTGTTAGACATTATGAACATTTATAGTTAGGGTACCTTTGTGCCAGTATCTCTAGCTCACCATCTCTTTTTTTATGGTAAGTTATTTATGCATGCTTTTCAAAGCAACCTCTAGCCATGATCCCAAATACAAACTTTTTACATCAGTAGCGTCACTCCAGTCCACACAAGCATCAAGACTTCATCCACAAAGACTTCACATGACATGGTATGGAATCTACTTTGATGCCACATTTGATTGAATGACCATTCAAATAAAATAATTGCAATGACCCCTTTTTTATTTTTTCCTTATTTTTGCCTTAATTAGATATCCGACACTCACAGTAGGGCTTGCAAACATTATTTTATCCTTGTAAGATTTTTCATATATATTTCAGATGTAAAATTTGCGATGTCATTTAAAATATGAAGCTTATTTTTGAATATCTGCTGTAATGAAATAAGTAATAATGTTTTATGTGTGCAAACATCGTAAACTTAAAGTGCATGTACTTCAAATGGAGATAATATTTAACTCAATGTTTGAACTTGTCAATGAAAGTTATGACTAGAATATAAGATCGATCTTATTTTTAATCTTTTATAGTAAATTAAATTTCTAAAGGTTAGATTAGTATGTCTAATGTCCTTTTCTTTTTTGATTTAAGTAATTTGCATTTTTTAATAACCATTGTATTCTATTCTCTTGAAAACAGTTGAGGTGAAATTGTATAATTTGAGATTTGCATGTACTAATTGTTCTTTTTATGCAGGTCTATTTTTTCAAGGACATTTTTTACAAGCTATTAACTTTGTTTTACAACATCATGATTGCTTTTTTGATATCGCACTTCTTTCTATGGTAAGCATTTAGACTATCTTTTCTATTGGTTTTTCTAATACTTTTTGCATTTTTTTTGGAGGTTTCTCTTAAGTAGTGAACATATCAAGAAACTAATAAATTCAAAGTAAAATTTGAAAGTTGCGACTTTATTTATGCAAGTTCTTGAAGCCAAAAGATGTAAATAAAATTTGTTTTGAATTTCTTATTGTTTGATGGTCGTAAGCTTATTGCTGCCCTATTGTCTCAAATTTAAGATTTTTCTGCAATGCCAAAGGCTGGGGCTTTCAGGTTTTAGGACAGCAGACACAGGAGTTGCACTTTGTAAGAATGGTTCATAGCATGCACAGTCAAAGGATTCTAAATTTTCCCCCCGATTTTTTTTAATTTAGTTCTAGCAAACCCATTTTCTTCAGACCCATTTGACACCAATATCCCTATTTTTTACCGGTAATACTGGTGTAAAATTGTATATAAAATTCACCTCTAGTATTATCACACATGATAAATATATTATGTGATGCTTTATCAGAAATTTAACAGTGGAGTTTTGGAACCAATATCATTGACCTATATTTCATGTGTAGTGGAAAAACATCACAGTTTGACACACTGGAAAACACCACTTGCTTGATAATGATATATGCTACTTTACCAAGGTGAACATGGCATCAATAGCATAGATCATCTCATCTCATTTGTTTTTGCTTTGGAACTCACTTCAAAGTTGAGATTATGGCAAAGGACATTTGGTTTGATGGCAAACTCCATGTTGTACTAAGTTCAAATGGTACTAAGTTCAAATCTTCTCCAATACACAAAAGTTGGCACTTGGGATTATAATGTTCTTTACAAACTCTTTTTTTTTTTAAAGAAACCTATTAGTAATTACCTTATAATTCTATTATAGATTCTGTAATATGGATGGAAGTGGAGATCCTCATTAAATCTTGTGGGCTGTACAATGATTTCCCGTCTGTGCATCCCTGTGCATCCCGTTAACATACACTAATGTGACGGGCACATGCTTCCGAACCCAGTTTAGTTTAAAAATTTATTAGTTATAAACTTGATTGGGAGTTTTTTGAAATTGGTTTGTTTTAAATAATTAAAAAAAAAAATAGTTGAACTTAATATCTTACCAAATGTAAGAAATGAACTAATAGGGTGGTTTGTCAATTTTCTATATCTACAGGTTGCAACAGCTAGTCAATTTTTTATTTCCTACACTATCCGCACGTTTGGAGCACTTACCTTCGCAACTATTATGACAACAAGACAGGTTACTATGATCTGTATATAATATGTACATGCGATTTTTTTGGGAGCTTGTTCTATATTCCTTTTCCTTTTCCCTTTCCTTTTCCTTTTCCTTTTCCGAGTATTGATATTCACTTATTCGCTGAATTCTTGATCTATAGATACGATAATTTAGTAAAATATGAGAAATAATATTTGACTAACATTGGAATAACTATGTTGAGCAGCTTGTTAGCATTTTGCTTTCATGCATATGGTTTGCGCATCCCTTAAGTTTGCTACAGTGGGTTGGGGCAGTAAGTGTTTATTTTTCTGTAATTTGTTTTCAAACGCTTTGTCTTTATTGCTAAATAGCATAGTCCTATACAGTAAATATTTTTCTGGTAAATTGTAGACTTAGAGATTCTATGCTTCCATAGAAAATAACTTTAGTAGGCAAGTTTTTTGGAGATATTGTTACACGGTTCTTTCCAGAAAAAAATCTGTTTACAGAAGTTGTATGTTGACAATCATTCACTAACCAAATAACAAATGGAATCAAAATATTTCAACATATTCAATTATTCCAATCGAACACAGATGTTGTGCTGTTTAGTTGAAATTAGCTCGTATATCTTATTGTTAATTTTAGTTTTGTGGCAATTGCTTTTGTACAGGTGGTAGTCTTTGGTTCTTTGTACGTCAAAAACTTCTTTAATGCTCAGAGGAAGAAGCTTGATTTGCCAAATCAACAAAAACAAGCAGAAACAGAAGAGAATGATCCATTGTTAAATCAAGAAAAAAATTGCGGGAAGGATTCACTGGCCAAGTCTTTTGACATATCTATTAGATAGTATCAAGTAGCATGTCTATGATTGCAATTTTGTACTCTGGAAATCTAGCAGTACATGAATCATGGACATTTAACTGTAAAGCAACTGTAGTCTAATGTTTTTTATACAACTGCAAGCACAAGAGCTTTTTGATGAGACTACAGGTGATAATGATATCAGGCAATTCTTTCAAATAGAAATCATCAATAAATGTAGTTGAACGTTTGGAATAATTGGAGAAAAAATATCTATCAAATGCCCTTTTCTTTACCCCTGTTGCAAATAATATAAATAATGCCGCTCAGTTTTAATGCTAGATTTTTCAAGGTTAAAAAACTACGGCACCACTGGTAAGCAGACAAACTGTTTCAGAAACACATTTTGGTTAATTTATCTCGACTATAAATGATCTGTATCAATGTCTCTATATTTGATTCATTTTGGGAATAGCAGATATATATATGCCCCATGAGTATGGTGAACGTACTTAAATCACTCAGCTCCGCAGAAAATTATGTAAGTTTCTGTTTGACAAGGCTAGCCGAATTTATTATTATAAGCGATATTCATTAGATGGTTTGAAGAAGCCTTATGCCATCCAAACCACTATAGTCACGTAATGGGATTGTGACGGATATAATTGATGATGGTTAAGAAGCCAGTATGCAGCAAGATGCATGAGATGAAGTGATTTTGGTTTTGTAGATATTTCTGTTGTGCTGATTTATATTAGTTTCAAATCAGTTTTTGGAGTGTTATTTGAAGCTTATAAGGCTTCCATGCATTGTATTTGCAGATTTTCTATAAGGCTTATAAGGCTTATAGGCTTCCATGCATTGTGCCCACAACCATGTCCACTTCCACTATACCGAGGGGGATTGTGACCTTTTCACCTTCCCCTTGCGTCGACTCCTCTCCCCCGTGAGCTTCTCTGAGTGTAGCCATGTTACCTTCGTATTTGATCTACTAACCAAGGCCATTTGGGAGTTGGCTTTCCTTTCCATCCCCCATCGCCCTATCTCCAGATCTAAACGTCGGAACACTTGCCCCATGAACCGTTGGTTCGACGATGACTGCAAAGCTTTCCATTGCAGATTACGTTCGGCCTTTGAGTCCCTCCCTTCAGATTATGTTGATCTCCATTACTCCTACCACCGGTTTCTTCGCGCGAAGAAACATTCTTTCATTGCTTCACAGTGCAGAG
>MU224963.1:319942-337470 GCA_018584345.1 Thuja plicata | reverse complement strand
CCCACCCCCTCACTGCCATATCTTCACCACATCCAGCATTTACGAGGCCGTCAGATCTATGAGATGTAATAGAGCGGTCGACGAGGATGGTTTTCAGGCGGAGCTCCTCAAGCTCGGTATCACGGTACTTGGCTCTTATCTTCCCACTCTTTAATAGCGGTTTGCACCGGTTTCCCTAAGGCTTGGTCGAGACATGTGATCCATCTGATCCATAAGACTGGATCTTTATCGAACCCCGACAACTACAGAACCATCATGATTGGGCATACCTTTGCCAAACTCTATGCCACGACATTGAACACTATCCTTTCTTCGCAGCTTGACAGGTTGGACTGCAGGGCTAGAGGTCAGGCCGGTTTTCGTGCAGATTACCAAACCATGGACAACATCTTGACACTACGGGCGATCATTGAGGAGGCTCGCTATCGCTCTGCAAAAGTCTATTGTTGTTTTATTGACTTTCGTAAGGCGTTTGATTCCATCCCTCGGGTGGCCCTTTTTTAGAGGCTTAGAGACATCGGGATATTTGAGATTCTTTTGACTGCTATTATGAGACTTTATGAGCGTGTTGTGGGCAGATTCAGGACCCCGGAGGGCTTCTCAGATCTTATTCAGAGCACTATTGGGGTGAAACATGGATGCCCTCTTTCCCCCACCTTATTTGGCATCTACATTGACGAGCTCAAGGGTTTCATCAGAGATTCGTCTCTCCCTGGTGATGGCTGCTATTTACACTAGGTCTTAGTTTCCATTCTTCTTTTTGTTGATGACGTGATTCTCTTAGCCTCCTCACTCGAGGGTCTCCAGAGAATTCTTGATATCTTAGCCTCCTTTTGTGACTTGAGACAGTTCGTGGTTAATCTGGGGAAGACACGGGTCATGGTCTTCAACTGCTTGAAGACCTCTTATTTACACTTCTACTTCCAGGGACAGGAGATCGAGATTTCCTCCGCATACACATACCTCGAGGTTAAGTTTTCTGGTCCTCGCTTCAGTTTGAGACTTGCTATTCAACCCAGGATCGGCAAAGGGATGGGTTCCCTCGCCTTGATTGAGAGACAGTGCTTTAGACACCACTTTCAGGACACCTTGTCCAAGTTATCCCTCATGGATTCACTGGTTAGGCCTATTGTACTCTATGGCTCTGTTGTTTGGGGACCATCCCTCCTTGATTCCGACTAGGCCTCTATTGAGCGTATACAAACTCTCCTCCTTCGGCGTATCATCAGATGTCATCGTACCACCTCCCACAACATCATCTTGGCTGAGTTCGGGGCTCATCCCTTTACGTTGGGTGCCATCTTCGACCTGGTTTGGTTTCTTCACTGCCTACGTTGCTTCGGAGACTCTTCAGATGGCAGGAGTAGATACTCTTACCTCGCTTATTGCTCTTCTGCTAAGCTGGCTAGATCTGACACCTCCTCTAGAGCTCGTTGCTGGTATGCTCAGGCCACTTCCCTTTTGGGTTCCATCGGGATTGACATTGATTGCCTATCCCCCTTCCAGTTTTCTTTGGAGGCTCCGGCTCATCTTCTCCCCTCCTGACAGGAGTTGAATGAGCATGTTAGACTTGACATCTACAGGCAGTACATCATCTCGACCTGGACAAACCCTAGTGGGGGTTTGCGTTCGAGGATGGCTTTTTATGCTGAGCACTTCTTACACATCCAGGATGGGATCATCGTTCGACCCAAATATTTATGACAGCGTTGGTGCCATGCTCTCCGGATCGCGCTGGGATCTTTCAGAGTTGGCTCTCACCGCCTGCGCGCACAGACTGATCATCACATTGACAAAGGATCGTATTTGCAGTTTATGCACATTGTCTGAGATTGAGATCGAGGCACATTTCATTTTCCGCTGCCCTATATACTATGATATCAGAGGGAGATTCTATTGCTTATTCAGAGACTGCAACTCCTTGACTTCCTTCTTTTGCTACTCTGACCAGAAATGTTTGGCACTCTATTTACGGGAGACGGTTCGGCTCCATGACCATACCCTGCAGCTTCTATTTCCCCAGAAGCTAGTCACTGAGCAGCTCATTACAGATTTCTTCTCACCCTCACCCCCGGCTCGGGGTGTGAAGCGGCCCTCATGTGCCTCCACCATCGGTCACTCTAGATCCGTGAGACCTCGCGGTGCTTCTACTCATCAGCAACAGACCACCAGTAGATCATGACGACGACTCCGTACCCTTATTCTTCTGGGTCACTATCCTTCTGTGTTGGACTTCTTTCCGCTCGGGAAGGACCCCTAGTCCTTGCCCTACTGGTTCTTTGTTCTCTGTTTCTTGTTTGGTTCTTTGTTCTTTTTGTTGTTCCCTCGACCACTGTTTGGTGGTTCGCTGGTTTCTTGTTTTTTGGTTGTTTGTTTCTTGTCCCATAGACCCTTGTTGGTCTTCCGTTGGACATTAATAAATTTATCTCATCTTATCTTATCTTATGTTGTTTGTTCATTTAATGAACATTTGGATAAGATTAATAAGAGATAGTTTGTTGATTTTCTGCATATACTTGTCTATTTGAGTATTATATGTGTTTTATAGCCCTTCATCTTCACAAATTAAAATCCATATCTAACTATTAAATTTATATTATATCATAATCTAATAATTAGAAACCTTTGAAGGGGAACTCTTTATACTATGGGATAGGCCCACCATATTGGTAGATCAATATTGAACTACTTAGTATAAAGTGTAGTAAATTGAAAATATTTCTACTTTCTTGTGGTTTGGCCAGGATGGTACACTTGTCATCAGGTTCTTTTCCCTAGATGATAGGTTACAGGCTCTTAGAGCGAAGAGGAAATTATTCACTCTTCCCTCGAAGATTTATTTGGATGAGGATCTCACTAGGTCACAGATGGCTGAACTGAAACAAGCCAGATCCCTAGTTGCTGAGACCAGAGGCAGTGGAAAATGAGCAGTTGTCAGGAACCTTAGAGCAGTTATTCGAGATTCTCCCCCTGCTGGGTGGGAACCGAGGCAAGCCGATAAGGCCAAATGACGGTCGCACCGACAGTTGAGCAGGGGTGGGCCACCCCCCCTCTGGCTCGCTTCTCCTCAAGTGCTGGAACGGTAACGGTTCTCTTTGGTCGTTATCGGGTCTTCTTCAGGATGCGGTCGGGTCTGCTGATATCCTGGCGGTTACGGAGACACATGAGAGCCCTGCACGTCCCCTCCCGGGTTTCATCGGTTATCAGTGGTTATCTGTTTGCAGAGAGGAGGTCCGCACTTCGGGTGGTGTACGGGGCTTTGGTGGTGTGGCCTGTTTGATTTGGGACAACCTTTTCAACGCTACTTCTATTGTCCTTTCAGACATATTTGCTAGATTCATGTGGATACGGGTACACCACGCTTGTCACCGTCGGAGAGATATCTTCATCGCGGTTTGCTACTTCCCACTGGCCTCCTCGCCGTATGCCATTAGTGTCGAGGATGGGGATCCTTTTCAGGATCTTCTGGAGGGCATCTCTAGATTCAGTGCCTCGGGTGATATCCTCATCCTTGGAGATTTCAATGCACGGACTAAAGAGTTACAGTCACCTATACATGACTGGGACACTGATTGGACTTGCACTTCCGAGTTAGATCCGGCTAGCCTTGGGCTTCAGCGTACCTCAAAAGACTACAATGGGCCGTTATCCACTTATGGTCGCCACCTCCTTCAACTTTGTGAGTCTTTCGATCTGATCATTCTGAACGACCTTTCTTGCTTTCCCGGTTCTGAGCTTTTCACATGTTGGCCTCATGGCGGTGGCGCTAGTGTGGTCGATTATGTGTCCACTGCTACCTCCTTTGTCCCCTCCATCTGCCGCTTCTCTATCTCCCGCCTTCCTTTGGCTGATCATGCTCTTTTGAGTCTTGTGCTCTGTTTCTCCCCCCCCCTTCACCCGTCCCACCCTCCCAGCCTCCCGACTGTTTTGGGACACGCCCACAACCATGTCCACTTCCACTATACTGAGGGGGATTCTGACCTTTTCACCTTCCACCTGCGTCGACTCCTCTCCCCCGCGAGCTTCTCTGAGTGTAGCCATGTTACCTCCATGTTTGATCTACTGACCAAGGCCATTTGGGAGTTGGCTTTCCTTTCCATCCCCCATCACCCTATCTTCAGCTCTAAACGTCGAAACACTTGCCCCATGAACCGTTGGTTCGACGATGACTGTAAAGCTTTCCACTGCAGATTACGTTCTGCCTTTGAGTCACTCCCTTCAAGTTATGTTGATCTCCGTTACTCCTACCACCGGTTTCTTCACGCGAAGAAACATTCTTTCATTGCTTCACAGTGCAGAGCCTTGTGTAACACACTTACGCAGGATCCTAAGCTCTTTTGGCGTACCTTATTCCCGCGGCACCCCCCTCCGCCCTCAACCATTGACCTTGCCTCCCTCATCTCCCACACCTCCACTCTCTATGACATCCCGGGCCAGCCATCTCTCCACCTCATCCCACCCCCTCACTGCCATATCTTCACTGCATCCAGCACTTACGAGGCCGTCAGATCTATGAGATGCAGTGGAGCAGCCGACGAGGATGGTTTTCAGGCGGAGCTCCTCAAGCTCGGTATCACAGTACTGGGCTCTTATCTTTCCACACTCTTTAATAGAGAGGTTTGCATCGGCTTCCCTAAGGCTTGGTCGAGACATGTGATCCATCCGATCCACAAGACTGGATCATTATCAGACCTCGACAACTACAGAAGCATCATGATTGGGCATACCTTTGCCAAACTCTATGCCACGGCATTGAACACTATCCTTTCTTCGCAGTTTGACAGGTTGGACTGCAGGGCTAGAGGTCAGGCCGGTTTCCGTGCAGATTATCAGACCATGGACCACATCTTGACACTACGGGCGATCATTGAGGAGGCTCGCTATCGCTCTGCGAAAGTCTATTGCTGCTTCATTGACTTTCGTAAGGCGTTTGATTCCGTCCCTCGGGTGGCCCTTTTTCAGAGGCTTAGAGACATTGGGATATCTGAGATTCTTTTGACTACTATTATGAGACTTTACGAGCGTGTTGTGGGTAGATTCAGGACTCCGGAGGGCTTCTCAGATCCTATTTAGAGCACTATTGGGGTGAAACAGGGATGCCCTCTTTCCCCCACCTTATTTGGCATCTACATTGACAACCTCTAGGGTTTCATCAGAGATTCGTCTCTTCTTGGTGATGGCTGCTATTTACACCAGGTCTTAGTTTACATTCTTCTTTTTGCTGATGACGTGATTCTCTTAGCCTCCTCACCTGAGAGTCTCCAGAGAATTCTTGATATCTTGGCCTCCTTTTGTGACTTGAGACAGCTCGTGGTTAATCTGGGGAAGACACGGGTCAGGGTCTTCAACTGCTTGAAGACCTCGCATTTACACTTCTACTTCCACGCATAGGAGATCGAGATTGCCTCCGCATACACATACCTCGGGGTTAAGTTTTTGGGTCCTCGCTTCAGTTTGAGCCCTGCTATTCAGCCCAGGATCAGCAAAGGTATGGGTTCCCTCGCCTTGATTGAGAGACAGTGCTTTAGACACCACTTTCAGGACACCTTGTCCAAGTTATCCCTCCTGGATTCTCTAGTTAGGCCTACTGTACTCTATGGCTCTGTTGTTTGGGGACCATCCCTCCTTGATTCCGACTGGGCCTCTATTGAGCATATACAGACTCTCCTCCTTCGGCGTATCATCAGATGTCATCGTACCACCTGCCACAACATCATCCTGGCTAAGTTCGGGGCTCATCTCTTTAGGTTGGGTGCCATCTTCGACCTGGTTTGGTTTCTTCACCGCCTACATTGCTTCGCAGACTCTTCGGATGGCCGGAGTAGATACTCTTACCTCGCATATTGCTCTTATGTTGAGTTGGCTAGATCTGACACCTCCTCTAGAGCTCGTTGCTGGTATGCTCAGGCCACTTCCCTTTTGGTTTCCATCGGGATTGATATTGATTGCCTACCCCCCTTCCAGTTTTCTTTGAACACTCCGGCTCATCTTCTCCCCTCCAGACAGGAGTTGAATGAGCATGTCAGACTTGACATCTACAAGCACATCATCTCGCCCTGGACCAACCCTAGTGGGGGTTTGCGTCCAAGGATGGCTTTTTATGCCGAGCACTTCTTACACTTTCAGGATGGGATCATCGTTCGACCCAAATATTTATGACAACGTTGGTGCCATGCTCTCCGGATCGCGATGGGATCTTTCAGAGTCGGCTCTCACCGCTTGCGCGCACAGATTGATCATCACATTGACAGAGAGGATCGTATTTGCAGTTTATGCACATTGTCTGAGATTGAGACCGAGACACATTTCATTTTTCGCTGCCCTATATACTACGAGATCAGAGGGAGATTTTATTGCTTATTCAAAGATTGCAACTCCTTGTCTTCCTTCTTTTGCTACTCTGATCAGAAATGTCTGGCACTCTATTTACGAGAGACGATTCGGCTCCTTGACCATACCCTGCAACTTCTATTTCCCCAGAAGCTAGTCACCAAGCAGCTCATTACGGATTTCTTCTTGCCCTCACCCCCGACTCGGGGTGTGAAGCGACCCTCATGTGCCTCCACCATCGATCACTCTAGATCCGTGAGACCTTGCAGTGCTTCTACTCATCAGCGACAGACCACCAACAGATCACGGCGACGGTTCTATACCCTTATTCCTTTGGGTCAGTATCCTTCTGTGTTGGATTTCTTTCCGCTCAGGAAGGACCCCTAGTCCTTGCCCTGGTGGTTCTTTGTTCTTTGCTTCTTCTTGTTTGGTTCCTTGTTTTTTGTTGTTGTTCCCCCGACCACTGTTTGGTGGTCCGTTGGGTTCTTGCTTTTTGGCTGTTTGTTTCTTGTCCCATAGACCCTTGTTGGTATTCCGTTGGACATTAATAAATTTATCTTATCTTATCTTATCTATGACATGAAAATTGTGTAAAGAATGTTTGATCCCTTCTAATGCATTTTATAATACTTAATATTCTAAAATATAGTTTATGGAATAATGTAAAGTAATATTATAAGAAGGCATAGGAATTGCTTAAACCATGGGACTTTACAAGTTTTTATGTTTAATGTATTTATCCAAGTATGACCTGTGTATTCAATACATCCCTTTTCAACGGAGTTTGTATTTGATCTAAGTAATTGTGAGTGTGTGTGGTGGAGACTTAAATTATGATGCTTATGGTAACGAGTCCTTAGTGTTAAATGTTATGAATGTTAGGACTACATGAGTAGAAGTATGTGGCTAAGGGTTAATTATTTATAAAGATGCATAAATAAGTTGACTTAATTTTGAGCTTTGATTTCTGGGTTTTGATTGTGTATATTTTTAAGCATCAACGTTTCGGATCACACTCCGTGATCCATCATCAGGATGTAAGAGCAATAAGGATGTGTAAAAAATGAGTTGCAGACTTGGCATCACTCATAAGATAAAAGGAAGGTTGGGGTGAGAAAGGAGGCACAACAACCGAGGGGAAAGAAAAGACTACCTAAGAACAAAAAAGCAAAGAAATACCAAATAATAATAATAATAATAATAATAATAATAATAATTATTATTATTATTATTATTATAGTAATAATAATTATTATAATAATAATAATAATAATTATTGTTATAATAATAATAATAATAATAATATTCATACTAATAATATTATTATAATAATGTTCATCAAGTTGACTTAAATTAATGTTATAAATCTAAATTCATACTTGCGTTTAATGTTATCATAGTTGATATCGTTATCTTTTGATATAAGGAAGTAAATTACATATGATTATCTGTTTGTTTAGTTGTTTACTCTTTATGGTGTTTCCTTTGCAAATTTTCATACAATTTTATAGCCACTTTAATGTTCATTCCCCTAATATTTGCGTAGGTCCATTTTAGAACTTGCATCATCCTTTTCCCTTTCAGGATGCACAAGGCCCTTTGCAACAATGATCTTGTGTTAGTTTTACAATAACTGCATGTTTCCTTTGCCACCTGTCATTTTTTGGTGTGATTTGCCTGGACACTAGAGTGTCATGCAGACATCCACGTGCCACGTTTTCGTCCTATGACATTTTAATGTTTAAATGTCAATTCTAAGCATTTTGACACTTGTCACTTGCTTTAGTTGGTGGAAGCGACTTAAAATCT
The DNA here is from genome assembly GCA_018584345.1 of Thuja plicata. NCBI lineage: Eukaryota > Viridiplantae > Streptophyta > Pinopsida > Cupressales > Cupressaceae > Thuja > Thuja plicata. The sequence continues at coordinate 329,331 of MU224963.1, read as the reverse complement.
TCTACAAAGGTTTGGATGCCTCTTTTTCGCTCCTTTTCTCTTTTAAATTCATCTTAAGGCTTCATTCAATCACTCTTGGTTCTTGCACACAAATTTTTTAGTTCTCTTGTTTCCAATATCTTGCACTCTCTTGCTCTCTCTCACTTGCTATAACAATCTCTTTCTATCTCTCTTGTATCTTTGAGCATCTTTGGGATTTATCACATCCTTATCTATCATCCATCTCATGCAATAGGGGTTTTCCTCCATTAAGCAGGGTTTGTTTCTATTTGCATATCTCTTATAATAAGGGTTTTCCTCTATTAAGCGAGATTTGCTTCTATTATATTATTATTCATTTATCTATTTATCTTTTCAATTAATCTATCTATTTGGCAATTGTGGAGGTGGAAACACCAAAACAGGGACTTGATTGAGGCAAATATCGAAATAGTCTCAAACATTTTTCCACTCTTGCATGCGCAGGTTTATTGGAAGCATTCAAACGCATAGAGGCTTGCTTGTATTTGTTTGTCTTATTTATTCTTTTTTTAAAAAAATCTATTATTCACTGTTACATTTCTACTTTTGGGTTTTGCAGGTTATGTAAAGTACAAACCTGGGTTTTTGCCATTCTAAGTATTATTTGTTTCGGTCTGTACAAGATTATAGCACGTCGTATAGGCGTCCTTGGCCAAGACGCTCAGATTTGGGCTGAAAACTCCTTGTCTACACTTTTGATTTCTGTAACCAAAATATTCTTTTCCTTCATCTATAATTAGATATGTTCACTAGTTTATCTAGTTGGAGGCGTCTAATTGTGTGTTGTAAAACTGACTCCCAAAGGAACATAGTTTCCTTTATGTATAGTAAGATTTACTCTACTACATTTACTTTTCATGTTACCAAGTAATGTTTAAGCTACCTAGGGTTCATAATTATAAATGAGACCAAACTTAAGTTTATTGTTTGTCAAGGAGGTTAATTTAAACAAAATATAAAAGATGTAATAATGTTCATTATTAAACTACTACTAAATGAAGTAGAGCAACTCAAAATTATATGAAGTAAACCATAATTTAAAGCTAAATATATTAGAGATAAAAAAGAAGAAAATGACAAAGGAGTGTACCTGGAGGAGTATTTGGGAGGTGTTAGGGTGTCGTAGTAGCCAGGAATTGAGCATCATGTTAAATATTTCCTTTATGTTGTTGTCAGGTGAATTTTTTAAAAATAAATAGTTCTGTGTAATGGCCAAAACTAAAAGATCAATCATAAATGCTTACTCTATGTTTGTATATTCTCTTTTTTTCTACCATACCATGATATTATTAAATTAACATTTATAACGTAGATATATCATAAGCTCATGTTGATTTTTAATAGCTAGGCATCTTGTGTAGGGTTGAGTATTCTTCATTCAAAGGATTTTAAGGAAACATAAGCTTCATGTTGGGTGGTAAAGTTTGATGATGTTCTCACCAATGTTATTATTGTGTGGAGGTTGCATGTCAAGAGTACCTAGTACAGCTGGTTCACTTATGTATTTGCTACACTTGAACTTAAGATATTCTTGTAAAGGAAATAATTTCCTTATGTTTTTCCTAGTCATTGGTTTATGCACTCCAACTTTTTGTCAAACTCTAATAAGATGTCTCTATTCTTATAATTTCAACAAGTTGCTTCAGTGTATGTTTAATTATGTGTATTTTCTGTAATTTTTTAATAAATATTATGCATGTTCTTATAATCCCCTTACTTTCTATCTCCCAAATCTTACAAATTATTCTAATCCCCTAAACACATCAAGTCCTCTATCCATAAACATCTAAAAATATTTTTCCATTCATGTGCACGAACCCAAGAATCCATCCATGCACTCATTTCTAGAACTAAGATTTCATTCTCTATCATCTCCTCCAAACTAATCCAACTATCATAATCCCTTGCTCCAAATCATGCTAACATGAATTCTCCTCCAAATCAAGATCAGAGAAACCTTCCCCATCTCAAAATTCAATCATCCCTCATAATCCCCACATGGTTCTAATATTTCTAAAGATCTCATTATGCACAAAACAAAAATTCCACACGAAACAAGGATCACCACGTCTCATAAAAGACACACTAAAGCAAACAAAAAGTATGATAAATTAAAAAGCTACAAAGGTCTAAAAAGAAAAAAAGCTAATAAATTCCCAATTAAGCGAAAAAAATGATACTCCAAAGTGTAATTTAAAGGAGCATGCATCTCAGATACTCCAAAAGCGTCCTTTTGTCGAATGCTCCATCTAAGAATCCCTCATCCCCCAAATTCATTTTTGAGCCCCTCTATCCCAAAATCCATTATCACAACTTTTCTTTTTTCTCAATCTATTTTTGGGCTCCTATGTCCCAAAATCCACCTCCACTCCATTTAACTCTCAAAATTCAAAATAAACCTATTCCACAACTCCAACACTACTCAAGGTGTGTGCCAATGTTGGTTCGAACAAAAATACACCCACTCAACCACAAGTATTTAAACACCCCATCCACCATCCAACCTCTATTTGTCATACCATCCATTCTTTCCTAGCCTTTCCATATATCCTTCTCTTTTCATTTCCACATCCATTCCATTTTCCTTTCCATTATTCACCTAGTGTGTATGAGCCTACCTCCAATTTCCATGTGTGGTGTTGTAGATTGTACAACTTTAATTAGGGTGTCTAATTTCACACTCTCCTAGCACTCATTTAAGTATTTCACATTCCTCTATGCATCATAGGACCTTTATTAATTAATTAATCTTATGAACTCAATTTCACTTAAATACATCAACACTTATTAGTTGGGCCTTATTTAGAGTGTGTCCTTTATCTTATTTCATTTTTTCCCTATATGGGTCCTATGTCATTTAAAAGTTCAATGCACATTTTCCCCCATCTAAACATTATAACTTTTCATAAAAATGCATTTTGGGCATTAAGACCTTATTATCTTGCATCCCTAAAAGTTTAGACCAATTTTGTTGGGTCAATGTCACGTGGGGTGACATTGCTTGATGCTTTTTGGTCAAATTTTTTGGAGGAGATTATGTCAGTCATGCCCTTTTTGAAATGCCACAAGAAATCACATCATCAAGACAAGACATCCTTCCTAATTTATTTCAACAACACAAGACATCACATCATCACATTCTTATACTTTCATTCCAATTCAAGAGTAGATATGTTTCAAGGAGCGACAAGCTATATCAAGGCATCCTTAATTATGTTTCAATATTGATTTCATGATGGATTTATGAATATTTATCATATTATTGCATCAACACATGGAGGACTTATCCTAAGAATATTGCATCATTAATTGGAGGTATAATGATTTCAATTAAGCATTTCCATTCAACCATTTCAATTCAGATTTCTGTTTAAATTTATCATCGTTGTAGGGTTGAGTCCCAACCCGGGGTTTGACTAAGGAAAACCCTTGTACAACCCTAAACACCACTTTTATGCTCTTATGTGTAGATTTAGGTCCAACTACAGGTTTTTGACAAAGATTGAAGATGAAAAAGTGCTTAGGACACAAAGATAGAGCTTTACTCCAAAATTCACCATAAACTCTCTAGTCAAGGGACCTTGGGGTGTCATTGACCTCCTAGATCAGACTAAAATTTAGTGGAGGCACAATGCAGTGTTCTAAGGTTCTAGATCTAGTTTTATGCCAAAAAATTCACCCTACAAGACAAGAGCGTCCAAGGCGACATTAACCTCCTAATTTTCAACTCGAATTTGAGACACAAATTCCTCTCCACATTCTCCATTTTGGTTTGGGTTGATTGTGTGATTTATTTTGCAATTACCTGTTTATGTTGTCAATTATCAACTTTGCACTTTCTAGCCCTAATCCTCACATTTAATTCACATAGTTATTTTCATATCAAACAAGGAGTGATTGGATTCACCTTGTGCCCAATACTTTTCAATCAAATTTGAGGTTGATCCAAATGGATCCACTCTTCTTCATGTAATCAAGTGGGAATATGCCCAATTCAAAGAGTGTATGCATGAACTAATGAACACATTATTTCCCTTACCTCACACCATGTTGTAGGTAACACTCATATCCACGAGGGGGAAAACATTCACCTTTATTTATTTTTGGTTATTTTTCTCCTAATATCATTATTATAACCATTTTAGTATTCTTCTATTTATTGATTTGATTTTTGAATTGGTATTTTTTAATATTGCAATATTATATTTGTATTTCTGTGACATCATTTTATAGGATTGTGGTACCTAAAGGCTCTTCCACCTAGAGAAGTTATGCTTTCTCTATTGTATCCTTTGTGTATTCTTTCTACATTTTATTTATGTACTTTAGTGTAGCTTATCACCTAGTATCATCAACTTGCTAAAGTAGGGGTAAAATAAAATGTTAAAAATTGTGTGCTTATACAAGTTCATATTGCATTTTGAACCTATGTTAGAGTTCACTCTCGTAGCATGTTCTAAATCCACTTAATCTCAAACCATAGCCTTTTCCTTAAACCAAAGTTGCATAGATTTTTGGAATATAATATCACTTACTTATTTTTAAAACACACAAAATTCTAAGGAATTTCTACAAGATGCAAGCACAATGCATAGATGACACATTGGGATCTTGTAAGCTTCTAAATTTTAAATATGGGTTTCTATCATACGTGTGACACTTTTGCAACACCAAAATAAGAAATGAATGCTCCATTTTCTCCCATATAATCAAACAAACTCCTAATTCCTTCATTCAAACCAACTATTTTTCATCTATCCATTGTTGTTTCTCTCTTTTGGGTCCCTGAGAAAACTGCCAATTTTTTTAAATTAAAGTCGAAGGAGTTCATTCTTTTTGGATTCTTTTGCTTGGTTGAAGCACTTGAAAGGATTACTCAACTTGTATCTCTCTAAAATCCATTGGAGGCTCTTCATTGTGGTAACAATGCGCTTATTCGTTGAATATTGTTGCTTCGTTTTGAATATTATTTGTCTATTAATTAATGGAAAATATACTTGGTGTAAATTATTTCCTTATTCATCAAATTCTATCTGCAATGGTGGTTTTCTATGTAGACCAAAGTGGACACCATTAACATTCATTTTAGTTTAATGTATTGCTATTTATTACTCAAGCAAGGAGAATAAGATCACACATAGAGTTTATCATTTTCTCTATTCTGATTGTTTGTGGAGGTCCCTAAACAACCCCAATAATTTTTTCTTTCAATTCTGTGTTTGCAAGCTTTGGTTTGTTTTGGTACGTATTTTGATATTGTTTAGTTGATTACTAGATAGAGAACTACAAAGTCTAGTGCGATGTTCTCCCTTTTCCCCTCTTTTTTAGTTGTGTGACGTGCAAACATCCAGATAGAGAACTACAAAGTCTAGTGCGATGTTCTCCCCTTTTCCCTCTTTTTTATTTTTGTAAAATGATATAAACATTCATGAAATTGTTGGTACCATTTTGTTCTTCCCTTATTGTGTGGAAGTAGAATATTCAAATTTTATTTCTTACAGCTTTAACATAAAGCAAATTCATGATAAAATGTTATCTTTTAGCTCTAAAAATTCTCTATTACATATACACGATACCCACTCAAGTGATGTAGTTGTACAACCAATGTGGGATAAAGAAGACCTAGTTGTGCATGTGTGCACAACTAGAAGAAGAAACATGCTCAGTGTATGCCTTACATCTCTTCTCGCTTAGGGTTTAAATGGTTTTGCCATTGTTTCCCTCACAACAGATTTTGTTAATTTATTTTTAACTTTTTCATTGTTGTATGAATGAAAGATCACAACGATATCCGGGCAATTCAAATGGGAGATCGTGACGAGAAACAAATGCTTCCTCATCAAGAAGAACGACAACAACTCTGTAAGTGTGTTGTATTGAAATATAGTCCAGTTTGGCATGTGCAACTTCATTTTTTTAATAAGTGGTCAAAATAGATTTTAGTCCTTTGTTGTGAAGGTTGTTCAATATAATGTATGCGGCTTCAAATATTTAACACATTTCTCATTTACATTATATGGTGTTGAGAATTTATATTCATGGCTTATATGATTTGTAGAAATTGTCTGAATTTGCCCTCGCCATCAAGATTGAACACTGCCATTCTTCATCCATTATTCTTCCTTGTATTGTTTCTCCCATTGTAGTGGACGCATTGTTCCATTGTAGTGGCTTCAATATTGAAATTCAGTAATGGTATAAAAATTGTTAGAATTAATTAGCCGATAGGCTATTATAAGTGGGGATTTCACCCAAAACCTCAGAAAATGCTCGCTGGTTTTAGTTAACTGTCATTTTTCTCGGCTAGCAGAAAATGTATACAACCACCAGAAAATCATCAAATCAAATCTTATGCAGATTGAATCGGATCTCCTGCGAACAAAATCAAATCTTTATTGTTGCCTCAAAATCCATCTGGAAGTTGTTTTCTGTTTGCCTCCAGAACTGACCAATCATCAAAATCTTATCAAATCTATCTTTTATCGTATCACTAGATTTACAAATCCGATCTCAAATCAAATCTATTTTACCAATCTGGATAATATCTAAGCAATTCGATGGGAGCATTCATCTGCATTCACCGCCTAGCTTGTCCATAAATAGGTTTGAATATTCTGAGCTACTCGACAATTCAAGCAGAACGTCTGAGGTGACAATATCAAGGCAAAATCCAATTGATTTTGAAAGTTCTTTGGCTTTTTGTTGAGCAAGCTTCTGCGATTCGCCTCAACCCATGCTTGTCCCCAATCGCCCTGGAAATGAAGGCGTTCAAACAATAGAACCAGTCAACCAAATGGAATTCCCGACTACACTTGCATCTCTTTGATACAAATCTTCGGATTCAGATACACCAGTCATATTAGTATGTAGTAAGGAGCAATATGGTGCATCCAAATCTAGAAGCCTTGTTTAAGGTGTCCAAGGCCAGTACAGCCAAGGCAAAGCCCTTGCAATGGTTAAAAGGCAAACAAATACCCGTTGCAAAAACCTTGACCAGAGAACAACAAACACGCAATAAATGTAAAGAGATATATACCCTCCTCGATCCTTCCTCAGAAGTTTCTAATGTTGAAAATCAATTCTTTTGTTCCTCAACCATGAAACTTCTGTCCACCATCCTGGAAGCAACAAAAGTTGAGGGACCCGTAGTGACGATTATTTATTTGTTAGCGCAAGAAAGACTTCTGGTAGCCCACCTTCCCTATGCCCAAACCAAATAACACTGCTCTATATACTGAATTCTCATTTTGAATCTCATTCTTGTTCAGTCTGTTCAGAGTTTTAGCTTCGTCTTTCATACGACTATTGGTATGTTAGAATGTAGGATTTATATTCACGCGTTAAAACATTTTGTTGTTTAAGTATGGTCTGTTAGGATCTAAATGAAGGGGGTGATTGATCATTGCTTTTAAGCTTGCGTAGACAGTTTAATTCAAAAAAATGTTTTGGTATTTTGATGGTAACTATTACAGATTTGGGGGGACTCATATTGTTCATGGTAGGGAGTACAAGTCTTGTGATGGCTGGCATGCTACTTGGGGTGGAGTTTGCATGCAGAAGAAGGTTTCATCAAGGAGGAAGTGGGGGATCTTTAATAAAACAAACGGTGTGCACCTTATTCCATTAAATCATATCCTTTAGGGTTCCTTGTTAAGTAGGCCCTACTTAGAAAATTTGAGTGTGTGGTATGTGGGAAAAAAATGATTTAGGGAGAAAATAAACTCCTCCCTGCAATTCGGCAAATCTAATGCTGCTGAGGATGAAATGTAATCAAGAAATAAATAAGAGATACAAAGGGCCTTGTCATGCAGGTCTAGTGCAAGGCGGCAAACTAAACCTCTGCAATTTTGAAGTATTTGTCTCGAATAAATGGGATATGGGCGTGTAATTAAATATAGAATTGTTTATCAATGGAATTTTCTGGATAACCATGGTACAGGGCCAGGAATATGGTTATATCACTAAATATGGTGATATCTTTGTCTCTGCTTCACTAGCTAGTGCCTGCCTCTGCCTTTGCTTCTGCGTGTACCCCCACCTTAGCTTCCGGCTTTGATGCCTTTACCCTTGCTTCTGGCTTTGCTTATTCCACTGACTCTCTTGCTACCTTTGTACCTGGATCCGTGCTTGCTTTCTATGCTACTAGGGTTCGATCTTGATCTTAAAATGGAACCCCTTAAAATAGTAGGGGCTCCTACTTTGTTCTGTACACTGCCCCTGCATAACTCAGACACTTGTCCATCTTTATGTTTACGTAATGTTTTAAAAATAAAGTGTTTTGAAATAGTTTTTTTTTTCCAGATATTATAGTCAGAAAGGCTATGGAGAAAGGCTATGGTAGACATGCAAGAAATATGTTGAATTATAGACATTGCACTTGAATTGTTTGACAGAATGCCTCAGAGAAGTTGTGTCATCGATGTAATGATGCAATATTTGCAAAACAAAGATTTGATGATTCAAAATCCTTAGAAACTTCTAAGCAAATGTAGTTGGCATGAAAATGCCAGTCTCGTCACAGTTTGTGCAATCCAAAAAGAGTAATGGTTAAAAGAACCCGGTTCTATGTCTTTGGACTTGTCCTTGTGCAACTCAGAGGATCCCCTACACACAACCCTACTGGGTAAATAGGCGGGGTAATCGACGTCTTCAATCACAATAAAAAAAAATGTTAAGGCATGGAGAAAATTGGAAGGATATACACAGGGCGATGCAAATTCAAGGAAAGAAAAATATAGTGAAAGGAGATTAAAATAAGAAGAGGTGCGTATGTAGGAGTTTGAGAAAAATTTGAAAGAAGATAAAGATTTAATAAAAAAAAAAAACAAAGATGGAAACCTCCAAACTGAGTTTATTGTTTGAGAAATGAAACCAAATATCAGGTTTCGTATTTATTGGTAAAAATAAAAAAATATTAATTTCTTATGTTAATATTGTAGCATTCTAAAACTTACAAAGAAATTGATAAGCTATTTGATTAGGAGGTCTTTTGCACCATAAAGTAATTTTTGTCAACTTCTACACATAAAATCACATCATTTTACACACTAATCAATACATTGAAAAATAATTTATCTGAATGAACCTAGAAAATAAGGGAAAAGATCACGGACTTCATTTTCACCATTACATATTAATCTACAAAATTAAAAAAATGTTAATTTCATGAGCCACTTGTGTCTTATAACAACTATTGCAACATTCTCACCTACACTTGATCATGTGGAATATAAAGTAGAGGAACCTTAGAGTGTGTAAAGTCCAAGGACAAATACAAAAAAAAATATGACAATTATAGATACAAAAGTCTAAAGTTTGCTTACTTTTCTTTTAGCTTAAGTGTACATGAAAACTAATGTACAAATTGA
>MU224963.1:296248-319099 GCA_018584345.1 Thuja plicata | reverse complement strand
ATAGTATATTGTAAATTAAATTAATGTATTATCTTTGCATATTTAAAATTATCTCTATAATATTAAGTTATATATCATTTTCTATCGGCGTAACTCTTGCATCTTCTACTGATGCAAGTGCTAGTATTAGGTAATTAGAGATGCAACACAAAATATTCAAATATGTATATTTTAGTAAGGTTTTATTGTGTAACTTGCTCTTGCAATATTTTAATATATTAATGTATATTTCTATTGATGATTTTTTAATTTTTACTTTACACTATTAATTCTTGATTGGATCTATTATGAGAGTCCAACTCTAGAATTGATTATTAAGCATATCAAAATAGTTTGAATTAGCATAATATATTTTAGATTTAAAAAAAAAAAAAAAAAAACTGCAAGATTTCATTAAATGTCTTATTCTTCAAAACTTATATTAAGTCATCTATATATAGTTTGTTTATGTGATAAATTATAATTTTTTAGCCTAACTTATTCTTGAGAATGATTTTGTAATGGTGAAATTTGCATACTCGTGCTATTTCTAATTTAGATTGGTGTTTATTTCAAAGACAGTAAAATAATATAATTGCGTCTCATTTTTGGACTTAAGTGAACTTCTCAACTTACCTACAAAAAGTAAAAACTATTAAGTGTTTCAAGACAATGTAATCAGTATGTGTATCATCTTAAAATGGAAGCACTTCCATGTTAAGAATGTTTAGCCCTTCTTAGGGGGTGTTTTTGACCACCATCATATTGTCCCCTCATTTCTGCATCCTCTCCTACTTCTCTGCCTGTTTAGGACGCTGATTGGGCCTCTCCGGGCACCATCCCTCCCATTTGGCACATTTTCCAGGGTTCTAACTCCCTGGGTCAAGGTGTCGAGGTCAAGGATGACCTCGACCTTGAACTGGGTCCCCCTTTCCAGTTTGGAAGTTTTTCCACTGCCAGAGGCATTAAAAGTTCATTTCTCGCTTCCGGGTCGGCTGTTTTGGATTCCGAAGCGACAATTCTTAAATTATATTTAATATAGGTCCTATTCTAAGGATATAGGTCTAATTGGAATTTAATTCTCCTATGTAGGCCTCTCTAGAAGATTTTGCCATAGTTTCATATATAAAGAAGTTTTCTCCTCTCATTTTCTCTAAGCCATGTAAAGCACGAATTATCAACTATCCATCATCAAGCAAAAGGTTCAAGCATTCATTGTTCTACATGTTTTCAAGTTTTCAAAGTGTTCAAGTATTCCTCTCAAGCATTCAAGTTCTCCATTGAAAATCAAGGATGCAAGCATTCAAGCCTTTGAAGGGATTTGGTTCAAGCATTCAAGATTCATCATTCAAGCCCTAGATTCAAGCCCTAGATCTATCCATCATGGTGGTGTGATCTTCCTTCAAGATCCTTTGTGCATCCTCAAACACTCATTCATTCTCTCTTCAAAGTAGATTCCAAGCATACAATCATGGAGGTTTATGGTTTCTAATATTGAGTCCAAGTTTTCATATTTACATACTTGTTTACATTCGAAATACAATTGCATATCTATTGAATATCATAGCTTCATTATTGGATTTACTTCTACTACTTTCTAGCATTCTTTATTTCAATTATTGATTTCAAGGTTAATTCCTAAATCAGGGTTTGACTAAGGCAAACCCCTCCCCCAACAAACAAATCTATTTTTCTTGCAAGTACGGGTTTGTAACAATGGATATGAGTGCAGATTCAGATACCCTTTTCGGCAAAATTTTAGGATATGGAAACAGATTTTCTGTCGGAGACTTTTTAGGTTGATTCTGCCCTAGGTCAGAATCGGAAATTCTGGGTCAATGGTGACATTGACTTGAGGGTCAAAATCGGAACTGTGTCAGAACATAAAAAGATTTCTGGGTTTTGTTCGTTTCTACATTTCTATTTCAGATCCAGTCTCAAATTTTCTAGAAACTGAGTGCAGACCCCTGAAAACAACGTTCTTCAGTTCTGTAACATTTCAAGGTTAGTACTTTTCTCCTATCCTTTTCAATTAATGTTCTTAATCTATCTAAACCTATTATACACTCTCTCCTACAAAACATGAGTTAGGGTTTTTTTTTCTCTTTATCCCTATCCTTAATTGGTTGATTCATTTATGCATTGATCCTTTCTTTAGGGTTAATCAATTTGGATCTTCCCTTTATGAAGTTTGGGATTAAGAGGACAATCTTACCTTCTTCACCATTCTTATAACACACATTAAATTTATCCTTTACATTTTAATAATCTTCACATATATTCATATCACCCCATCTCCTATCTTACATTTTAGTAACCTTCATCCTATTTTATATGTTACATTATGAATATAGGAGAAATCAATTTAAAAAAAGAAAGCTTTCCTATATTTTGTGATCTTGTAATTATGTTTTTCTCCCTAAAATTTCAAATAGAAACCAACTACATTTAGATAGTGAACAATATAGTCAAATTTGTTTTGGGTCATGTAGTGTCCTTGTAATGAGTTTTTCTTTGAACTTTTTTTCGCACATTAGAAACAACAACACCTAATAACAATCCAAAGAAAAGTTTGACGTTACTATAATAGGTATCAGGTGATGATTTATTGATGGTCCATGTGTAGCATTTGTTAACATGAGATATGAGAGTTTTCATTAATTGTTATTTATAAAATATAGAAAATATCTAATTGAATTTAAAAAACATTGTGGAACAAAGAATTAAGAACAACAAAGCTAGAAAAAAGAAATGAAATTTTGTTTAATAACCAAAAAAAAGAGTTAACAAAGTAATAATTAGGAGTAAGAAAGATAGGTATAAGGAGTTAATTAAAATGAGATGACGATATTGATATTAATGATAATAATAAGCTAGAATTTGTTCATAATACAATTTAATATAAAATGTAAAAAATAATGTGTAAATATCATTTCAATGAATCATTTGGCGTCTTATTAATCTCATCACACATTTAGAAGTTTCTCATTAATTTGCTTTTGTTTTATTTTAAAAATAAATAGGATGAATGAAGAGGTAACCATCCAAGTGTAGAGTTTTATGGAGGCAAAGTATTTGGCTAGACCCTAATAAAAAACAAATCTCTTAAACAAGGAGCCAAATTTGTTTGATCCTTCTATGGAAGTTTGGAGAGAGTTATACGAGTCTTTGAAGAGGAAAAATAATCAGCCCCTAATCTCATAGAAAGGAGAATATTTAAAATAAAATAATCCTTGATTGTGAGCTCCATTGAATACATTTGGAAAAAATAATAGATTGAAGGAACGTAGTTAAATTGGTTTTAGTAATTGTGAAATTTGCATACTCGTGCTATTTCTAATTTAGTTTGGTGTTTATTTCAAAGACAGTAAAATAATATAACTGCGTCTCATTTTGGACTTAAGTGAACTTTTCAACTTACCTAAAATAGTAAAAACCATTAAGAGTTTCAAGACAATTTAATTAGTATGAATATAGGAGAAAGCAATTTAAAAAAAGAAAGCTTTCCTATATTTTGTGATCTGGTAATTATATTTTTCTCCCTAAAATTTCAAATAGGGAACCAACTACATTTAGATAGTGAACAATATAGTCAAATTTGTTTTGATTCATGTAGTGTCCTTGTAATGAGTTTTTCTTTGAACTTTTTTTTCGCACATTAGAAACAACAACACCTAATACCAATCCAAAGAAAAGTTTGACGTTGCTATAAAAGGTATCGGGTGATGATTTATTGATGGTCCATGTGTAGCATTTGTTAACATGAGATATGAGATTTTTCATTAATTGTTATTTATAAAATATAGAAAATATCTAACTGAATTTAAAAAACATTGTGGAACAAAGAATTAAGAACAACAAAGCTAGAACAAAGAAATGAAATTTTGTTTAATAACAAAAAAAAAAGAGTTAACAAAGTAATAATTAGGAGTAAGAAAGATATGTATTAATGATAATAATAAGCTAGAATTGGTTTATATTACAATTTAATATAAAATGTGAAAAAAAATGTGTAAATATCATTTCAATGAATCATTTGGCGTCTTATTAATCTCATCACACATTTATAAGTTTCTCATTAATTTGGTTATGTTTTATTTTAAAAAGAAATAGGATGAATGAAGAGGTAACCATCCAAGTTTAAAGTATTATGGAGGCAAAGTATTTGGCTAGACCCTAATAAAAATAAAAAAATCTCTTGAAAAAGGAGCCGAATTTGTTTGATTCTTCTATGGAAGTTCGGAGAGAATTATACGATTATTTGAAGAGGAAAAATAATCAACCCCTCATCTCATAGAAAGGAGAATATTTAAAATAAAATAATCATTGATTGTGAGCTCCATTGAATACATTTGGCAAAAATGATAGACTGAAGGAACATAGTTAAATTGGTTTTAGTGCAAAAAGGGTTTGAACAAACATTGAACTATGGAAAATGGATCCTCAAGTTAGGCATCTAGAATTTAGTGGCAATCTAAAGGATGTATGATCTCATCCTCGAAATGAAAATGTATATTGTAACAATGTTGAAGTGTCAAAGAAAAACATTATTGAGGCTCTAACCATTTGGACCACATGTATTCTTTGAAGATCTCATCTTTTGTAACCTTATTTATTTATCTTGTAGAAAGACTTGGTGGAACAATAGAAAATTATGTTGACAAAGTTTGTCCATGTCAATTTTTGCAAGGCCCAACAAAGTAAAAGTATAAACATGCTAGAGTATCTACCATAGGTGATGTTATTAGTATAGAGGATTTAAATGATTTATATAGGAATAAATATATAGTCATTCATTTAATCTTATGTATCATAATTAACACTTGAAAGGTCCGAACAACAATGAGTGTGGTAGTACTAAATTTAGGGAGAATTGTGTCTTTGAGGAATCGATCTTTTAACATGAAGGTGTTTTTATAACTCAAGTACTCCTTTTTAATTTATTTTTGTTTAGATTTCCTATGATAGTGCCTCCATATTTTGGCCTCGTATACAAGAACTTAGGTGTAACATGTAAGTGAAAGAAGCAATCTTAGTTTGCATATCATGAAATTTAATTTTTTTAGAATATGTATTTATAATTTATTTATTTTTAAATGGAATGAGATGTGTAGAAGGAAAGAACACTTAGTAATTTAGACACATTATATTTGAACATTTGATTTATTTGTTTCGAATCAAGTTAATTAAGTTTTTGTGATCCAATTAATAAGATGTGCTAAAGCTAAACTTTTTTATTTCAAGTATATATATTAAGTAGATTGTATTTTTAGTGTTGCATTAAATCAAACCATATAAAATATTACTTTTCTATTAATTTTTGTTTTTAGTTACTTTATATTAGTCCTCCAATATATTACCCATATCATATCTTTCTATCGTCACATTACATATCGTGTATATTTTGTCAATGTTCTATATTTTTGGATATACTTATTCTAATTGGAAATCAATTATAAAGGAGGAAATTTTGTGCAATTAGGAGAAAAATGAATTTGCTAAAGAATTGAACATCATAATAATGATAGTAAGGTTGATGGAAGCATTGGGCTCTTAATGAACCTGCACATGAAAGCATTTAAAGAGATGAAACTATAATTCAACTACAAATGATTGAATCCCCTATTAAAATTCTCGTCTCAAAACTATTGAATTTCTATCACAACTAAATTCTTTTCCCCTCCCCCTCGCCCAATAGACCCAGGTTGCATTGGCCACGTGGGATGACCTTCATTTAACATGCAAAAATCTAGAGGCTTCCTAGACGCATTTGGCTTGTAGTGGATTAGTTATGGTCCATTTAATTTGTATCATCTAATTGAAGGGACATAGTTCCGATGACGATGCCAAGGTTAGTAAAATATTTTCTGATTGAGTAGCGCTTTACATAGTTTTGGCTATTTTTGCAGAATCTGGTGCTGGGACATGTTGATCACTTGTGTTGCTCATACACTTTCTAGAAGGGTTTCTTAAATTTGATTCATTACAGTGTTTGAAAACTGAAGTGGTCCTTAATCATATGTTGTTTGCGTAAGAATATAGGAGATTTTGAGTGTTGTTTAATTCACAATGCAACAACCATAAACTTGTAATGTACTAGATATCCATTAGGAGTTATCAATGCATAAGATTTAAATTAATTGTCCTTTTACATAGGATTAAAACTACTCAAATTTTTCTCCCCACCCTTCGATATTTTACCCGAGTATATCTTCCCATTGGCGTAACCATTGCACCTTGTTGGGGTGCAATTGCTAGTACATAATGGCTATGACCACCCGAATGCATCTCCTTGTCATTTCTTTAGCTCAAAAAAACTATAGCACAAAGATTAAAAATCATAATAGAGGTAAAGTTGGCAATAAATACAATGAATTATCCTCTGAATTCTTCCTTTATCAAAATATGGAGGACATGATTGTGAGGTAATTGGGGATTTATATAACTTCTAGAAATCACAACCTTAGAACTATTCAAGATACATAGGACACCCATGCATGGTAATTCCATGAAAAATTATCCATTTACATGCAACTTTTGTAATCAAATTTTAATAAAGAGCATATTTTTCAAAAATAACTCTTTGTCCATCCTTTGTAAGAATTTTCATTTATTAAGTGCCCTACAAATCCTATTGAGGAACATCCTACCCCAATCTCTGAACTTGATTCACCCTTAGCTTTGTATTAGCTCCAAATTACTCATGTGGTAGGTCACCTTTTGCTTTGGTATTCAATTGCTCCCGCTTTGCACACTTACAAGCTCACCATGCGGGATTCTCCTCATACTTCCCCTAATTCTAAGAATTTTGAAGATACCATCTCTGGATTATTGTAAGAAGGAAGAAAATAATTCCTTATTCATTTTCCAAAACTCATGTCCGAGTGTTTGTTGAGAGGCCAATTCATTCTATGCTTAGGATTGTTAGAGTGGAACCCTTGGGGTCCTAGCACTCTGTTTCATGTGTTTTTAGTTTTGGTAGCTATTGTCAAATAAAATTGTACTATATTGAAACTATGTTTCATCATTGCAATGACACAATGCGAATGATCTCAAGGTGTGGGACCCTTGCAGTTGAGACTAGACCTCTGGAAAACGTTGGCTTACTCTCTAAAATAACTACAAAAGCGTTGAGCCCACCCAACACTAAAAATCATATCACTAATCCTACCTTTTCTACTTACAAAGGGAGAAGGAAAAGAGGAAACACAAAAATAACAAGGGTCGGTGATGTACTAAAGTCAAAAGTGTTTCTTCTTGTTTACTAAAACACAATGGATCAAACAAATTGCTAATAACTTACACAACTCACTATTTTATCAATCTTTGAGAGAGTTGGTTGAATGTTAGGTTTTGATAAGCATTAAAAGGGAGAAAAGAATTCTATATTTAACACCTAGAAACAAATTTAACACATCACACAAACTTAGAAAAAAATAAAAATGTTTATTCAGTATGAAGGCAAGAATATTTGCACAACAATATCCGAAGTTTAGGAAGGTAAAATGAAATTTATTAATTAGAGGCTTCGAGCCAATTTTAATGTTATATATGTTTGCTAAAGAAAACTCAAAGAAGAAGCCTTACAATGAGCATAAAAGTGTCTTTTACTCATATGTTGAGCATAGAAAAGATAGGGCGTTTGGAAAAGGAGAAACCTAACTACAAGCATTTGAAAAATTTGACAAGCCTACACAAGAAACGTAGATATGTAGGAATACAGATATTCCCAAATGCCCCTGTCATATCTGCATTGACAAAAATGAGACAATCTACCAAGAAATATCCCTGAATGTCATTGAAAACCCAAACCAAACATGTTTGTTTGATATTAGCCCCTTACTTTGGCTTGTTCACATTCCAGAAGGTTGTGTCTACCCTTACTTTCGTTTCAATGTGTAAAAATTCCTTCGTGCATGTTTTTGGCATTAAATTGCCACCATCAATGATTTTGAGCCTCCAAGGAACTCCATCAACACTCTGCCTTTTGTTGGGTTCAAGCCTCAACCTTCATGCCTTTTTCCCTTCTCTTATCAATTTTGTGGATCTTTAGATTTGCTTTGTCAGGGGGTAGGATTCAAGTGGAACTGAGAAAGTCATTAGGTTTAAATTGTTCTAGGAATCATTGACATATAAAAAAATTTAATGTCTTAGCCTCTTTTCTTCTTTCCATTCTTTGAGGGCTAGGTTTTAGGCCTAATCTCCACTTTGTAACTCCTTTTTTTGGTTAGAATACAAAATAACCCAGCCGAAATAACCTTGGACATAATAACCCATTTGAAATGACCAATGTTAAAATAACCTCAGGGTCATTATGACCCAAGACGAAAATAACTGCCAGTAAAAAATAACCCGCTAACATGATATCCTTGTAAGATTATAGAAAAAGGAAAATGAAATTTACAAATTACATGTGTGTTGTCCAAAAAACTTTATTATTCAAAGTTTCAATTAAAATGCCAAATTATGAGCGATAACTCTCTAATAATCTAATATGTTATAGTTTTTATAACCATCAATCAGTCTTTTTAGTATTTCTTTGAGATCACAGTACTTCTTCTTGCTCAATTGCTCAGTGCATCCAACCATATATTTCTCTATTTTATTCTCTTAGAAACCTTGTTCTTTTTTCATTGCTATGTTGAATTTACAAACCGAGTTGTGTGATGCTTGAAGCACTTCACGAAATCCTCTGTGTTATCCCTCAATAACATTATTGGTTTTGGAAAGATCATCCTAAATAGCCAAATAGTAATTCCATATTGCGATTGGAAACT
Organism: Thuja plicata; assembly: GCA_018584345.1. Taxonomy (NCBI): domain Eukaryota; kingdom Viridiplantae; phylum Streptophyta; class Pinopsida; order Cupressales; family Cupressaceae; genus Thuja; species Thuja plicata. The sequence goes on along the minus strand of MU224963.1, from coordinate 310,343 downwards.
TGGGTGATCGTCTATTGCCTGTTCTGGTTAGTCTGCCAATCTAGGTATCTAAAAAATAATCAATCATTCCTTGCAAATTATCCTCATGTTTTGTATAATAAGGAGAGTATATAAGTATTTCAAATGCATCAATTACGTCTGTCTAAGGCACAAAAGCTAATGCAACAAATTTCTTGATCTCAAATGCAGACTCCATCGACATTGTAATGTATTTTTAGAACTTCTTGAACTTTCCTCTACAAGCATTGAAAGAAATGAAAAAAACATCCCCGAATATCGACATTTGGAAAAATTTCAAACACGGCTCCCACTAAACCTGATTCAAAATCAACAAGTATACTTTTCGGGTTTATATCAAGTTGAAGCTATTTTAATTCTGCAAGTACTTATGTATAAACAATTTTTATTTTGTTAGTCATAAGAATATAAAGAAGTGGAAATATTGCATCGTTTTTCAAGTCATGGATCATGTACAACTATTGAAAAATACTTGGCATTGTTTTGAAAGTACCGTCGTTGAACCACTTTTCATACTCTTTCAATAATTACAGATTTTGTGTGGTAATGAATATTAAAAGATGATTCTCATCAATATTATCATGAAAAATAAACTTTTTCACTCTACGAGTAATTGTATATTCAACTGGTAAGGTAAGATTTGTCGATGTCCAAGTATTTGGTGGTGGGGCTTGAAACCTTAATCTTTTTCTTTGAGTCATTTTGGACAATGCATTGGTTGACGATGCTCCCACTACTAGCAGTGAAATATTAGAAAATGAAGAAGTAATGATATTTCTTCTAGAATCTTGACCCGAGCATGCCATGTCTTTCATTTCGTTCAATTTGTGTTTAACAATGATCATCTTAGATTTTGGAACATGATTATGGTATGTATTACTTATCACATCACCATAATTTGTTTGTGTCATAGTATGGCACCAACTTGAACATTTGTTTGTAAAATAATATGTACAATGCTAGATAATTTCTTGTCTTTTTGGCTTATTAAAACTGAAGAGACAGTCACCAATTTTTCGAATAAAAAATAGCATGCATTCACTAATTAAAGACACCATTCATTGCAATGTCCTCTTTTATCCAACTTAGAAAGTTGGGACAAATAACTTGCCAAGTCATTTGCAAGAGACTTCTTTCCCTTAAGTCTCAATAGTACTATAGATTTGATCTATGATACCACTTGAATTGTGTGTGTGTGTGTGTGTGTGTGTGTGTGTACGCACGTACGTACATACATACATACACTCACTCACTCACACACAAATATATATATGAAATAGTAATATTGTGCAAGGGATAATATAGATTAGGAGTTGATCATTGTAATTTGAGATTGAACCATTAGAATATGTCAACTGATCTAATCTATCTCTCTGCACTTAGTGCAATATTTACGCTGATAAGATTATCTCTACTATATCTGATATGAATGGTACAATTATGCTAAGGCTGAAAAGAGATTAGTCTCTTCCCATTGATCCCTGAATGAACTATGGAATGTTTTCTTATATCGATATTCTTGAATGAAGAGACATGTGTTGAAGTTCATGCCCTATGCCTTTTCATAATTAATCTCACCACTTCAGTATTAACCATTACATACTTATTATTATGTTATCAATTATGTAATCTTCATCGAGGGTGTCTCTGGATGGTCATGGTTTTTGAATGCAATGTGTCGAAAGGAGAATTATCTGACGATACATGTGATCCACACAATGCACATACACTATTGTTGTGGTTGAATCACGTATTTTTTTGCAATAATGGAGTATGCTGGAAAATTATGGTTAATAGTCTTCTCAAAGTTCTGCAAATGGTATCTTAGATGTTGATCAATAGTTATAACCCGCATAAGCTTACTCAAGTCAAGTTTTCTAATCCTCTCAATATATATGAGTCTACCCTCCTTGATGACACCACAGTGACCTTGTGGATAGCATTTGAGGATGTTGTCTAGCTCTTTGTATTCAAAATATTCCTTAATGGAGTGAGCACCTATTCTTTTCTACATTCGCACTTGTGTACCCATGTTTTCTTTATTTTCTCAATGTCCAATTTCCTCCTTTCAAATATCTTATCATATGATAATCATCATGTCTAGAAGGCAGCAGATATTCTAAAATAAGAGCTTACCAAAAACTATCAACGTCCTCCCATTTTTAGCATCACCTACCTCCTAAATTACAAACATTCTAGAATCATTCTAACAATTGAGGTATTTAATACCTCTAACAAAGATAACAATATATCCTTTTTAATGGTAACCATGGGATACTATAAGTTGCACTAAAATAAGTCAAAATTCAAAATTGAGGACAACAATTCAATAGCCATTTCAAGCATCATTCATATTTCATTGAAAATGATTAAGGAAATGCTAATTCACAATTAGAGATTTTCATGCATGTGCATGTTTTAATGTGGGGTCAAAATGTAATGAGACAATATTATCATTGATGATTTTTTTATTTAGTTATGTACTTACCTTGGGATATTATTATCTTGGGATATTTTTTTCATTGGGTTATTGTGACCGTGTTTGTTATTGATGATTTTGTTTGTAATATGAGAAGGAGAACGGTGTCCATAGTTTATACAAGTTGTCATTGATGTCAACACATTCCTTGAAGATAAGGTCCTTGATGACTTATGTTTTGTCTACTTCGGCAACTTTGTGTTTTTGTGCTTCATGATTTGGTTTGCATTTCTCCATTGTTGCAGATATGGCTTCGCAGTTCTAACAATATGTGTATGGATGTTATTTGTACCTATATTCGAGATTTTACATGGTATGATTCTACAAAGCAAAATTTGTAAGGTTCAAAAGTTTTGTCTGGTAGTTTCTCTATTACATTTGGTACACAACAAGTTCTTCAGAATGTCTTCATTTTGTAAGGAGATTATATTTTGTCGTGTCGTTTTGGGGTAAGACTAAGGAATAATTATAGGATGTGTTTTCTAGTTGGCGTCAATTTTCATGATATCTTTTCTGACTTATTTGGATGAAACGTGTGAAGTGTTTTGAGAGAAAGCATGTGAAGAGTTTTCAGAGCCGACTTAATTATTGAATGAAGTATGTCAAGCTTACCTAAAGCATGTTTAGATTGGTATATATATGATACATCTTTTGGATGTCTGGTGTGACAATAATAATATTGATAGATATCAGTAAAGATATAGATCAAATGTGAAGTGCAGAGTAATTAAGCAGAATTTAATGGTGTACAAAGTTCATCTACTAAACTTCAGTGAAATTGATTTCATGCATATGTGAGATGCAATTGTAATAGTTCAAACTTTTGTATACTTGTTCCTTTTGGGCAATGAGCCCTCCAACAATGAGCCCTTTGGAAGTGAGCATTTTTGTAATATACTATAACTAGTTATCATATATTGAGAGTTAACCCTCTCCGTGGGTTTTCCCTAACGGGTTTCCTGGTAAAAATTTGGTGTATCTTTGTGTTTTCTTTATGTTTTCTATTGTGGATGTTGTTTCGCTTTCATTTACTTTATTGATTACATCTTTCACTCTGATGCATGCAAGTTAAGTTAATATGGATCCGCGAAGTAATGAAGTTGTGGTTTTTAGAGAATATTGATTCACCCCCTTCTCAGTATTCTGATTGTTCAGCAATTGATATTAGAGCTTGGTCTCTTATTTTTAGCTTGACCACTTAAGGGTGATCCTTGAGGTTGAATAGATGACATCTAAGAAAAAGTACTCTCCAGAGAAAGATGTTGAAGAAATTCATATGGATAAAGAATTACAAACAACTCTTTAAGATTTGGAAAGTGTTGAAAGTGAAAATATAGATTTGAAAGAAAATATCAAAGAAGCAAATGAGCACATCATAAAACTAAGGGAACAAATCAAGAAAATATAAGGACATAAGAAGGTTAGCAACGAGTTGAAACAAGCAAATGAGGAGAACAAGATTGTCATTTTGAAGGTACAAGTTGAGCAGAACAAGAAAACTGAGGAATGTCTAAATGGTATAATACAAAGAAATGTACAAGACTAGAACAAGAGATGATGAACTTGAGATCAAATTTGGAGAAATCAAAGGCTCGGGAAAAATAAATTTAGAGAATTTTTGTTAAGTTTGATGAAATGTTGGTTATGCAGAAAACTCTGAAAGGCAAAGGTGGATTAGGATTTGAAACTGGTGAATGCTCAAATTAGAGAACCAAAGACAATGGCAATATTGGTCCTAGAGAGAAATAGAAATTGATCAACCTGCTAAAGAGATGAACAAAGGGAAGCATCTTCAAAATCAAAGAAGCCCTACAAGGAAACCACCTGTTAGATAATCAAATTCTCATAGGTACCCTTCTTTCAATGGTTATTGTTTTTCTTGTAATAAATTTGGACATAAGGTTACAAAATGTTGAAGCACAATGGATCAAAATGATCAATGCTTTATTTGTAAAAGATTTGGCATAAGGCTAGTCAATGCAGAAGTCAAATTATGAATAGAAGTGAGATATTTACATGGTTATTGTCATACATGCAATGATTTTAGACACAAAGCTAATCAATGCAGATATAAGATGAATGAAAGAAACGCATGACAAACTAACATCAAATGCTACAATTGCAACAAGTTTCGACACATTGCTAAATTTTGCAAAAATAAGAATGTAAAGAAGGATATTCTGGTATAAAGGAATCAACTTGTAAAGAAGATTGATGTGGAAGAGATAAATAATGAAATGAAAAAGATTTGCAGGAAAAAAGAAGTGGATGTGGCAAAAGATGATGTTTCTCTTTGCTTTGGTATTGAGATTTCTTCTGGAAATTAGCTAGCGAACTTTGGCTCAGGAGGAGTTGTAATGAAAATCTTATTCCCCCATCAAAGAAATTGATGTTGTTGTCACAACATGAGGATATGATATGAAGGATGGTGTGTTTAACCTTTTGATGAAGACCGTGGAAGAAAATTTTGTAATGTGAAAGGTTGCAAAGCTTTAGAACCTGATTGTATACACAAATAAGAAGTTTTTGATGGCTTTTTGGGTGATGTGACAAATTTGGAAAAAAAACCCTAGATTGCTCGATGACATATATAACTTATTTTCTAATGTTCATTTTTTGTTATCTGTGAAATCGGGAGAAATTGAGAATTGTGAAATTGAGCAGAGATTGTTGACAACCGAACGAAAGGTATTTTAAGATTTCTACCTCATGCTTCTAGCATGGTTGTAAGTTGTGAAGAACCTCGACTTGAATATAAGAAATTAATGAAAGAACCGTTAAGGAATGATTTTGCTGGCGCATTTTCTTTGCTACCGACTAGGGTAGTATATTTGGAAGATATTTACAATTTTGTGGAGGTGCAAATTGAAGAATATGATCACACGAAGATTAAAAAAATTTCAAACATTCCCAGTTGGCAAATGATTTGCAATCGCCCACAAAATTAAGGCACGTGGGTTTGGACATTTGGAGTGAATTTCCTATGTTTGTTGATGAAGATTTGGAGAGCATTGTCTAAAGCTGAATTAATGGTGATTGCATCTAGCTAGACCGTCCTTACTAGGTTATGTTCAAATAGACTGGTACCTATAATGAAGTTGTGAGAAATAAAGAAGTTGAAAATCTGACAGAAGTAATTTAAGATCAAAGAGATTTGCGAATTGATAGCATAATTGATCCCTTGGTAAGGTATGTTGCTATGGGAATTACTTACAAAAAGCATTTTTGAAACAAAGAAGGCTCCACATCTGCAATTGTTGTATATGTTGCTTATTATATTTAAGGAAAGAAATGAATATGACTCGTGTGAACTATTGCGACAACAAATATTGAACAACCTGTTGCTAACGAAGAATGAAGGTTATGCATTTCGGTTTGGATCACTTGTGTGGATTGCATTCTATTTCTTGAACTCCTTCCCTCTGAAGGAGTATGTTGTATGGAGTGAAGATTTTCCTATAGGAAAATAGATCAAAAGATGTTTAAATAGCTTGGAAAATAGAACATAACTGTAAGGATTATTTCAATGATCTCTAGAAGAAGATGACATCAAGATTTAGATTTCCAGAGAATTTTGTTGAGCTATACAGAGACAATATCACTTTCTTGGTTGATACTAATAACTATTTCATGGAAGTAGTAATGCCTTGGAAATCCCTCTTGACAAACCTTGGTTATGAAGTTGGTGTCGAGGTTTGCATGTTATGTGTAGAAGAGCTTCTTAAGAGTCAAATTGATTTTACTAAAGATAGATTTAGCACATATGAGGAACTCATTGGATTGGATCATATAGGAAATATTGCCTCAAAAGGATATGCCTCTAGAAGAAAAAGACATGGGAAGTCTACCAAGGCCTCCTTCTTGGCTCTAAAGAAGAAAAAGGTAATAAGTGAGACGGAAAATGTAGAGATAATTGACATTGATATTGTTGAGCCTGAGAAGATTGATGTTAAACAGAAGATTGTGGTTGTACAAGAAGATAGACCCAAGGAATACTTTGGTTCCTCTGATGATGATCCTTTGACACAGACAATGTATTGAAGATGCTTGAATAATCTATTGATATAAAGAAGATAGGAGATGTAAGGCTTACACGACCTTTCTTATGACAAGGAAAGGATTAAAGAAGCATTAATCATTTATTTACTCCGGAACAACCTTGCTCTTAATGATGTTGAAGATCTATTCCCGGATGTCTTGGTTAGTCTCCTGAATGAGCACATGACTACGAAAGTTACTAGAATTGATAAAGAGGAAATTGATTTTGAAGATGAGTTGCAAAGGATAATGACTAAGAAATGTGTAGCTACTCATAAAAAGCTTGTTGAATATATAAAAGATATGAGGAAATATGTAGTTGTTGTTGCTCAGACTTACAAGTATTGTCTCAGATGGAATGTTGATACTTAGAATGATAAAGCTAAAATTGACTCTATTGAGTCTCAACTCAACAAATATGCTCAGTCATTTGACATATTTAAAGACAAGGATGGTGTAGAAAGAAGAAAATTTGACACATTACAGTTGGAGTTGTGTCTAGAACACAAACAAAGAGATGAGTTTCTAAAGCAATTTTGGTCTCTTAAGAAGATTATTGAAGTAAGAATGGAACATTTTGCCTGACTGCTAGAGGATGCTGAGAAATTTAAGTCTAAATGTACCAGATGATTTAGTTGATGCTATTGAATTACTTGAGCAGTGCAATAGTTAGCGCACAATGCTTTCATCTGTTGTTAGTTCTTGGAATTCCATATTCCTTAAACTTAAGGAGAAGTACAAAGAGATCTTTCCCTAGAAAGGTAATTAAGTTGTTTTTCTTTCTTCTAATAATATTGTTGGTGATAGAGGGAGCTATGTGGAGATATCTCTCTTTTTTATACCTTTTGTCCTTGATGTCAAAGGGGGAGAGTAGTTTTGACATGTTGTCATCAATGACAAAGGGGAGATTGTTGAGTTTGTCATTGATGATTTTGTTGGTGATATGAGGAGAATGTTGTGCACAGTTTATGCATGTTGCCATTGATGTCAACATATTGTTCCTTGAAGAAAAGTTTGTTGTTGACTTGTGTCTACTTTGACAACTCTGTGTTTCTATGCTTCATGATTTGGTCCGCATTTCTCCATCGTTGTAGATATGGCTTCACGATTCTAAGAATATGTTATATACCTATATTCAAGGTTTTACATGATATGATTCTACACCATAAAATTTATAAGGTTTGAACGTTTTGTTTGGTAGTTTCTCAAGTATATTTGGTACAAAATAAATTTTTCAAAATGTTAGCAATTTGTTAGGAGATTGTATTTTGTGATGTGATTTTGGGGTAAGACTAAGGATTGATTGTAGCATGCGTTTTCCAGTTGGCATCAATTTTCATTATATCTTTGTTGACTTATTGGATGAAACGTGTGAATTGTTTTGAGAGAAAGTGTGTGAAGAGTTTTGGAATCTGACTCAATTATTGAATGAAATGTATGAAGCCGACCTAAAGCATGTTTTGATCGGTATAGATATGATACATCTTTTGGATGTGTTGTGTGACAATAATAAGATTGATAGAGATCAATATAGATACAAATCAGATGCGAAGTGTAGAGTACTTAGTAGAATTTAGTGAAGTGTGCAAAGTCTGCCTACTGAACTTCAATGGAGCTGATTTCATGCATATGTCTTATAGGAGTTCAACCTTTGTATTCCTTTTGGGCAGTGAACCTTATTGGGTAGTGAGTATTTTTGTAATATACTATAACTAGTTATAATATATTGAGAGTTAACCCTCTCTGTGGTTTTTCCCCAATGGGTTTCCATGATAAAAATTTGGCATCTCTTTGTGTTTACTGTTGTGGTTGTTGTTTCTCTTTCATTTTCTTTATTGATTGCATCTTTCACTCTAATACATTCGAGTTAAGTTAATATGGATCTGTGAAGTAATAAAGTTATGGTTTTTAGGGAATATCGATTCACCCCCCTCCCCTCTCAGTATTCAGTGTTCAACAGGGTTATTTTGGTTGGGTTATTGTATCTAGGGTTATTTTGGACTCGAATTCAAAATGCAAAATAAACAAATAAAGAAACAATTAACAAGGTTTATAATAAACAAAATTTACTATAGAATTACTAATAGGTAATAATTCAATTCTAAATAATCCCAACCACTGAGGAATCAGCATTGAAGTCATAAAGGAATAACCTAGCCAAAATAACCCTTGGTTCTTTTCAAGCTTCTACATTTAGCATCGAACTTTATCCATACCTCATAGTTTTCTTGTGTGTGTCTTCAAACGTTTTGTGTCCCCATCAATTGGCAAGCGGGTATTTTTTAGGAACTACGAACCTCCTTAGGGGTTTTGAAGGTTCAAGGAACCATTATAACTTTCGACAATTCTTAGTCAATTTTTTCTTCCTTGTCACTTAATCATAACTCCTTTGGTTTGGATTGACCCTCAAGAAGAAACTTGGAAAAATTCAAGGTTTCCCTTGGTTCCAAGAATGATGGGAACCTTTGACAAAACACTTAGAATCTCTTCACCCTTTCATCCTCTTTTGTTGGCAATCAAGGTTGGGTGAGGAACTATTGTTGGCACCGGTGATAGTTCCGACAACTGCCAAAAGCTATGAGTGGCCATAACTTGGCTAATTTTACAACAAATCATTTTTAACTTACGTTCAAAGAACTCGTTTGGATTTTTTGGAAGACTCGAGACATTCAAACACTTTGCCAACCTTTTAGAAATTTGTAATTTGAGTTTTTGGCTAAGGCACAAGCAAGGGAAACCATGCAAGGAACAAGGCCAAGTAGGGTATCTTATATTAGTGATAGCTAATGGACCTACTTATATTAGTGATAGCTAATGGACCACAAGGGGGTATAAAATGTCAACATTAGATTGGCTGCAATTGTTCCTCTTTAACTTGGTTATGTTGTTTCTACAGCAAGCTTGGGCCTATTTTGCCTAACCTTTTGGCAATTTTGTAAAGAGTTGAGACCCTTGCTTCCCACTTAATCAATTAATCAAATAAATAAATAAAATATTCATTTTATATGATGTCTCTTCCTTAAAGATTTGGAAGTCGATCCTCAATAGTTATGGTTGTTGTACATACTCTTTTATGCACTCAATTAAGCCCAACCAACTAGCAACCAAAACGATACAAGATTTGGTGTATATGCATTTCAAACTTTTGTGCCTCGTATCAAACAAGAAAGCCAAGTATAAGGTCAAGGAAATAGAGCATGTGAATGTAACCTAATTTTGATGCTTTTAGAGCACAATTTTTTAATTGAGATTGACAAGATGCATGAGGGTGTCATGTAAGATCTACATAATGTAACTAGGAGAAATGATCCAATCATTGAACATTCTAAACATACATGTGTGAGACCTCCAAATAATGGTAGATAAGAACAACCAACAATATTTTTTCTAATTAGATTACCATTTTTTTTTCATATATATGATCTCCAATCATTATTCATCTTTTGTCACCCTACAACTTTAACTCTTTACGTTCTACTATAACACTTCTACAACTTTGTCACTCTTTATTTATTAAGACATGTGTCATGTCATCTCATCAAATGGAGAAGTTGAAAGGAGCAAACCCTAAACAAAGTGTTGTGGCAGTGGATACCATTTTAAAAGCAAATCAATTAGAAGGCCAAGCGAACTAGGTTGGCTCCTTTTGAGGGCCTATAACTTTTGGCGGATCTTCAACATTGAGAAGCATTGGCAAATCATTGGGGAAAAGTAATCCTCGGGATCTACAAGAATCCAAGGGAAAGTATAAAAGTGGTTTCTTGGAGCTTGGCAATATAGATCAACTAGAATGCTCGAAGCAACTGCAGTTGGGAGAGGTGGATCCTTTCTCCCTTGAGAACTTTCCTATAGATTTTGGAAAAGAAAGTGAAGAAAAGATTTAGCATTGTATGGAACTTCCGCATCATCCAATCAATACAAAGCGACTCCCTTAGTTTAATAATTAATGCCTTTGTAGGATGGTCGATCAAATGTCTTTTGTATGCGCCACAGTTTATAACATATCACATGTTTTTTTTCAATTTGTAAGGCCAACTGCTTGGTAGTATGTCTAAGTTTATTCCAGTGACCAGCAAATAAAATATTTTGTTTTGGAAATTAAAAATATATATATATATATTACCATCAGATCTCTTGGAAGCTGTGAAGATCTATGATTCACTGTAAGCACAATTTTGAATCATGCATGAAGCCAACAAAGTGAACCGATAGGTTTCCATATATTCTGATTCCTAAATAAATCATGACGGTTTCGTCCTTGGAAAAATTTGAACCAAAGCTCTACCAACAAAAGCCTTTACTTTGTTTTTAGTTCCCAATCCAACGTATAAAGCTTGCTCCTTTGCTTCGATGTTAATTCAATGCAAGCTTGACCACCTAAAATCCCTAATCACGCATCCAACCCCACTAGACCCAAATTATTTCCTTCAGGCTTCCTTCAAAGAAACCATTCTAAGGGGTCTTTCATCTATCCTATGCTCTTATCTTTCTTTATAACTTCAATGCTGATTGCTCAGTGATTGGGATTATTTAGAATTGAATAATTACCTATAAGTAATTCTATAGTAAATGTTGTTTATTATAAACCTTGTTAATTGTTTCTTTATTTGTTTATTTTGCATTTTGAGTTTGAATCCAAAACAAATCACTAAACTACCAAACTCAAATCCCATAGTAATCCTCAAACCAACAACTTAGGGATCATGACATCCCAAGCAGTGTTGTCATGCCCACTAATTCAATCAACAGGGAAGCCCATAGTGGTGGTATGACTTCTTCAAACTTGATTTCTTGAGCCTCCATAATAGAATGTGTAGAACCATGCGCACAAATGGCAAAGTTAAATGGTCTTTTAGGGAAAGTCCCAAGTATTCATTACATGTTCACAGTAACACACTCGTGTGAGTAGAGTAGTGAAATGCTAAATTTGATGGTTGTATGACTGTATTTAGACATTTTTCTCATAAAATACAATTAATATTTTAAAAAAACTATCATATAAAAGATAAAATTTAGAAAAAACACCAATTTTGAGATAGGATTATTATGATACATGTCTTAATGTTTGGAGGGCAACTTCAAATGGATAACCATCATAAAAATGTGCTTCATGGATAGGGTCAACCATCAAATTTGGGCTCCGGTAGTGAATCAATTTGAAAAAATCACATAAGACCCCTCATATTTGAACATAAAGTTCCACAGTTGGAAGTTCATATGTTTGAACACAACTATGCAAAAATGAGCCATGCGCTGTCGAATTGCAGCTGCATTACTATGATCCTTTCCAAGAGTGCAGAGATCTAGAAATTGAGGTTAACTCTTCTTCAACAAATCATATCTAGACGTGTATTGAATTTTAGACTTTTTAATACTGCATGCTCTCTCAACTACCTATTTTTATGGTTTGTTGCCTAACAATTAGATTTCTTCAAGGCATTTAGATGTTTCACGTGCAAGTGACTTGCTAGATTTGTGTTATCTTTCCAAACTAGTCAATGACAGATAGGTGTGCTTTTTCAGAATTTTATCTATGCCGCTCCTATAATAGATGCTCTTTGATGAAGCTTGTAAATCATCTTTAAGAGAGCAAAAATGGCAATTCATAAAATGGTTCCATCTGGTAGCTTATCCAAATATCACAGTACAATAAAAAATCATGTTTAGGAAGGCAAAAATGGCGATTCATCTAATGGTTGCATCTGGTAGCTTATCCAGATATGACAATACATGAAAAAGTGTTTCAATACAAAATTATTCCTCTCCTATTAATATATATCTTTTTAGTTCAAAAATACTTAAATTAGACTTCAGTTGTTTATAAGACCCAAAAAATTTGTCCTGTGCTTATAAGACCAAATTAGTAGTTTTCACTTATTAATTTGTATCTGATAATGAGCAACCATAAAACTCTTAAAATTAAGATGCATGGATTCAGGCAATGAAAATCTAATCAAATTGTAGCTGAAAATAGTGTTCTATAATTAATTTGAATGAACGACTTTAAACACAATTTATGGCAAATTTAGAATAAATCCTTGGAGTTAAAGTTACCCTCGTAAAACTGTGAGCTAAAATCTCTTTGATATTATGAATTCCAGACTAGATCATTAGTGCTCTTCTCTAAGGAAGTTCAAGACTTGATGGTATTTGTTTTCCTTCACACCATAATTTTTTCTAACAATCTATATTCCCAAGAAAGTTTAATTTTTCGTTCTGCAGATAATATACATTTTCTCTTGAACTAACTTCCTTCTTGATTTCTGAATGCACAACATCATTCTGAAATATTCAACTGAATTAAATTCATATTTCAGAAAGTGATATCACCCTCTTGATTGACATGCTATAAGACTAGTGCTCATGGCAGTTTCTTGAATTATTCCGCAAGCTGCATTCCTCATCAATTTTCATTCTAGAGTATCTAATAAATTTGTGAATGTGAAGAAACCTGACCTGGCTCTACTGAAAACTTAACTGGAAATGTACTTCAAAAATAATAAACTAGCACCAAACACTTCCTTCTTTTATTTATTCAATCAACTCAAGGGATGGAATTTTTCATACAAGTGGCTTGCCTCAATTCAGACTGGAAGGAATTCAAGAAATAAGAAAATTGCTAACATTCATAAATTATAATAGCAAAATTAAAGAACCTGGTGTTTCGAATTTGCTAATATGGAGCTACAGCTGACTCCTTATCTTCCACGCATGAGCCAATGATGTTTGAGATTGGCGGCTGCTGTCCTGTAGTGATGCGGCCAACTTAGTCCAGTCTACAGTCTGAGGTAAGATCCGATCCTTGTCTATGGGCCTCTTGCTGTCACCTGCGTGAGTAAGCTGCTTCACGCGGCTAGCAAACAAATGGGACACAGCTCCCTACGATGAATGGGACACAGCTCTCATACATATCTGTGCGCGGCTGGAAATGGAGATGGCGGCCTGCAATTCTTATCCCCGTGCTGATCAAGTACTGCGGCCAGCAGATACAGTCCTACTACTTGCGTGGCCTGCTTTCATACATCAAAACGTGACTCCAGCAGTCACTTCATTACCTCCCTTACGCCAATGGAAGGTGTAAGGTTATGCCACCTGTAATTTACTGAATTTCGCACCCCAGTGTGCTTACAGAATTTAAATAATAACTTCCTTCCTCTTAGCCACAGTTCGTACAGAAGGAGGAGAATCGATTGGTTATAAACCAGCAACCAATTGTTTATCAATTCAAAGAAGAAACAGTCTTCCAGAATTGATTTGACCCTTTTACAACAGCAAGGGCTCAGAAAGATGAGAATAAGTCTCAAGTCCAAGGGTTTTTAATAATAAAATAATCGATGATTACAACTCCACAGAAAGCCTGGATATATAGCTCTTTGGATGCAAGAGTTTCTAAAACCCATTCTCAGTTATCCAGTCTTCAAAACGTCAACTTTTAAAAGTATTATAGTAATAAGTTAATAATACTATAATACTATACCATTTATTAATTAATAACATATCGTTATTAATTAATATTAATTACGCCTCTGATGACGAATTCTGCATCCACTGTAAGAATAA
>MU224963.1:267311-282301 GCA_018584345.1 Thuja plicata | reverse complement strand
TGGCAGCCATCAATAAAACACCAGATGATTACAAGAGTCTCGGGTATGAAAAGGTGCGTACCACTCTATTGCAAAAAGAGATGACTTCTATAGAGAAAGCTCTTCAACCAATTAGAGCTTCTTGGAAAACTTCGGGTATATCTATTGTGTCTGATGGATGGAAAAATACAAGAAAGCGGCCATTGATTAATGTGATTGCAATGTCCCCCAAAGGGGCAATGTTTTTGAAGGCAGATGATTGTGAAGGGGAGGTGAAGGATCCATAGTTCATTTCTAGAATTCTTATTGAGGCCATAGAGATGGTGGGTAGTGAGAATGTGGTCCAGGTGGTTACAGACAAAGCCAAAAATTGTAGGGGTGCAGGTGCTTTGGTTGAGGGTCAGTGTGACCATATTTTTTGGACACCATGCACCGTACACTCCCTCAACTTGATCATGCAACAAATTGGCACTCAAATAGATTGGGTGAAGCAAATATACCAAGAGGGGGAGGAGATACAAATGTTTGTGGCGAACCACCACATGTCACAATCCATATTTAGATCATTCTCCAAATCGGAGTTGTTGAAGGTAAATTGTAATTAGTAAATTTCATTTATTTATTTAAATAGAATAAATTTTATGTTCATGTTCAATTATCAAATTATATATAACTTTGTCTTTGCTTAATATTTATTGACATATTGTTAACTTGCTTAGGTTGTTGAGACCCGATTTGCATCTCATATTATTGTTACGAGACGACTTGTCAAGGTGAAAGAGGCATTGAGTCAAATGGTTTTTTCTAACCAATGGGGTATATGGAAGGCTTCAAATTCAGAGAGAGACCAAAAGGTCAAGGCTTTGGTCTTGGATGACAATTGGTGGGCTCGTGTGCAATTTGTATTGGATTTCACCGAGCCTATCATGACTATGCTCTGCTTTGCTGATACAAATTCATCTTGCTTGGGGGCTGTGTATGATGGCATGGACACCATGGTTGAGAAGGTAAAACATTCCATACAAACACATGAGAATGACCCCATAGAATGTGAAGCCTTATGCAATCAGGTGGAAGCAATCATTCATCGTTGTTGGGAGAAGATGACTACCCCATTGCACCTCCTTGCATATGCCTTATCTCCAAGGTACTATAGCGATGAAGTACTTTCTATGCCAAATAGAACTGCACCATATGCGGATGAAGAAGTTGCTAATGGGTGCTACAAAGCTATTGTAAGACTCTTCCAAGATGAAGAAATGCACAAAAAAGTGAGGCTAGAATTTGGCTTATTTACTTCGGGAACAAGACTTACTCCATATGCAATAATGGACCAAAATAACATGGTGATGGGAGCTATCACATGGTGGTACATGTATGGTCAACCATACAAGCATCTACAACCTCTTGCAATCAAGATCCTCTCA
This sequence comes from Thuja plicata, assembly GCA_018584345.1. Lineage (NCBI taxonomy): Eukaryota > Viridiplantae > Streptophyta > Pinopsida > Cupressales > Cupressaceae > Thuja > Thuja plicata. The sequence continues at coordinate 280,895 of MU224963.1, read as the reverse complement.
CAAAGTAAGTTTTTTTGTTTTGTTTTTGTTTACCACTTGTATTCTACAATTTAGTGTTTAAAATTCTTTAACTTGCTTTTCATTTGTATGTTTAATTTTGTGAACACTATCCAAGCCGCAAGTTCTTCTGCTGCTGAACAGAATTGGAGTACATACTCCTATATCCATTCAGTGAAGCGCAACCGACTCGACTCAAAAAAAGTTGAGGACTTGGTTTACATTCATACCAACTTGCGTCTTTTGTCACGTAAGAATGATCAATACAAGGAAGGATCAGCTAATCTTTGGGATGTAGCCCCTGAGTGTGCAAACTTGGATGCAACGTTTCAAGATCTTACTACAATCACAGATGATGTTGATGATACCAACATGACACATGGTGCATCTAGCACAAGTGGAACCGTTTTTGGTTCAAATGATCCTGAACTTGCAATAGTTGGAGATGATGAGAATGCGGATTTTCTTGACAATCCTTATGATTCTGAATCTGATTAGTGAATCTTGAGTCTTGAGTCTTGATTGATGAACATTGAATCATGAACTAAGTTTTGAATTTGTAGTTCAAATTGCATTGGAATCTTAAACATGCGTAATTAGTTATTGAACTTATTTCAATTTGAATATTTGTGTCTGTGAAGTTTTAAGTTGAACTATCAAATATGAAATATCTTGAATCTTGATCAATGGTGAAGTATCATATAATCAAATTATTTATTTTTGTATATTTCTTGCATTTCTTTGCATATATATATATAGTATATATATAATTATATATATATATATAAACACATCCAAACGCATCTGCATCCCCCCAAAAAAAAATTCACACATCCACGCACCTAATTCTCGCATTTGCATCTGTATCCACACCCGAATCGACAACTTAGCAGAGGAGGATAGAGCACGATCAAGCACAACTAATGTTGGTCAGACTGGCGGCTCACAGGTACAGACTATGGTTGTTCAGTCATTCAGAACCTACCTTAGACGCCTTTGTAGGAGGGATGCAGACTCCTCTGCGGCTGAGGCTGGGCCATAGACTTGTTTTTGTTTTCATATATGTTTGGAACATTTGATCATGATGTCGTGGATTTCATATTCCATGAGTTTATATACATTTGACAATATTTATAATTTTATATATCTATGTTTGTTATTCCCTTCAACTACAATATGTGTTTGTACTTATGTGATCGATGTATATTTATGTATATGATCAAATTAGCTTCTATTAGATGATGTTATTGTGCCTTTAAGATTTATTCAATAAAGGGTGCATAAAACAAGTTTTAAATCCTTAAAAATCTCTAAATTTCTTGGGTTTTTCACTTTCTCGAGTTTTGCCAAGTCACGAGTCAAGTCAGCCTTGTCGAGTCCGAGTCTCGGAACTTTGGTAGTTTTTAATTTGCTGAGTTTTTGCGAAGTCATCAAGTCCAAGTCAAATTGAGTTTTCTGGGTTTTGTTAAGTAATGTTTTCAAACTATGGTTCCACTAGTCCAGTGTACTTGTTGGAAAGACCTCATGTGATGCATAGGTTAAGGCATACCAATATATACACTGGAAAGATCTCATGTGATGCCTTTTATCATCACTGAATTGTCTCGTTCTTCAAAGGGATCTCCCTTTTCCTGATAAATTGCATTGGTACTTTCTAGACAATTTGTCTTTTGACCTCAAGGCATAATATTAAACCTTTTCTACTATGCTTTACACAGATCATGTTGAAATCATCTTGAACTAATGTTTGAAGCCTATTGATGGATCTTGCCATATTTTCTTGTCATTTCCTACATGACCAAATCAATATTGAGTTTGTAGAACTCCTCTTTGTAAGCCTTGACATTCAGCTCTCTATTTCAAATTTTGTAATTGCTTTTAAAATTTTACAAAATATGATACTGCCAATAATTTTACTTTCAAATTTGCATCCATTCAATCCCATGATCAAATCTTCTTCTTTCCTCTCATTTGAATCCATAAGCATTGTTACCCCCATAGGGATGCATAACCTTGCAACTTAGTAGTGGCAAATTATACCCTTTCCATGCCAAAAAGTTTTACCGACTCAAAATCAAAAATATTTTCCCGTTTTTAAAATCCAATCTAAAAGCTCTTCAAGAATCGGGGCTCTCATTGTAACGTGGCATATACATTCACAATATGTTTGCTACGTGGGACATCTCTCTCCATAATGATTCATCCATGCAGTCACTCAACATGGAGATAACATCTACCAGCCAATAATAGGCTCAATCCACCCAAAATAGCGCAGCAAAAGAAAACTGCCAATAACCACTAGATAACCAAAGCCGATAATACCCACGTCCAACATAAAAGACATTGTTAGATTCCAGATAAACACCATGACCACACTTTTAAAAAAAGGTCAAGCAAAAAGGATAAACCCTTGTCACGTGGACCTCAGCAATAGTTAAAAAAAGGTTTGAAAGAATGCCACTGGGGAGAGGAGATAAACGTAACATAAGGGACAAATCAGAGGTTATATGCCCAAGAGGCAGACCCTCACAAAGGCAGCAACTTCCAAAGTGTAATGTCCCCAATATGGAGCCATGGAATTAATAAGGTGAAAATTAAATATAAGAAGAAAAAAAGCTAAAGTGAAATTCACTTACAATTAATTATTTATTGGGGCCACTTTAAGTCATAACTTATCATCTACCTAGACCAACGTCATGGATAAAAGGGAGTTTAAATTAATATAAATAAAGTGACTTTATTATAATGTCAACTTTTAATTATAACATAAAGTTGCTTTTTGGAGGGAAAATGAAATAAAGTATTTCTCTAAAAGGAGGAAAAAGGGAATTGTGAAGGCATTCTGGAGATTGTGTATTTTATTTTGAGTCTTTTCTCTATGAGCTTGAAGCTTTGCTTGAAGGTCCAATAAAACCCTAGGACAGAAACCCTAGATGGTTTGGTGATTTGGACGGAAACCCAAATCAGCCCCCTTGGTGGATTCACTTCCGGATTCACAGGTGCATTACAATGTTGAGTTTTGTGGATGACTATCCCATCCTTGGCCGTGACTTGGAGATATTCATGGCGCCATTACGAGGGCAGACTCTCATTGATGTTTGGCCCTATTTGCGGGCGACTGTGTGGTAACAACTTCTCCATTTTGGGCAGTGATCATTCCTCATATTGCAGCGATTATTTGAGGGTTTGGTTGATATTGACTCTCCTTTGCATGTTGGTATTGGCGCACCTCTACAGAAGCAGCTCCACTTTTGCATTGGTCACTCTTCTTGCAGGTCATTCAATCTTCTTCTCTATGCTACAAATGATCATATCTCACAGGGGCTTTGATAATATTGGAGTGGAATCATGCGGGTATGTTGCATGTAAATTTTATGCATGTTCTAGTATTGTAACAGTAGTATATTTGATGTAACAGCCATGCATGTTTTATATTAGAAACATTTTAAATAGATTTGTCTTTGAAATCACTTATTTTCTTGGAAATCTATATTATTTCCTTTGCATGTTAAGTTTGCATCTTTGCATGTTATTTTGCAATGAAATGAAGCAAAAAATGTCAAAGAATCGCAAAGTCAAGTCAGATTTGAGACAATTTCGTAGTTTGGGATATTTCACAAGCAAAAAGACAAAATGCATCTGAAGACACAGAAATTCGAACAAAAAGCCAAAACTGAACAGCAGGATAGCAAGTGACCCAGATGCTTCTACATCACAAAGGAGGTGACTGAGATAAATGGAATGCAATAAATGAAGGTGGCTTTCTCCTGGTTACATTTGGGGAACACCCTTTCTCTTTACAAAGAAAGATGAATGTGCTTGCAATGGTGTGTCTTGGAAATTGAAGGCTGCTTATAGATCATTTGCGACTTATCCCCAAAATTAAAGTAGTGATTGAAAACCAGACAATTGTGGTTGACATTTGATAGTAGCATGCTAGCCATGAAGTTAAACAAGGACTTCAACCAAGATTTTCCCATTGCATATCAGACACTTACAGGTGTTTTTTGCACATTGACTAATTTTTCATGTCACAATTTAGATTCCACTAATGGCTGAGTTTTCTCAAACATAGTCACCAAATTCCATAAAGAACGTACATAAATTTATCAGACTTACAAAAACAAATGAACCACTAATCAGTCTTTTGTTTTCCTCAAAATTAGCTAGCATGACAAATATTTCTTAAATTCTTATTTTTCAAAATGCAAAAATTTGTGCACTAGTCAATGTTAGTAAAAAAATTCTGTCCGTTTAGAATTTCTTCTGAACAAAATGACAACCTTTGCAGTGTGCAACAAAATTTTCTCTATCTTTTAAGCTAGAAAGAAAAATATGATTTGCTCGAATAGTTCAGAGGTCAAAGCATAATACAGTAGCCAGATCTTTCAAAAATAACTAGAATGGTTATAAATTTATAATACAAGTATGAATGTAAATGTCAACTCTATCCCATCAATCATGTTTTAATTTATTTATTTCCTGGCACAGAACATGATCCTTTTATAGTAATTACTTGCAATCCTAATTTGCTAAAAGTCTCATACCTTGGCAAAATATTTTGCTGGATTTCGAATGCATTTTAAAATAGCCCGAAGAGCATATTCAAAATCACCTGATGTTTCACGTTTTATAGCCTGCACATCAATGTCCCATGTAAAGATACACCCACATGTTTCATGAAATCAAATGTAACATTCAAGACTTATAGTCCAACACAAGAATGCATAGACATGAGCCCTTCTAGTTTACCACTACACTCAAGATCATACAGATATAAATGAGAATGTTCTGTATCTCCGACTTAAACAATTTTGTGCCTGGTTTTGACCTTTTCAAGATCGTGTTTGTACAGGTTATGATAAATAGAAGCAGTAGCTGCCAGTTGTGCACTGCTTCGCGTGCTGAAGATTTGAATAAAGGTTGCTTCGTCAGTTCCCATTCTTCCTTCGCCAGCTTTGAAGAGTGTTTTTGCATCCATCTCTGCTAAACTCATATCAAGTTGTGGGCCTTCATAGCGAGTTGCACTTAAATATGCAAGGAGCAACTGAAGAAAAAAAGAGGAATCAGTGTGCCTATTAAAATAACCTCTTCCTAGACCTCAATTTTCAATAATAATTTATTTCATTAAGCAAAGGGTGATGCAAACAAAAGAGAAGACAAGCATTACATGCCAGCATGCAATTATTTGAAGATATCTTACCCTTTGGTAATAACCACTTGTATCCGTTTCAACATCCTTCTCAACGTATCTGCCATACCTTGCATGATATGCCTGTCTTATCAACTGAAGCTGAGAAGGAGTCCGAGAACATATGATTTCTATTAATGTTTTATCTTTGGTACCAGCTCCCGCTAATGCATCTTTCAATAAAACCGCATCACGATCCGCCGGATCATACATCCAAAGAATTACAGCCCTCTTCAAAAAAGATCACACTTTCTGTCAGAATTTATAAGAATATGCACCTCCAAAAGTTGATGTTTGATGCTCGTAAATATGTAAACTACCTTTAAATTTCCCCTGAGTTCTGAATCTAGTCGACGAAGCAAGTCATCTGCATACATAGTTTGGTATGCCTGCCGTAGCATCGGCCGTTGTCTTGCATCTCTATGACCAAGGATTTCTATCACTGTTTTGGTGTTGCAACCCAAGCCTGCAAGTGAATCATTTATCCTACTTTAGTATAGTTTTTATCTTAAACATATGAATAATTGTATCATCATTCTCTCCAAATTTGGAGCACGCACGGCATCATAATGAATTCCATCTAATATGCCCCACAAGGACATCAATTGGATATCAAGGTGAAGGCATGGAGAGGATATTCAATCACTGTGTCAATATCTATTCTAAGACTTTCTATCTTCACAAAGCCAGTCTTGAAAACACAGGGAGAAGACAAAAGAACTGGACAGAACACCTGTCATGTTTTCACATTAGTAATTGTCAAATTGATGAAGCCAAACATGGCACTAATTCTCAATCACTACAAATGTTTTTCAAGGACTCATTCCCATAGCTGAGAACAGTAGTGCTATTTCAAATCAATTAAATTGGTTTATTCATTCATTTCCTTACTCACAACGTTCTGTTTAGTATAGTTCAACATTTGTCCACTGTTTTCTATGTTTTTCTCAAATACTTGCCGATATATTTAAGATGATCGTCAGGGTACCTTTTAATTTAATATGGTAGATTTAGCCAGATCAAACCATCTGATTTTACAGACCCACACTTTAATTGTTCAAAATATTTGATTTAAGACCATATAAGTTGCCTTTGATTCAAACTTGCAATATGGGTTTGAAGTTTTGAACCGATGAGTGAACCACATTGTGGCATGTGAGTAATCCATCTAAATAGTCTTTAAGAGTATATATATTTACAGATATAGCTTCCTAGACTGAACATAGCAGGGCACGATAAGCCCTGCTAAGGTTACTTCAAAACAATTTATTGGTTTAATCATTTCTATCCTTCCACACAGCGTTCTGTTAAGTATGGTAAGACATTTTTCCATTATTTTCTGTGTTTTTCTCAAATAGTTGCTGATATACTGTAAGACAATTATTACCTTTTACTTTAATCTGGTCGATATTAGCTGGACAAAACGATCTGATTTTACTGATCAACACTTCGAATTCACACTTTCATTATTTGAGAGTATTTGATTTTAAGACATTTTAAATTGCGTATAATTCGAAATTGCAATATGAATTCCAACCAATTAGTGAACCAAATTGTGACATGTAAATCTCCCATATACTATGAACACACACACAGAGGAATGTCTTCGGAGTTTAAGATTTTCATCCCTGTAATTTTTCACAAGTATAATACTATAGTTTATGATACTAGATTGTAATGTCCCCAAGTGGGACTTTACTTGATTTACCCTAGAATGCCCAACTAGGGGTTTGATCTCGCTTGGAAATGGCACTTTACTTAGTCTTTGTAATGTTCCCTACTAGGAAGCTGCCAATTCCCAATGATTAGCATACATCACTGAGTTTAAATTGAATTGAATTAAGAAACAATGAATGTTTCATGATACATTTGGCATTTAACATACTTAAGCCTTGATTCCTTACTTCTCTCCTATACATCAACCCTTAGGAGGATGGGGATTTAATTGCCGTACAGCGCTTGACACCAATCTACAAGTAGGCTCCCTCAAGGCTTTAGGATCCCATCCAGGGATTCACCTATCTTGTGAGGGTTCCTCCGCCTCTCCCTACACAACACCAACGTATCCTCTTAAGGGCTATAGCGAGTGATTAAGGATAGGCTATGAATATATTATATCTCATGTATTATAAATAAAATTAAACTGATATGATTCTGATTCCACTGTTATTAATAGATATAATGCTACAACATATATATTAGACTACTTCCGTAACCCTAACGGAGGATGGTGAAATTATTGTGCTAGGGCACTTGGAAACCAATCTTCAAGACCCCATTCATATCCCATCTTGGGATTCACTTACCTTGTGAGGATTTACTCCGCCTCTCTCTACAAAAACCTCCTATCCTTACGAAGACATTAGCAGAAGACTGCAGACTAGGCCATTAATTATATTGGTCTTTCACGTATTACGAATGTATATGCATATAAGTGAAATTAAGCATGATTCTCATATAAATCTGAATTCCAGTATTATGCATATATTCCAAGGCCACAATGTGCGTATTTGAATCCGCTGTGTATTCCATTTCTTATTTAATCCTTTCTTCCTCTTTTTCAAATGAACCTTCTTCCCTTTATACCTCTCAATGTGAGGGAGAGGTCACACCTTTTCATCATAAATGCCTTTTGGCAAGAGGCACAACCTTTCACCATTAGCACCCTTGAAAGAGTGCCAACTCTTTATTATTTCTCCCCTTTGAAAGGGTCACAACCTTTCACCATTAGCACCCTTGATTGAGTGCAACTCTTTATTATTTCTGCCCTTTGAAAGGGACACAACCTTTCACAATCAGATTTGTACTTCCTATTTAAATCAGATATGTACTTCTGATTCCTCCTTTTTTTATTACAGAACAAAAACTTATTTACTTTTTATTTCCTTGACCCTTTTTGGATGCCCATTCCAAATGAATCGGTGTCCCTCTTATATCTTCCCTTACGAGGGAGAGGTCAAACCCTTTTGAAAAATCACAACCCTTACAAAGAGTCACAACCTTTCATAACTACCACCTTTTAAAAGAGTTACAAGTTACAACCCTTCATCAATTCTTCCCATTCCAATCTTCTTCCATTAATCCTTCGTTAGTTCTCATGCTACCTTCTTTCTCCTTTTTTCCTTCTTTCTCTCCAAATGAAATTCTCTTCTCCCTTTTATATCTCATGCTTGAGGGAGTCACATCTTTTCAATTCATGCCTTTTGAACATTCATTAAACTTAATTAAATTTTCGTTATATTTTAATTTAATTCTTTTGTATTTTAATTGTAATTTTATTTATATTTTAATATTATTACTATTTTTTATTAAATCCTATTTCAAAAAGGGGATATCACAATCCACCCTTTCCCAAAATTGCTTGTCCTCAAGCAATGTCAATTTTATACAAATCTTTCACTGTTAGTAGCTTCTGCAGCGCAACTCTGATATTAACCAATGCATTCAGAATTTGCAATGTTATGTACAATTAACATGTTTTACATCATTTATAGATTATATATCCTAAGAAAAGAAACAAAATTAGGTCCTTATAGGTGCTTTTTGGCCCATGATTTTATACCCATTATATTGTACTATTGTTTAGCAATTTCGTGTATTCATGTGCCCATAAATACCTGCACATAGTTTAGTATTATGCACAAGACCAAAATATCATATTGTATTGTGGCCAGTTGAGTTGATAGAGAGAGCTATTTTTACTGGATTTTTTCCAAAAAAGTTTCCTATAATAAATTCTCTTGATATATTGTGAGTATGCCAATAATTCATTATGTTGCATTTAAAATTATGTTAGCATTTGCTTCTTTCATAAAGGTTTCTTGGTACTTTTGCCTTCAATTCTTCTCAGAGGTAGGGTTTGGCTATCTATTCAAAACAAGGGCATCTTGGCTCTATGATATACCTTTTCTTGAGTGAGCTCTAGCTAGATGCATCTTGCTTATAAAGGAAAATGCCAAATGATGAGCACTTCACAAATGGAGATTAGAGCAATTTAATGGCCAGAAATTCGGGTTATGGAAGCTAAAGATTGATGATTTTCTTGTGAACAAAGATCCATGGGTTGTGTTTAAAAGGAAGCCTCGGATATGACAACAAAAGACTAAATGACGATAGATAGGAAGGAAAAGAGTTCAATTATGGTATACCATTTAGATTCGATGTTGTTGAAAGTCTCAAGAGAAGCCACTACTAAAAACTATGGGATAAGTTAGGGTCTTTTTATCAAACAAAGTCTCTAGCAAAAAGAATTTTTCTTCAAAAACGAAAGTGTTTTCTTAAAATGAAAAATAGCAACTTTGTGATAGAGCATCTAAATTGCCTTTTAAAATTATTGTAAGTCAATTATCCTTGATTGATGTTAAAACGGATGAAGTAGATGAATGTATTAATTTGCTATGTTCTTAGCCAGAATCATGGGATAATCTTATTAAGGCCATTAGTAGTACAATATTTGAGTCAAAACTTGAGGATGTAGTTGCATCCTTGTTTTAAGATATTAAGAAGAATAAGGTGAAAATTTATGGAGAGTCTACCAAAGAATGTGTTGTTTGGAAAAAGTCTCAAAAGAAGCTACTACTAAAACATATGGGATAAGTTAGGGTCTTTTAATCAAGCAAAGACCCTAGCAAAAAAACATTTTCTTTGAAAAAAATAGCAACTTTGTCATAGAGCATTTAAAGTGCTTTTAAAATTATTGTAGGTCAATTATCTTTGATTGATGTTAAAACAGATGAAGTAGATGAATGTATTAATTGTTAGGAAAATGGCGTCTCAACCTTGCAATAATTAAAATGTATTGTTGATAAAAGGGTTACTGTTGATATGTGAGCACAGGGGGATGCAAGGGGGGTTCCAAGACCTTTGCTCATGTGGCCAAGATGGATTCCATTTGTCTTGTACCTGCTATTTTTCATCTCAAGGTTGGTCAGTGTATCAAATGGATGCTAAGAGAGCCTACATGGTGACCTTCAGGAGGAGATCTATATGGAGCAGCCACCAGGCTTTGTGCAAGACCCTTCACTTGTTTACATGCTTCAGCGTTCATTGTATGGTCTCAAAAAGCCCATATGGCTTGGTATGAGAAGATGGATAGTTTTTTTCTCGCTTCCAAATTCACTAGATGTCACTCCGATCCTATTGTTTATATTCAGAGGCATGGGGAGATATCCTCATTCTTGTGCATCATGTGGATGCTTTGATTCTCACAGGGAGTTCTCCTGCAATGATTGAGGATACTCAGAGAGCTTTGATGGAGCATTTTGATATGAACACCCTTGGTTTATTGCATTACTTCCTTGGTCTTCAGGTTCATCAGTCTTCTACAGGTATTTCTATCTTTCAACATAAATATGTTCTTGATTCACTTCAGAGATTTAGGATGGCTGCTTGCAAGGCTACCCCTACTCCTTTTTAGTCACACGTGTTGTCTACTAATTGCTCCACTCCGTCAATTGATGCCATTTTGTATCGGCAGTTGATAGGTAGACTTTTGTACTTGACACATAGTCATCCTGATATTTCCTTTGCAATTGGTCTTGTCTCCCGTTTCTCTCAAGATCCTTGTGAGAATCATTGGAAGGCAGCCAAACATATTCTAAGGTACTCAGGGCACTACACAGTTTGGCATTCATTACACGTCAAGAGTTACTCAAATTGTGGGCTTCACTGACTTTGATTGGGCTAGCGATGTTAATGATCTGAAGTCTACTTCTAGCTTTGTTTTTTGTCTTAGTTCCTATCCACTTGCATGGCCTTACATGACGCAAACTTCTATTGCATTATCATCGACTAAGGCTGAGTATCAAGGAGCGGTTTTGGTTAGGCAAGAGGTTCTTTGGCTTCAACATTTGATGGCTAAGTTTAGCTTTCCTTCTAATCATCCTACTACTCTTTGGTGTAACAATCAGTGTGATTCATATTTCTAAAAGCCTAGTAGAGCATTAGCATACTTAGCATATTGAGATCCAAATGTACTTCATTTGGCAGCTCATTCGAGATGGTGTTTTGAGTTTGGAATATTTGTCTGCATAGTAGCAAGTTGTGGACATCTTTGCTAAACCTTTGGCATCTCCTCTCTATCTTTTGTTGCAATCAATGTTAGGGATGAAGGAAGTTGTCCTTGAGGGGTCTTGAGAAGTCCTTCCTTTCAAGTTTGCTTTTCAGCATTTTCAATTTTCTTCTTTTGGAGAGAAATTTTCTGACTCCCATTGGGTTTTCCTCCTTTTCTCCATTTGTGAGAGATTTCATTTCATTGCATTGTAGTTGTACATGGATACCTAGCGTCGCTTTGTTGCCAAAACCCATCTTGCATCTCATATTGCATAATAATCTTTGTAAGTTGCACTCAAGGGGGGGCGTTGGTGTAAAATTAAGTTTACTTACGAGACTACAAACATTTTACATTTACTACTAATTAGTTGCTAGTATAATGTTTTGCATTTTTTATTTTTTTGTTGAGGTGGTTGGTTGATAGTTGTTTCGGTACCTCCCTCTACATGCCATTATATATTTGGGTGCTTTTACATTATGTATTCACACTCAATACATTTTACTCTTGGTGAAATAACATCTTCGTGTTGATTCTCTTTGCGTTGTGAAGGTTTACTTTGGCATGCAAATTGTTTCTTGGATGCTCTTAACATGTTTTAAACAACATAGGGAGACAAAGGAGTTGATAAAGTTAAATTTAAAGATTGCACAACCTTAAATAGGGCATTGAGCTTGGAGTTTATAAAAAGGTTTTTAGAGCTCATTCCAAACATGTTATAGATTACTCAGTTTTTTACTCTCTGGTAGAGAAAACCCTGCATGGTTCTCATGATGATTCATCTCAACCTTTGGATGACAAAAAACCTCTTTTCGAAATCAATTTTGGGGGTGGAAGATCTATCCTAGCTGGCATTTATTGCAGATATCTTACAAGCAAATCACAATGCATTTAAGAATTGAGTTATCATTTTTGAGTGGTTTGTATTAAAAACAAAATTGCAGGTTATTGGTTACATTATAGTTGTGGAATAGAAATAGGGATGCCATGTTGGTTTTTTTGTTAGAGGCTCATATGGAGTGAAGTTATTGGGTTACATTACAATTGTGGAAAAGAAATAGGGATGCCATATTGGTTTTTTTGTTAGAGTCTCATTTGGAGTTGAAGCAAATATCCATTTGTATGATTGGTTGCTTTCGCTGCTTCATCATATTGTCTTCGCATCGGTTAAATTGCTTAGCGTGACCACTTCTATCCTATGTGTGTGACTCTTACTTAGGAATTCGAATTGGCCTCTTCTTATATTGTCTTAGCATGGGTTAAATTGTTCAATGTGACCTCTTCTATCCTATGTGTGAGACTCTTACATTGGAATTTATTCTTCTAGTTTGCTATGGCATATTACTCTCTTGTGTGGTGCTTCTTTAGCTTGCCATGGTCATTATTATCATTCCTATTGCTGCTTTTGAGGATGTGCCAGTTTTCATTAGTGTAATATTGCTGATCATGGAGGACATCTTTCTTAGCTGTGTGAAGAATTCTTCTTGTTAGCCGTTTGGAAATCCCTAATCTGCAGCAACAGTTAGGTGTACGTGTGGACTTATTTTGGGCAGCCAACACTCTGAATCAGGCCTGCAAAGTTAGTGGAACAATGGTATCCTCCATGCCAAATCTTCAAGGAAGGCATTATCTTGAATTTTTTCAAAGGTGAGAAATAAGAAGTTTCTTTATTTTGTAATCTGTGTTTATTCTGGGCAAACAATGAATGTTGTATTGTGTTATTTTCAGTCAAACATCTATTTGTGATTTAATCTATGAATGTCTCTGAGTTGTGAAAGGAATTGTGCATTAAAACCATAAATCTGAGTGATAGATAACCAGCAATATGAGGAGTATGCACAGCAGATTTTGCCATCAGTTGTTTGACAGAATAACTTGTTAAAGTGGTGCATGAACATGTTTCAGATTTACCTCAAGCGTAAGTTCCTCATAACAGATTTTGCCATCAGTTGTTTGACAGAATTCCTTTGTTAAAGTGGTGCAAGAACATGATTCAGATTTACCTCTAAGTTACCGGGTTCGCCGATCGTAGGGCCTGGTACCAGTCCAGTTCGAACCTGGTAAGGGTTCTGATCCAGTTCGACTTTGGGTTCGGCAAGGGTTCAAACCCAGGCAGGCCGGTTCATCTAGGACAAACCTCAGACGAACTTGGGCATACTTGGACGGATTGATGGCAAACCATCTACGTTGCCGGTTCAGATTCCGGTACGGATGTGGGTTCAAGATTTGGGTTCGAAATTTGTCCAAAATTTTTTTGGGTTGGGTTCGGATTCGTTTTGGGTTCGTCCATACAAGAATATATATATATATATATATATATATATATATATATATATATTTGCAGCAG
>MU224963.1:240351-263069 GCA_018584345.1 Thuja plicata | reverse complement strand
TAATAATTAGTAAAAATGAGATCAACATATATTTTTATGAGCATAAGCATGAAAAAATTGCAAGCAAGTGAGCTATCCTTTCCAAGTTTTATCTGCGAATATAGAAGCACATGTATGATCAGAAGTGTAATTAAAAAAAAAAAAAAAATGGACAAAATAAATCACAATATAAATTAAACATTATTCAATAATAAAAATAAATAAAAAAAATGGACAAAATCAATCACAATATAAATTAAACATTATTCAATAATAATAAAAAATTATAAAGTCTTTGTCGAATTCCAATTCCAATTCGAAATGTAGAACCAAACGCGGAAGTTGGAATTTGTCAATTCCAATTCGAAATGTAGAACCAAACGCGGAAGTTGGAATTTGTCAATTCCAATTCCAATTTCGAAATTGGCAACCAAACGCAGAAGATGGATCCATCTTCCAAGTCAACCAAACGGTCAAAATTATAACCCGAAGATGCAAAACCAGGATTTCAAAACCTAGTTTTGTGATAATAAGGTTTTGACTCAATTCCAATTCCGCGAAACAAATGGGGCCATAGAGATCGTTGAAGGGTAAAAAAGTGGCCATTTTAAAGTGTCATCCAATACCTACTTAAAGATGTATTAATAGCCGTTTACAGATTTCTCTATAGAGATCGTTGAAGGGTAAAAAGTGATCATTTTAAAGTGTCATCCAATACCTACTCAAAGATGTATTAAGAGTCGTTAACTTAAAAATAATAGTCCTACACTAAAAAAATGTCAATACTTGTGGCCAAATGTCTCCATAGTCGCCAATTACCAACCAAAGAGTTAAAAAATGATTGAGTTTTGGTACATTTATGATTGGCAATTGATATATGTGTGATCATTTTTTAGACAACCTTAACATTAGTAATTGGGGGGTCATCATAACAAAAACATAATGATTATTGGATCCCCTATAAGTTACTAGTAGGCTTCCCCTATATACATTGAGAGCAAACTACCAAAATTTGGAGGAAGCTTATAGTCATGCCAATATTAAACTTGTCGTAAGTATTTTTTGTCAATTTGATTAATGGGAACAATAATATCCGTAAAATCTTAATATGGATACAAGATCTAATATTACTACTAATCAAACACCGCTAAATAATATTACTACCAATGCAACAATGCTAAAAGCTATTAGATTATTGCAAACAACAAGGACGCAAAGCGTCAAAGTTCCTGTCGAAGTTAAATATTATTTGTTAAAAGCTAATTAATAAGAAACCAGAGCAATTGAAGTGTAACTTTTATATAGGAAACATGAATTATAGTAGAAAATGTTGCAACGTGACATTAATAAACTATAATATTTTATTTTAATAAGAGTAGGTGTCAATGAAGCATGCACAACATGTAACATATACAATCTTAATATTCATTTGAAGGTAAACTATAGCAAGAGGAAATAAGTAAAGAGTAGTATGCAATACAGAGTAATATTAAGAAAGTGAGTCACTTTGGACCCACTATAAAGGATATGAAATTCAAATGTTTGCTTGTTATTTGAGTGTCACTTATCTCTGTTACAACCAACATTAGTTGTAACTTGATGCAATAAGTAATAGTTTTTTGAATGATAGATATCCATGAATTATATTTTTGGTGTTGTCTAGTACGTGCAAATGTGTCCAAAGTTTGGCTTTCCTACGTCGGCAAACTTTCAAAAAAAATATTTCCAGATGGTTTTTGAGATTCTCAACAGCAAAGTAAAAATAGTTGAACGAGAACATGTATCTATAACTAAAAAACAAGAGTAATATGTAGAGAATAGTATATGTCAAATAAAATGAACTTCAACATGTGAATTATTATGCCCAATTAACTTGAAATTCAAGCTACATAAACCAAATGAACACGATGTGCATCCAAGGCATGTGTAAGAACAAACTCATAATCACTAAAAAAAAAAAAAAAAAAAAAAAAAAACTTATTCAAAGGTTTCCAAAATGATCTATGCATTCGATATGTTATCTAACCTTATAAGATATTTGTGATCTATGCATAGAAGGTTATTGTGAAATTGCATTTAATTTGTACTCTACCAATAACGTGTGCATAATTATAGAGAGGTTTGCAAATTATTCAATGAAATTCATAATTATAGTTACCAAATATTAGAGAAAATATCCTACCAAATATTAGAGAAAATATCCTCTCAAATCTAGCATCATATTTGCTTTGTATAAATCATACAACGATAACTTATGTGAAAAGACATGATTTTAATAGAGTGTATAATAAGGCAAAATGTACGACACATACAATAGTGATATAATTTAATATTCTTGTCATTCAAAAATTAATATTGGCAACATTCGTACAAAAAATATTTAATTGTTTTTTGGAAGAAAAAAAATTGCATTGATTGGTCCATATTGGAGAGGATTAGAAATTATTGAATGAAATTCATAATTATAGCTACCAAATATTCGAGACAACATCCTCTCAAATCTCTTACATCATATTTTCTTTGAATAAATTTGATGGAGGCTTGCACTTAATGTCACCTTCATTGTTGAAAGCAAATTCATCTTGTGAAAGGCATATGGGTAGTTGATTTTTAATTGAAGACCCCACATTTGACATTTGATGTGATGTAATGAATTGAGAGATTATAAATGCAATTGGGAAAAAAAATGATTTTTGCAGAGACTGTTTACTATATGAAACAATAAAATTATAGAGAAATGATATTTGTATAATTATTTAAAATAACAAATAAATATAAACTATAGACTTTTTGTTCAAGTTTTTTAATTCAATACTATGATTGGTTCAACTAATAGCAAAAAAGAATTTGCATGCATAAGTATTCCTGCCTTTGGCATGAACTAATAAGAATGCAAAGCGTCAAAGTTCCTGCCTAAGCTAAATGTTATTTGTTGAAACTTAATGAGTATGAAACTATTGCTATTGCACTGTTGCTTTTGAACACACAATATATTTTAGAGTAACAAATATGACAACATGATATTAATTAACTATAGTATTTTAATAATATTAGATGTCAATGAAGCATGTACAGAAATATGTAACATACATAATATTAAAATTCACTTGGTGGTAAACCATAACAAAAGCCAATAAATTCATATAGTTGAATGCAATATAGTATTATTGACAAAGTGACTATAGTAGCGGGAATGACTCGGGTCAAAATCTTATTGTTGCTAGTGCTAGCTTAGTGATTTACTTGGTGGAGTGTGGGGAGGAATTCTCTTCTTGGAAATCTCTCATCAAACATACGAAATGTCATTTCGATGATAACAAAGTGGGGGAAGAAGATGAGGATGATGATGGTGAACATAAATACATGAAACCATCCTAAATATTAATTCGTACATAAAAAATCTTCGCTAGCATGAATCTTCTGCATATAACATTTCATCCTTTGCTGGCCTCTCTGACGTTATTTATCAAGTAATGTTTGATTATGGTTCAAAAATTGGTACGGTCCATCAGTAAGAAATCAGAGCAGAAATGTTCAAAATAGCAACCCAAATTCAATCAACTTCCCACCTTGATTCCTTGTTGGTTTCCTGTCAGAGCCGAGACTTGCCATGTAAAAGACCTAGGTCCAAATCCCATCAGTCTAGAAGCTCCAAATCGCTACAGGAATTTGACCTCAAAAGTGTGATCTCTAATATCTATAGACAAATTTTCCATATATACATATATGGCATGTAGAATATTTTTTCTTCTAAAGTAGCCCATATATTAGAAGGCATTCAATATTCCCATTATGCCTTCATATTCGTGTGGTGATTTGGCGGTATTATGATAGCGGAAATCAAGATGCCTAGTTGGCTTGTAAACAACAACCTAATAAGCAAGCTTTCTTTTTCTCACAACAGAGCCAGTTAAATGTGAAGGAGGAAGTGGGTGTGTTCTGGAACAGTGAGAGATACATGGAAAGGGTGCCGGAGCAGGAAAAGAGCACAAAGGGCAAGAGCTTGAATCGCAGCAACACCAACAACAAAACCCACAATAGTCTGAGCTCGAAAGTAGAGTTCATGGCGAGTTGCTTGGTCATGATGGCATCTTCAGGGGAGTCATGGGAAACCACAATTAATAAGCCCTCAATATTGGATTACGATTGCACAACATCAGGAGTTAGGGATCTCAAGCGAAAAAGAAGAAGAACAACACCTCTAGTTCAGAATTTGAAGAAGTTGGTTGTGCCCAAGAAAATGACCAAGTACGAGTGCAAGACATGCAAGAAAATGTTCTCGTCATTTCAAGCTCTAGGAAAGCCACAACAAGGTCAAAGGCTGCTCGGCCAAGCAGGATGGCGAACTAGAAGAAGAAATCATCACCAGTGATGAAGATCTTTGCAAGGATTTGCCCAAATCCACAACACCCATTTTCCCGACGCAGAAGAATCAGTGAGTTTGGGTAGTCATCTACTTTTATAGACAAATCCTGACATCAAGGCTAAACAGATCCGCTATTACAAATTTGTATGCCATTGCAATTAAATGAGCGTTGCACAATAAACAGACACAAGTCTGTAATAAAACATCAAACATCAAACATACTGTCATACGAAACAAAAGAAGATAAGTTTAGACTTTAGCGCCACAAAGTTCAGTTTCTACAATCATTTTGTACACCAAATAGTGAAAACCTAAAAGCTCCTAGATATCTCGTACCCGTCATCTGAATTGAACCTAAATTTTGCAAGATTTGTTAATGGTATTAATTTAACATTTCATCATCATAAAAAGAGAATTTTATTTTAAAAAATAGGAACATTCAAGAATTCCTCTGACCTTTGTCACATGATAGTCCATAGAACCTTGCACATAACACTTCCAGTGTTCGTTATCACCCTTAGATGCATCACAAACAGAAAAATCCTTCGACGCAGTCAAGCCTTGGAGAGCGAATATCTCCCTCGACTGAAAGAAACAAGACTTAATGTCTAGAGCTTAAAATACCAAGCATATATATCATTTATGAGTTAATATGTACGAAACCAAAGGATAGTAAATGGATTTAAGCTCTGAACCAATTAAATTCAAGCTCTTGACATGCTTATGAAATCAATCTTTTTTAATTGATACATTCTCAAATGTTTGCTCTTTGATTTCTTCTCCATGTAAGTCATGCAGGATATCAAGAAACCGATCCAATAGTAGGGCATCATATTCGATGAGAGAAAAATTAATAGAGGAATTACAAAACAAAGAAGAGAGTAGCAACTTGCAATAAATTGGGGAAGCTGACGAATATCAACCACAAGTGTCTTCCTATCCAGCTCACCCAACTCTTTCTTTGATAAAGGCTCACACTCAATGCCATCTTTATGGTTGAAAACACACTTATAGTTTGAAAGACATATTCATAATTAGTTTGTAATTGAAGGTCCCATGGATGGTTGTGTGGGCTAGCAAGGGTAGGTGGGATGTTGCCTTTCATGCATTGGATAATGAATTGGGAAGATATAAAATGGAATTTGAAAAAAGAAAAATTAATTTTTTGCACTAACTGTTTGCTACATAGACCAATCAAATTATAGAGAAATGTTATTTATATAATTATTGCAAATATGAAATAAATATAGACTATAGACTTTTTGTTCAAAATATTTAATTCAGTATGTTGATTGGTTAAACTAATAGCAAATTTTTTTTGCATGAATGCATAAGTATCCTACCTTGGCAGGAAGTAATAATATATATACAACCTCATTAAAGAGGGAAGAAACGTTCGGCCACGCCCCCAAAAATAACCTAAACTAAAGGTTTGAATTATATTGTGGCAAACAAAAAATATCTTAAAGGGGAGGAGAAGAGTATGTATTCATACAACGCACAAAGTCAATATTCCCTAATGTGGGGACCAAGCAAAAATGATTGCTTCCCTAATATCATATTAAAATAGTTAGGTAATGCAATAATACTACAAACAACATAATTAACTCGTGATTAAAAAAAAAATCAGAATCAAAATGCATCATTTTTTTAATAATATTATATTTTGATATTTATAAACAAACAAAATATTTAACTTTTCAAATTTTGAAAAAAAAAAATCATCATTCTATGTAATATATAAATATTATTTATACTTATTAATTTATTACTATTTTATATTATAATTATATAATATTAATTATTATATTATGAATAGTAAAATGATATTAGTTATATATATTAACTAACATTTATATCTAATATTTATAAAAGGTTATATAAATATGATAATGTTTTTATGTAGTTGTTTCAAATGTAAAAACAACAATAAATAAAATACAAAAAATATTTTAATTGAAGACAAATAATTATATCAATATATTAATGTATTCTAAATTTTATTTTATAAAAATGATAAAAAATGATAATAGAATAATAAATATAATTAAAAACAATTATCCTTTTTGTCAATAGTTAAATAATTGTATCATTTTCATTTATTTTTCAGATTTAGTTGTTATAATAGTATAATTTATTAGTCATCTATCATTAACTATTTAATATGTTGATTTATATTTAATTATTATATTTATTTAATAAGATTATATTTGATGGGCTTATTCCTTACACAAAGTTTTCCTACATATAATTGATACATAATTTCAATATATTTATATAGAATTTGACCATTCATACATATACTACGGTATATTTAAAATATGATTTTATAAATCTTTTTCATTAGTACATACATGCCATATTTATTTATATATTATCATATATTTTAAACGAGTTATTTGTGTATGCTCTATGTAATGATAGTGGACACTAATAAATCCCATTATTATACCTATAAAAAAATTCTATTATATAAAAACTACTTATAAAAATAAATGCAAAAATAAAAATAATTTAACTGGTTCACACAAACAATAATTGTTTTTAATTAATATTGTTTAGTCAAAATGATAAACTTTAAAAATACTATATTTTATGAACTTATTTATTTTAATCTTATTAATTATGGAAAAATATCAATCCAATATTTTTGGTATGTCTTTATCTTTTGAAAGGTAATTTGTTTCCTAAGAACATGCCTACGAATTTAAATAAAAACATGTTTCACTATTTCCATATATAACTTTCAAATTCTTTTCTAAAGATTAGACAATCCTACCAACATTTTGGTAGGAACTTCATTGCTTTGCAACCTTGTTTTTTATATTAAAAGCAACAAAAAAATGAGAGTGTTGTCCCTTAGTTACAACCCCCAAAATGTGACCATTTCCAGATTAACCATTGTTAGCACACTAACAACATTAATCAAAAACAAAATAGACCATGAACTAACACCTCTGGGTTAACTAAACACACCATATATAAAGTAATCTTACTAATAGTAGACACCATAAAAGTCTTAAAACTAATAATGTAGTTATAACAAGTCGTGTTTATCTGCCACGTAGGGTTATACCAATAGCTATAAACAAAAATATTAAGCGTATCATACGAAGAAACCAAAAGAGACCAAGGTTTCCATAGTAAAAAACAACAATAATATAAAAAAGGAACATAGGCCAAAGAGTTAGGCCTTATTCTTCAGCACACTAGACTTTGACAACATTAGTCGATCCCAGTCCTCTGTGTGGAACTTAAAGAGCTCCTTGAAGTCACCTTCCTTCGATTCCTTCACTCCAGTCCTTTTCTCCTGCAGTAAACAAAGGGTAGTAGCTAAGGAATGCATCGCCTTTATGATAAACTTTGACATCTCCAGAAACCCATTTTCCAAACTTTTGATGTCAGTTCTGATAATGCCCATTTCCCTCCACACAACCCCATAGTTGTTGCACTCGCTACCCACAATGGAATTTCCACCGGTAGTAACTATGCCCTTAGTTTCAGCAGGGGAGGTGACATCAATTGGGGAGTTAGCTTTACTACTCGTCTCAGTTTTCTAAGTGAGGTTTAAAGATTGAGTTTTTAGGCTCTCATAGACATAGGATGAGCTACTTTCGGTTGACTACGTTTCCTTTCCAAGAATGTTCTCCTCATGAATTTTGGACTCATTGGTTTCACCCTCCTCCACATAATCTTTATTTGGACTCTTATCCTTCCCTTGGGTTTTGACAACAAGCCTGGTGGAGCAACGAGACATACTATTTTCCTCTGTTATTTCCACATTACAATCAATGTGTTGAATATTGAATTTTGCCTTTTTGATAGCCTTAGTTTTCAATTGGGAAGGGGGGCCACTCCTTTTTTTTGTCGCAAGGTTTCACATGGGCCTCTGCTTTGCATCATTGTTATTTATTGTACTGATTTCAACTTTTAAATATATATTATTATTTAATCTAATTTGTACATAGAATAAAGTTAATATTTTATTAAGATTTTAAAAAATAATGATAAAAAATATTTCCATTATTTTTTAAAATCTTAAAGTATATTAAATTCATTTAAAAATATTCAATACTAAATTATATTTCAATTATTAAATTTAAGTAATCTTTTTAAAATAAATTAAAATAAATTTTTTAAATAAATTTAAATTCTATTTTCTTCCTTAGATCATTTCCTTTTCAATATAGAAATTATATTTTTTTCTCAAAATGATAATATGATGAAATATAAATAACTGGGGGTACCATGGATTACTCTGAAAGCATGGTGGACCTTTTTTATTTCATTAACAAGACAAGGTTGTATGACATCAACCTATAAGATCAATCATTTTCTTGGTCCAACAATAGGAAGGGAAATAATCTCATCCAAGTCAAACTTAATAGATTCCTTGTCTCGACTAATTGGGATATAGGTTGTAATGCCACCATGAAAGCTCTCCCCAAAATTATTTCAGATCGTAATCCTCTCCTCTCGCATTGGATTGACAGACCCCCTTTAGACCCACACCTTTTAGATATGAGATTATGTGGGCCTCCCACCCAGATTTCAAAAATTACATTCAAAACTGGTGGAATACCCCTATATAAGGCACTACTATGTTTAGAGTCTCCAAAAAAATAGAAATCACAAGGAATAATGTCAAAGAACGGAACGAATCAACTTTTGGTGACATCTTTAAACAGAAAAAGGAAATCTTTGCTTGGCTGAAAGCTCTTCAAGTTGATTTAATGGCCTACGACGGTCAATCTCAAGCCCTACTCCTTGAGATAGAGCAATGGAGGAAGAAATGGAAGGAGAAATTGGGAAGGGATGAAATATATTGGAAGCAAAGATCAAGAGAGAAATGGTTGAAGGAGGGTGATACTAACTCTACTTTTTTCCACAAATCGGCTAGCAAGCACAGAAAAAGGAATTCAATATAATGTTTATTAAATGATCACAATTAGGAGATTCAGGAGGATGCCAAGATGGGAGAATTTGTTGTTGATTACTTCAGACAAGCTTATAGTGATCCCGACCTTCCTAATTTGAGTTTCTTAGAGGACCAACTTTTAGACTCTCTCCCGAGAAATATTAGTCCTTAGAATAATGAACATATTCTTTCCCAGGCTATTGTGGAGGAAGTTAGGGTTGATGTCTTCTCAATGGGTGTCCTTAAGGCACCAAGGCTAGAAGGGTTCCCCGTAGCCTTATTTTGAGAGTTTTGGGATGCGGTGAACTATGATATCACTATGGCTACAAAGGATTTCCTAAGGACCGGTAAGCATCTGAAGAAAATAACCATATTTTTATTGCCCTGGTGCCGAAGTTTCAAAAGTCGAAGAATTTTACTGATTTTAAATTTATCAACCCCGTAAAACCCTCTATAAAATCTTCTCCAAAGTTTTGGTTAATAGAATTAAGTCTTTCCTTGATGGGGCTATTAGTGGTTTTCAAAAGGGATTTGTCCCTGTAGACAAATTCTAGATGTTGTTTAAACCCATGAAATTATCCAGTCAATTGGAAAGTGTTGATTGTCTGGTATGGTTCTGAAATTGGATATTTCAAAGACTTATGATAGAGTAAAATGGGATTTATTATTTAAAGTTTTAGCTAAAATGGCGTTCAACACAAGGTTTACAACTTTATCAGGAAATGTGTGGGTATTGTTAAATTTTATGTCCTTATTAATGGTATCCCTAGGGTTTTTTTAGTGTTGAGAAAGGGACAAGACAGGGGGACCCCCTCTCCCTGTATTTGGTTATTATGATTATTGAGGTGATTGGAAGGGACTTCCTAAAAATTACTCACTTGGGTAGAATGCAAGGGGTGAAAGTTGATTCCACCCTCTCACCTTCACTTTTACAACAATTTGTGGATGATACAATTATGTTTGGGAAAAGCTCTATTGTGGAGGCCAAAGAATGGAAGTCTTTCCTTACTAATTATGCTAGAGTCTCAGGACAACACATCAATTGTGTGAAAAGCATCATTTATTTTTTCAATACTAAAGAGGACCTATTGGAATTGGTTTCTGATGTTGTTTTTGGCATTCATATTTTATCACTGATGTCAACATATGTTTCTATGGAGGGAGATCAAACTGGTTATTATTGTTGCTTAATGACTGACAGAAGTGTACAGGTACTATACTGTTGATCCAGAGTGAGCGAAGATGGTGATGTGTACAGGGATATGTTGTGATCATATGTCTAAGGTCGCATGACTTAATATTGTATATTGGATGAGTTAGAAATGTTTTAGTGAAGACTTGGTATTGGATGGTGACAATGATCTTTGACAGAGTTAGTCTCTGTGTTTTGAGAATAACTTACGTGTGACATGGATTCAGGTTATGCAATCTTAAGGGATGGCAGAAGACATGTTAAGGAAGGTTGTTTATGTTTTTCGAGTCGTAGGACTCTTGGTGACATCAGTTGTGGCATGTGTTCTGGAGGAGGCCTATTTGGGGTCGACTTCATATATGAAGCATGTATTATGGATTGCGAGTGTGGATTATAGATCTTATATTATATTTGATAGATTATATTTTATGTTTACTTGTTATAGAGACCATGTGTATCTTAGAAATAAGTTATGTAATCATTTGTACATTGGGGAAGCCTAATTGGCTGACCTAATTGATTATTGTAATAGGTTATATAGGAGAGAGATTTTCTTGATGGAAAGTGTGTGTGTGTGTGAAGAGTGAGTGAAGTGGAAATGTATTTGTGGAAGCTGCGAGCTTATGTCTAGTGGATGTAAAGCAAAGGTTGTGATTATGTCACTTCATTGGAACTGACCAAGCAAAAATAGTTGATATCAGACAGTTAAATGGATTGTATATCTCATATACATTCGTATTTCAGATATTAAGTTTTGAGGGTGGATTTAACCTTCTTTAGGCAGTGTGTCTGGAAAGTGAGCTCACTCTTACTTTTGACTTCTAACAGGGTTTGTCCTTTAACAAGGACTATGTACTATAAGGCATAAATAAGCTCCCAACAGAGCTAAATATTTTAACAGGGATACTATACTCTTAGTACATCATTTGTGGGTGCTGATTCTCACCGGGGTTTTACCTTTAACAGAGTTTCCTCAACAACAAAGGATTGTGTTATGGTGTTGGCATTTACTGTGTTATCATTTGTATTAATTTTTTGATGTATAAAGTTTAATGTTTAATATTTTGTCTCACAACTGATTCACCCCCCCCCCCCTCTCAGTTGTGTTGGTGAACTGTTATTCCTAACAATTGGTATCAAAGCTACTGGTCCTTAGAGAGAAAGATTAAAAGCTTGAGGTGATCCTGAAGACGACATTCTATAGGAAGGGTAGTCTGAAGTTTGATCCTGAAAATTTTTACAGTTGGAAGAACAAGATGAGTTCACACATTTTCTATGATTAGGAATCAACTACTGGATGATTACAAAGAAGGATGTATAGATGAAGGTTGAGGATGAACTAGATAAAGCTATTGATGAATAAAAGAAGATATTTTCATATAACATGGTCACAAGAGAAGCATTGATTAGTGCGCTCTCTGAAGGTGAATACACAGAGGTTAAAGATTTGGATTCTACACAAAATTTAGTCAAGATTGGAAGCACTGTATGAAGGAGATAAGTTTACTAAGCAGGCAAAGTTGCAAAACTGGAAGACAAGGATAGAAAATCTAGAAATGAGAGATGATTATAACATTAGAGCATATGTACAGAGAGTCACAAAGGTTGTTATTGGGATTAGAAACTCTGGAAGCACATACAATGAAGAAGAAGTGATCACAAAGATTCTTAGATCTTTGACACCTGTTTATAAAACTAAACTGCAAGCTATAGAATTGATCATACCTTTCACGATGAACTTTAATAGAGAGATGTTGATTGCAAAATTAAGTACTTTTGAGGCCGCAGAGATGGGAGATTCATTAACTAAATTTGAGACAACATTCAAGGTGACTGTGCATAAAAATAAAAAGACTTTATCGGGAACTGTGAGCACCAACATAATTGACTTGAGAGAAGAGCTTGGTGAATATGTTGATGACTGGGAATAGATACATGAAGAAGAAAGAAAGTTAGATGAAATTATGGCCCTGATCGTTAGAAGAGAAAAGAGAGGTAAGGGTAAGTTTGAAGGAAAGTTACCTCTGAAATTTTTTTCATGCAATAATATAGGTCATTTTGCATCTAGATGTCCTACAAGGGTTCCAAACCATAAATCTAAGTTTTATAAACCTAAGTTTTCCAGGGATAAGGAATGCTACTATGCTAGTGAAGGTGTTTCTAATTTTGATGCTACTGATTATGACGAGATTGGATTTATTGCTATTAAGGATGATGAACCTATTCATGAAGAAAGATCCTTAGTGTCACATGTTGAAAAGAAATCTGACTGGGTCATAGACAATGGTTATTCACACCATATGACTCGAGATAGAAATAAATTTATTAAGCTAACCAAGTATGATGGTGGTGTTGTGAGATTTGGTGACAATACTCCTAAGCCTATCATTGGAGTTGGATATATTTCTCTAGATGGAAAGACTAATACTGATAATGTGTTACTTGTTGATGGACTTAAGCATAATTTGTTAGGTGTTGAACAGGTAGTGGTCAAAGGTTATCAATTGAAATTCATTGATGGTAAATGCTCTATCAGAAGTAAGTTAGGAGACTTGATCACATCTGGTACTAAATCCAGAGGTAATGTAATTGAGGCTTTTGGTTTTGTTTCGAAGGTTGATGATAGTTGGTTATGGTATAGAAGATTTTGTCATGTGAATTTTGATAATATTGTGAAGGCAAGTATGACTAATGCAGTTAGAGACCTACCAAATATTGTGAAACCATATAACACCATTTGTAGAGAATATGTAATGGGGAAACAAACTAGAAGCAGTTTTAAATACAAATCTTACTCAACGAAAGGGAAGTTGGATCTAGTGCATACAGACCTATGGTGGTCCTACAAGAACAAGATCTAACTATGGTGAAATGTATTTTATACTTTTTGTTGATGACTTTGATAGGATGATGTGGGTTACATATCTAAGAGAGAAATCTGAGGCTTTTGACAAATTCAAGATATTCAAAGTAAAAGTTGAGAATGAATCAGGCTTAAAGATAAAATGTTTGAGATCAGATAGAGGTGGAGATTTTACTTCAGATTTGTTCAATGCCTATTGCAAAGAGCATGGAATATACAGACAAACATATGCTCCTAGGACACCACAGTAGAATGGGATAGCAGAGCGAAGAAACATAACAATATTAGATGTTGCTAGAACTATGTTATTGGAAGGAAATGTATCGCATGTTCATTGGAGAGAAGCTGTTGGTACTGCTATTTATACTTTGAACAAAATTTAGATCAAATAAGGTACAAGTAAGACTCCTTATGAATTATGGTTTAATCATACTCCTATGAAATATTTCAGAGTATTTGGTAGTAAATTCTATATCAAAAGAGATGATGAGATAGGAAAGTTTGATGCTAGAAGTGATGAAGGGATCTACCTTGGTTATTCCACTAAAAGAAAAGCTTATAAATTTTTTAATCTAAGATTGAGGAAGATGATTGAAAGCGCTAATGTGAAGATTGATGAGAAGTTCCAGATTCAGGAAAGAATATATGACTGCAACCAGACTACAAAGATCAAGGAGGTTACTACAGATCAAGAAGAACCTTTTGAGATTGACCATGAGATTAGGCTATGTCAAGATGACTCAAATGATCTTACTAAAATTTCTAAGACTCCTACGTATGTTAAGAAAAACCATCCCGAAGATCAAATTATTAGAGATGCAAATAGAGGGATGATGACAAGATTAATATTAAGAGATGAAATTTATTTGATCTATCAAGTTGAGCCAAAATCTATTGATGAGGCATGTAGAGATGAATCTTGGACTACGACCATGCAGGAAGAATTGGAACAGATAAATAAAAATAACACTTGGGAACTCGTTCCTAGACCTAAAGATAATAATGTTATAGGAACTAAGTGGGTTTTCAGAAACAAGATGAATGAATAAGGAGTGGTTGTAATAAATGAGGCAAGACTAGTTTGTAAAGGCTTCTCGCAACAAGAAGGTATAGAATTTGAAGAAACATTTGCTCATGTTGCTAGGCTTGAAGTTGTAAGATTATTTCTTGCTTATGTTGCACACAAAGACTTCAAAGTATATCAAATGGATGTGAAATCTGCATTTCTGAATGGAGATCTAGAAGAGGAAGTATATATTGAACAACCTGATAGATTTCCTTTGTCAGAAGATGAGTTCTTCTTCTTCTTCTTCTTCATCATCATCATCATCATCATCATTATCATGGTTTGAAAGTTGAAGAATTTTTTTTATTAACTGAAACAAGCACCAAGAGCATGGTATGCAAGATTAGACAACTATCTACTTCGTCTTGGTTTTAGAAAAGGTAATGTAGACAACAATTTGTACTTAAGAACCAATGAAGATGGAATTCTAATAGTTGAAGTTTTTGTTGATATTATAATTTTTGGAGGAAATGATGTAATGAGTAAAAGGTTTTCTAAAGAAATGGAAAGTGAATTTGAGATGTCAATGATTGGTGAGATGATTTTTTTTTTCCTTGGATTGCAAATTAATTAGAACAAGAGTGGTATATTTATTTCTCAGACAAAGTATCTTAAAGAAATGTTGAAAAAGTTTGGAAAGGAAGATTGTAAACCTGTTGGAACACCTATGGTTACTAGTCACAAGCTTACTACTACTGATGAATCTCAGAGTGTTTTTCAGAAAAAGTGTAGATCTATGATTGGAGGCTTACAATATCTGACTCACACCAAACCAGATATTGCTAATACAGATGGAATTGTGGCAAGCTATCAAGTAGATCCTAAAGAGACACACCTTGCTATTGTAAAAAGAATATTTAGATATCTGAAAGGAACACTGGATTATGGCTTATGGTATAAAAAATCTAAAGATTTTGATTTACATGCTTATACTGATGTTGATTGGGCAGGAAATATTGATGACATAAAGAGTACAAGTGGTGGTGCATTCTTTCTTGGGAAAAGATTGATTTCTTGGTTAAGTAAAAAGTAGGATTGTATAACTCAGTCTACTGTTGAATTTGAGTATGTTGTTGCTACTATAAATTGCACACATATTATTTGGATGAAGCAAATGCT
Source organism: Thuja plicata (assembly GCA_018584345.1). Classification (NCBI taxonomy): domain Eukaryota; kingdom Viridiplantae; phylum Streptophyta; class Pinopsida; order Cupressales; family Cupressaceae; genus Thuja; species Thuja plicata. Next base: position 247,566 of record MU224963.1, on the reverse strand, counting down.
AAAGGACATTGGGATGACATTTGATGAGCCAGTGGTTATCCATTGTGATAACACTAGCACAGTGAATATGTTAAAGAATCCAGAATGCATTCAAAGACTAAACATATTTCCATTAAGTATCTTTTCTTGAGAGGCAAGGTAGCAAAGAAGGAGATTAGATTGGAGTATACCAGCACAAAGGAACAAATAGAAGATAAGGATGCCTTTGAGTATCTCAAAGGTATGCTTGGGGTGCGAACCTCCTTGAGAGAACTAAATTAATGCAGGAATGCATCAGTCCAGTGGATTTCAGAGCTATAACATTTTTTGGACTTGATGTATGGATCTACTCAGGGGGAGTGATCGCAGGAACATTATAGAACACATTTGGGTGATTTTGCACCTAGTTGTTTGAGGCATGAAGATTTGAAAAAGTTACACCTTGCAAAAGGAAGATGGTCTGAAGCAGAGTTATGGAACCATTTTCCATTTTGTCAAAGGGGGAGAGATTCTATGAGAAAATCCCTACTATTTTAGGGAGAGTTGTGTTGAGGATATTGAGAAAATTGTATTGAGAGAGTACTTTTGGGTTGATGGATTTTCCCATATGTTGCCATCAATTCCAAAGGGGGAGATTATTGGAATTATTTTCTTGTGTTGTTTTTGGCATTCATGTTTTGTCACTAATGTCAACATATGTTTCTATGGAGGGAGATCATATTGGTTATTACTGTTGCTTGATGACTGACATAAGTGTATGGGTATTGTACTGTTGATCCAGAACGAGCGAAGATGGTGATATGTACAGGGATATATTGTGATCTTATGTCTAAGGTTGCATAGATTAATATTGTATATTGGATGAATTATAGATTTTTTAGTGAAGACTGGGTACTGAGCAGTGACAGTGATCTTTGACAGAGTTAGTCTTTGTGTTTTGAGAATAACTTACATGCGACATGGATTCAGGTTATGCGTTCTTAAGGGATGGCAGAAGACATGTTAAGGAAGGTTGTTTATGTTTTTTGGGTCGTAGGACTCTTGGTGACATCGGTTGCGGCATGTGTTCTAGAGGAGACCTATTTGAGGCCGACTTCATATATGAAGTGTGTATTATGGATTGTGAGCATGGATTATAGATCTTATATTATATTTGATGTTTACTTGTTATAGGTACCATGTGTATCTTAGCAAGAGTTTATGTAATCATTTGTACATTGGGGAAGCCTAATTGGCCAACCTAATTGATTATTGTAATAGGGTATATAGGAGAGAGCTTTTCTTATTGGAAAGTGTGTGTGAAGAGTGAGCGAAGTGGAAATGTATTGTGGAATTTGCGAGCTTGTGTCTACTGGATGTAAAGCATAGGTTTTATTATGTTACTTCATTGGAACTGACCAAGCAAAGATAGTTTCTCTCAGACAGTTCACTGGATTGTATATCTCATATATATTTGTATTTCAGAAAGTAAGTCCTGAGGGTGGATTTTAACTTCTTTAGGCAGTGTGCCTGGGCAGTGAACCCACTATTACTCTTGACTCCTAACAAGGTTTATCCTTTAATAGGGATTGTGTATTGTAATGCATCAATAAGCTCCTAATAGGGCTAAATATTTTAACAGGGATAGTATACTCTCAATATATCATTTGTGGGTGTTAATTCCCACCAGGGTTTTACCTTTAACAGGGCTTCCTCGACAAGGATTGTGTTATGGTGTTGGCATTTACTATGTTATCATTTGGATTAAAGTTTTGATGCATAAATTTTAATGTTTAATAATATGTCTCACAACTGATTCACCCCCCCTCTCATTTGTGTTGGTGGACTATTATTCCTAACAAGACCTGCATATTAGAATCAAGAATATCCTAGGTTTACAAATTATTGATCTTTTGGGTACTTATATGGGTCTTCCCCTTACTATCATGGATGTCACCCTAGCCTTTTGGAACACCATTTTAGAATACACATAGAAAAAAAATTGTGGGTTGGAAAGGAAAGCTTCTTTGTAGTGTGGGAAACCTTCAACTACTCAAAACCTCTCTCCAAGGTATCCCTATTTATTTCCTTACCCTATTAAAAATTTTAGGAATATGGCGGAGAAGTTGTAAAGACTACAACATTCCTTTTTGTGGACAACTGTGGAAGAAAAAAAAATATTAGCCTTGGTCAATTGGGACACGGTTTGTACACCTAAGCACCTTGGTGGATTAGGGGTTAGAAGAATTTTTATCCTTAATAAAGCTTTTGTTTCCAAACTTTGTTGGAAGATGAACCTTGAGAAGGTAGAGTGGAGAAATTTTATGAAGGAAAAATATCTTAACTCTGACTGCTTTCATAAAGTTCTTAGTAACCTTGGCATCCCCACTAGCTCTAAAATTTGGAATTATATTTTGAAGTGCAAAAATACTATCCAAGCTAGTCTGAATTGGCAGATTGGGGAGGGTAGAAGTATCAAATTTTGGGAATATGTTTGGGTGCGTGAAGGTAAATTGGACTCTAATTAGAGCTTCAAGATATTAATGGAGACAACTAAAAGACTCACAGGCAACAAAGTAAGTGACTATATTTCCTTGGATACGAGGTGGAAAGACATCGCCTAATGTTGTAGAGAATAGTCATGCTTGCTCTAGATATCTAGGGAGCTTATGGGAATTGTCAGCATGGTAAAAATTCCTCTCCTCCCTAGGGAAGATAAATTCATCTGGATGAAAGACTATTAGGAGAAGCCCTCTTCTAATTGTTGGGGGAAGATGTGGAATCCTTTATTAATTCCCAAAGTTTTTTTTTTTTTGGGTAGACAGTTCTACACAATAATATTTTAAACCAAGACAACCTCATCAAAAGGGCTTCCAAATCCCTAATAGATGCATTTTGTGCAAGCACAAGGAGGATTCTATTCCACATATTTTACTGCATTATCACTTTGCCAGAGATTTTTGGAAGTTGGCCTTGGAGAAGCTTGACATCAATTGGGTCTTCAGTAGTGGTTTGGATCAGTTTATTGAAGACTAGAAGGGGCATACAATGATCCCATTTGTCAAACAATTATGGAAACTTATCCCCAGTCATGCTTGTTGGAGTCTGTGGAAAGAAAGAAATAAGCAGGTTTTTTGAGAGGATGAGAATTTAGTGGAAGTGATGTTCATATCCTTCTTTCGCATGTTATCTGATAATTTGTCAATTGCAAATTACAAGATCCCTGAGCTTCAACATACTCCTTTTGACCACAAAATTAGTAGAAACTGGGATTTACCTAATGCTTATGCTAAAGTGGATAATTCTAAAAAAACTCATTATCTAAAAAACACTACGTGGAAAACTTCAGATGAGGTTTGATGTAAACTAAATTTTGATAGGGTTGCTAGAAGTGGTTTAGTGGTTTGGGGGGGGGGGTGTTTTTTATCTCCTCAGGGGACCTGATGATAAACTACTCTTATCATATGTAGGGGTTTAACAATAATTAGGTTGAGTATATGGCTATGTTCTGGGGCCTTAAAATTTCTCTATCGATTGGTGTCAAGGATCTTGTTCTTCAAAAGAACTTGAAATTAGTTATTGATGTTTCTCAAGGCCTATCCAAAGTTAAATTGTTCTTTGATTGTGTGATGGATGATATGAAAAGGCTTTTGATTGGCCTTGATTGCTTTGTTATTTTCCATACCTATAACAAATTCAATTCAGTGGTTGTTGCATTTGCTGCTCATGGACCAAGGATCACTAGTCTTAGATGTTGGAGGGACCTTGGGGCTCTTACTCCTAATGTGAATAATCTCCTTTATGGAGAAAGAAAACATTAAATTTGGCTATGGATATTAATTTACATGTCCACGAATCTGTTGTCTTTGCATTATAATGAATATAGGTATTTGAATGGGGTATATTTTTAAAAGGTTTATGGCGGGTGATATTTCAAATATTTTGGCACTCACCTTGATCTTAATCATCAATATGGTGTCTCTTTTGGAGGACAAGTTTGGTGATGCGTTGGATAGTTGGAGTCATAGCCAGGTGATCGAGACCAAGTACATAGAGAAGGGTGTTTGGCATCACCTTTACATGATTACAAGTGTTGTGGTTTTTAGCATTTATTATGGTAAAGATTTTGTAATATGTGGAGTTCTTATTATTCATTTTTGCCCACACGAGTGAAGTGTCTCGATGAGTTGTGTGATTTTTTAGGAAGTACGTAGAAATTATGTCCCTATTTAGTTGACCTTTTATGGCATCATCTTTGTTTCTATCTTTCTAAGAGCTTTCATAATCCTTCTCGAGCTGACATTGTTGAGACTAGCTCGTTAACTATGGGAGGAGAAAAAGTGAGAATTAAGTCGAAGAAGCATGAAAAGTTCAAAAATGTCATGGTTTGGCATATCTGTAAGGAAGGGGGAGGCCCAATTCATAGATTTTATAAATGGGTATGATGAAAATCTCTCAATTCAATTTGCCTCAGTCTAGTCAGGAAGAAGGGTTTATGTGGGTAGCATCTCTTTTGAAGTGAGCAAGGAAGTTATAGCCAAGGCTACAAGACTCCCTATGGTGGAAATAAAGTGGCATAAATTGAGTTGTGTTTATGATACTAAGAGTTTTAATTAGTTCTTCTGTGAGGATGAAAACACTGTGAAACTTCATGGAGGGTATGAACGTGGAAAGCTTCTAGAGCTATGGGATCAAGTGTGCTTAATGGCTATGAAATATTTCATGCTTGAGGGTAGATTTAGGGTGTATTATTTCTATCATATGCCCCTCCTAAATCATTTTTGTAATGTAAATTCATATTATATCCTTTACCTTCTTCTTGTTAAATTTTCTAGAAAATTATGTTCGTGAGGTGGTTGACAATGCCAAAAATTTAGGTTAAAAACCTATCCTGCTTCACCAAGGGCTCATTTTTTGTATGTATCATTTCCTCATGGATCTCTTCCCTCATAGATATATTTTGGTTCATGAAACCCCTCTATCCAACACCCCCTTCTACTATCATTCTTGACTCCTGGACCGTAGCAAGAAAAAATGCTTGAAAAACCCTAGTCTCAAAATTGCTTCCCGTCAAGCCAGTCTTGAAACCCCTAATCATAGGTATGACAAGAAGGATTCTATTGAAATAAATTTTATAAATAATATTCCACTAGTACAACTTAGAGGGGGGGATGAATCAGTTGTATGCCAATTACTTAAGCTTTAACCTTTAATAATCAAAAGATAAATGCAATTTTGAACACATTAACAACAACACCATAACACAACCATTTGTTGTCAAGGAAATCTTGTTAAGAGAAAAACCCCAGTGGGAATTAGTACCCACAAATAATGCACTGAAATTATAGTATCCCTGTTAGGAGATTTAGCCCTGTTAGGGGCTACTTATAACATACAGTACACAACCCCTGTTAAAGGATGAACCCTGTTAGGAGTCAAGAGAAACAACAGTTCCAATGCAGTTCATCAATCACAACCTCTAATCTAAATCCAAAACAATTCACAAATACAAGCTCGCAACTTCCACACTTCACTTCCCACACTCCTTATCAAGAAAACAACTTTCCTTTATACAAGTTTACAATAAGCACTTAGGTTGACCAATTAAGACTTCCCCAATGGACAAATAATTATATAACCCCTTGCTAAGATACACACAATAAATTAAACAAGTAAAAATCAATTACAATTTATCAAATATAATACAAGATCCATAATCCATGCTCGTTATCCATAATAAACGCTACATCACTGAAATCAGCCCCAAATAGGTCTTCTCCAGAACACACGCCACAACTGACGTCACCAAGAGTCTTGTGACCCAAAAATCATAAAAAATAATTCCTCAACATATCTCCTGACATTCCCCAAGCTCACATAACATGAATTTTTCTCACACTAAAGTTATCCATAAAAATCAGAGACTAACTCTGTCATAATTCTCTTCCATTGTTCTGCAAACAGTCTTCACCAAAATTGATGTAACTCAAACAAATAGAAACATAAACTCAAGAGACCTTAGATATAAGATCAAGGATCATCCCTATATACATACCCATCTTCACATACTTTGAAACATCTGTATAGTGTCTGTACACTTGTGTCAGTCAACCATGCACCAGTGATAACCTGTCTGTCTGTCTGTCTTCATCTGAAACATATGTTGACACGAATGACAAAACACGAATGCCAAAAAATAAAAAATAATCTAATTCCAAAAATAAAAACAAAGGGCCCCTCTAAGAAGAAAAGGTAAATTTGGGGCTAAAAAAGCCAAATTCATAATTCAGGAAGTGGGGTCCAAAGATGACGCCACGGAGGAGGTGAGCACTCCTATATAGTTGCCACATAGTTTAAATTGGTAAGGTTAAAATGAAAGAGGTGGGAAAGTAAGACTTTGAGGATTTGGGAGACCAGGGAAATGATGAAAATGAGGTTAAGAGTAAAGGTGAAGAAACTAAGAAGGGTGGTGAAATGGAGATAGAATCCAGTTTTGAGATGACTGACTCTTCCACCCATGTTTTAGAAAGCCTCCATTTGGGGCCTATTGACCTAAACAAGGAAATGATACCTAAGGAGGAGGATGATGCAATTGGAACCTATAAAATTACTTAGCATGGGACCTGTGTTAGCTGCAATTCAATCACTAAAGAGATTGGCAATTTGAATACCAAAGTGAAAGAGTTAGACAAGAAGATGATGACATATAACTGATTAAATGGTTGACTATATTAAGTTGAAGATGATGCAAGACATTAAATCAGTTAATAGTTTGTATTGTCATTGATGTCAACTTGATATCATCTATTTGGTCATGCCAAAGACTTCAGAGAACCAATGGAATAAAGGTTATGCTTTCAGCAATGCATAAATGTCAAGTATTCACTAAGTGACAGAATACACCGACAGAGTGCACACCATCGGTAAAGACAGAGATTAAAGTCACAGTGATGCCCGAAGAGCAGAAGACAGTGTTGCTCGATGAAGCAGAATCACATGATGCCCGACGAGCTAAAAACAGTGTTGCCCAATGGACGGAGATCTTGAAGCTAACTAAAGCAACACCGACAAAACTGGCAGTTGTCACTAGCGACGAACTGTAGAATTGACCGACAGAATAGAGAGATCAGAAAATGAAAAAATATCTAGCTGGCAGAGCTAAAGGATAGACTTAACTGGTTGTTTTATTTGTTTTATTCAACCATAGTTAAGTAAGTGATTTGTACAGTTGGCAAGAAGATAACTACGAGATAAATC
>MU224963.1:221046-232682 GCA_018584345.1 Thuja plicata | reverse complement strand
TGAGGTCCTTCAACACAGAAACAAAATGGATGAAGCCATGGGTTTGATTGCACTGCACATTTCAGACAGCCTCCTGTTTCATCTGGATGGTTTGACCACTCCTCGCGCCTATTGGGGAAAGTTTGTAGATCTATTTGACACAGTGAATGCATTCTGGGCACTTCAGCTTGATGTAGAGTTGACATCCTTGTCTCCTGATAGTTTTTCCACCATTGAGGACTTCTTGATGAAGTTGATCAATGCTCTCCAATCACTTTTACAGGGATGTGGGAAGACCAAATCAGATGATGAGTGTATCTTTCTGATACTCTCAAAGCTTCATGGAGAGTTCCAAATTTTCTCCTCCACTTTCTATTCCACTATGGATTCCTTGGGTCCTAGGCACAATATGCCTTCCTTTGCGGCCTTCTGTGATCAGTTGACTCAAGAGTAGTCAAAGATTCAACAGTTGAATGATGCTTCAGGTTATATGAGTCATGCCTTGGTTTCTCACCCATCTCCACGAAAACCAGAGCAGAAACAAGTATCATCATCCACAAAATCTTGGAAGGATTCTCCTTCTCAGCATTCCTTTGGCCCACCTCCTTCACCTAAGGGGAAATCAAAGACAAACAAAACCAAGTGTAGTTATTGCAATAATTTCAATCATGATGAGTCTCAGTGCTTTCAGAAGAAGGTAGATGGATATGCCCAACAGAATGTTGATTTGACAGCTCTTCTTCATAAGAGAAACATTGATATTCCTTCTTCCTCTTCTCACTGGTCTTCTTCATCATCATCTCAAGAAGATGGGTCAGACAATGGAAAGGGTCATGCCTTATGTGCATCTACTATAGCTCCCTCTTCTAGGTGGTTGTTGGATTCCGGTGCTTCACATCATATGGCATCTTCTCAGAGTTCCTTCTCATCTTTTGCGGCCTCTCCTACCCCACACATCTTGATGGGGAATGACATTGTTATGCCTGTGTGTGGTCAGGGTTCTATTGAAATCATTGGTGGTGCATTCCATGATGTACTATGTGTTCCATCCTTGTCATCAAACCTTCTCTCCATTTATCATATTAATCATAGCGGGACAGAGAAGACAGTTGAGTTCACTGCAAATTCTGTACACATCAGAGATAGTGCGACTGGCCACATTGTTGCTACAGGGACAATTGATCATGCCACCCGCCTATACTCTTCCCATTTTGGTCCACCATCTCCAGTGTTAGTGAATATCTCTCCTTCTTCACGAGTGCCCAGTGAGAAGACGTCGGGTCACTTGAACTTCTGTGTTGCTCCTGAGATCAGTGTTGTGGCTTCTCCACCTCCTCCTCCTGTTGCACCTGCACTTGTTCAACATGATTCTTCTTCAGCAGTCCCTATTATGGTCACTCCCTGCATCGAGCCTTCCCCTCGAGTTGTTGAGGGCATATCCTAGGACATTCATCTCCTCCCAACTGACAGATTCAACCCATCTATTGGCCCATCTTCATTGGGGATTCCATTCCAGGAGTCTCATTCATTCTCCTTTGAGCACCAGCTTGGCCTTCCAGTTTCACCTCTCATTCAAGGGTTTCCTTGTTGCTCCGTACCTCTATTTCTTCCACATTGGAGTTCCATTGGTTCGATCATTCCTACAGGGGTTCGATATTTTCGGTGGGGGCTTTGGTGTCTCATCCTTCTCTCATGGGGGGTTTGATTGTACTTATATTTTTGAGAGAGTCTCTTGAGCCATTCTTTTCTATTTTTTTCTATCTCTTCTTGGAGTAGGGTTTTTCCCATGTGGTTTTCTCTATTTCTCCACTTTACAGAGATTTGGTTGTGTTTGGGTGCCTGATCAGGCCTTATTGTCGGGACCCATTTTCCTGCTCTCATAGCTTTGCTAGGTTAGCTTACCTCCTGAGCTTCGCTTAAGGGGGGGTGTTAGAGTAATTATCTGTTTACACTTATTAATTAGATCACTTTGATTTAATTAATTAATTTTTTTATTACTCTAGTTTTACTTAAGCCATCTCTTAGGTGCATTATAATTAATATTTATATTAATTATTAATGTGCAACCTAGATTTTCTAGTTTTAGGGTTTTGTTCACCTTTATAGGTTGAACTTTGTAGTTCTTTCTTCAATTAATTCAGATTATAATTTAGCTCTCACATTTTGAGTAACTTCTGAGTTCTTTTTTTTCCCTCTTTCTGCTTCTCTCCTGTAACAAGTTATTTGCATGCAGGTGTTCTTCGGGTTCTGTGAAGTTGGATTTCTCAACTTCTACATATACCCACATAAATCTCCCATCCAAAGTGATATATTTCATGAATGAGAACAACACCCACCTGCATATTTTCTTAATTGCCTTCAGGGAGTAATAGGTCTTGTTGGTCTTCACAAGCCTCTACTTTTCATCATCCTCCTTGGGGAAATGCTTCACTACAGAGTTAGTGATTTTTTGATCCCTATAAAATTTCTTCACCATGGCTGGAAAACCAGTAACCTCGACAATCACCACTTCATCAATTTTTACATTTCTCCCACATATGGTCATTTTCCCGTCTCTCCACTCCTTTTTGAAGAGTTTGTAATTGGTGGATTGTGGCAATGGAGTCTTTCCATGAAGTCTATCATCTTCACTGCCTTCCGAATTCCCCAAGTCTTAGTTCTACGCCTCCAACCATTGCAATTCAAGGGCTCAAATCTCTTCCTATTTCCACCCATATCACTAGATTCACCATCGCTCAAAATCACCATACAGAGGAAGTTCTGCAGATTCTTCAAGATCACCCAACAAAGAAATTTTTGCAAATACCAATTGAAGATATGATCCCAAAAACCAATAGACCCAAGCCAAATTAAGGAAACTATCACCCAGAAAGTGTGCGGGGTATTTTCACTTTTGCTTTCCAACCTGTCAATCAGACATAAATTTTCAAAGTAATAATAGCATTTCCCTTATGAATATTCATTGGAATCAGTGGCAATAACTCCCAATTCCTCGTGGATTATATCATAATTTAGAACATATTTGTCTTCATGGGGAAAATCCAACTCATCATACCATTCATTGGGTCTTTTAGCTTTAACAACCACATTTTCCATCGAGTCAACCATTGCAATCACTTCCCTAAACCATGAGAAATGTGACACATTTTGAATAAATTTATAATTTCCTTAGCATAAGAGATTATATTTGTAATGGTACAAGAGGGGGACTTAGTCCCTTAAGACACCTTATAATGTTGTTTGAATCCCCTTCAACCCATACTTTTCAACAATTTAATTTTTTGGCTAAGAGAAGAGTTTGAAGAGCAGCCATGGCCTCAACTAAGTAATTAGACTAGATACCCAAGGGGAATTCCACCACCACAAAACATAGGCCATTGTCATCTCTCATCACTCCCTCACACCTAGTCGGCCCAGCATTACCCTTAGTCACCCCATCAAAGTTGATTTTAACCCACCCCTGAGGAGGAAAGCACCAGGTGCAATCATCTCTGCCCTTGGAAGGAGTCCCCATAGATGTAGACATATTATAATGGTTGATAACATTTATTTCAAATCGGCTCAAAGGGGGAGAGAAAGTAGCTAACAACTTAGCATTCTCCTTAATAGCCCTTGATATCCACTCGTAGACAATGTTAGGAGGAGCAACAACATCTCTGAAAATTTGATTGTTCCTCTCCTTTCAAATTCCCCAAAGGATATGAAGCATAATAAAATTCCATAGAGATCTAACAATCTTACTTGAAAAAGGAAACTTCCATTCCCCGAAGCAATCTTGGATAGTCATAGGGAAAACCCAGCTGATGTTGATGTTCTGCAAGAATCTGGTCCAAATCTAATAGGTGAAGGAGCAATTCAACAAGATATGGTTAAGAGATTCCTCTTCTTCCATGCAGAGATAATACCTGGTAGGGAGATTGAAACCTTTGTGACACAAGTTATCAGTGGTGAGGATTTTATTTTGGAGAAGAATCTAGAAAATCATATTCACCTTGGGAATAAGACCAGGTATCCACACCTTTGACCAGCATGTGGGCCTTTCCTATGAATTGGATAGAAAAAGGATAGTAGATGCCATCGAAAAGTGGCCCAACGGGGTGCCCTTCCAAACTTCTTTATCTTCTTTACTAGGGACTAGGGTAGTAGAGTAGAGAGAAAGCTGCAAGGGGTGAAGATCATTGTTAACCCTTTCCAAATCAACCCAATGATCATTCTACCAATAGTCAAGAACCATGTTACCAGATTTGGATTTACATTCCTACATAAAGGGAGCCAAAGAGTATAACATACAGAGGGGGATTCCAAAATCCAATAATCTTCTCAAAACCTGACTTTTTCTACCATTATCATCTCTCCATGCCATCCCAAGGGAAACAATTTTCTTTGCATTAATAACATTATTCCATATCACTGATACAGAAGGAACACCATTGGAGCTGAAGATGCTATCCAAAGAAGGATGAAGATGAAGATATTTACTCTTATAGATATAATTCCAATCCCTAGGATGATCAAAAGTCCTCCAAATTTGTTTAGCGAGAAGGGATTTATTTATAGTTCTAATTCTTCTCAGCCCAAGGCCACCCAAACTCTTTGTCCTACACACACTCTCCCAAGAAATAAGAGACATTCTTTTTTATTCCCCACCCCAGACCAGAGGAAGTTCTTTTGAATTCTCTCAATAACATTTGCATACTTAGCAGGAATTATTAAAAAACTTAAAGGCATAAACAAGAAGGCTCTAGAGGGAAGCTTTTAGGAGAAGAACTTTCCCCACTTGGCTAAGAAAAGTCCATTTCCATCTAGCTAGCTTCTTGTTAAATTTATCCTCCAAAGAGTTCCAAAAAGAATCACGAGGTTTCATGCACAAAGGAAGGCCCATATAATTAGAAGGGAAGGTACTTACCTGACAACCCAAAATATTAGCAATTCTATGTTGTCTATCCTCTAGGATATTAATGAAAAAGAGAGAACTCTTAGCCCAATTAATCAGCTGCCCTGAAGCAAGAATGTAGTTGTTTAAAGAAAGTTTAAGAACCTTGACCTCAATAATAGAGGAGGATCCCATGAAAATAGTATCATCAACGAATTGCTGGTGTGAGCACACAAGGTTAGAAGAGGAGGGAAACACCACTTTAAGTTTCCATCTCGCACCAGCTTATTTATGTATCTGCCAATATTTCAACCATGATGACAAAGAGGAAAGGGGAGATGAGATCCCCCTATCTGAGCTCTCTAGAAGGTCTGAAAAAGGAGTAGGCGATCCACTAACAATGTCCGAGAGGGATGGGGTAGAGACAAACTGATTAATAAGATGAATAACTTGATTACTGAAACCAAAGGCCCCAAGGATACGCTGTAAAAAATACCACTCAACCCTGTCATATGCTTTGGAAAGATCTAGTTTCATCAAGAAGCCCTACTTTTTAGACACTTCTAATGAGTGAATATTCTCATGCACCCTGTGATAGAGTCCAAAATCAGCTTTTCGGGGACAAACCCGTTCTTCTAGGGAGAAATGAGCTTAGGAAGGATCCCAAGGAGCCTCAAGGTGAGAACCTTGGAAATAATCTTATAGAAAGAGTTAAACATGTTGATAGGGCATAAATTATCCATTGAATTGTCACCATATATCTTAGGTATGAGAATAAGGAAAGTGGCATTAAGCTCCTTAATAATCCTCCTCGCTTCAAAGAATTCTTTAAGTCTATTCACAACATGAGATTCCATTATATTCCAAAAGAGAAGAAAGAAGAACATGGGAAAACCATCAGGACCCATAACCTTATTACCTTCAAAGGAGAAGACAATAGCTTAAGCCTCTTCTTTGGAAGGGATAGCAAAAAATAATTTTTTCTGTTCCTCCCCAATCACAGATGGAATTGAGTCTAGCAATAATTTTTAAGCTTCCACATTCAGATTATCGTCAACAGTAAGGAGAGAAGAAATAAAGCAATTGGCTTCCTTCCTAATATCCTCTTCAACCTATGACATTTTACCATTGATCGCAAGGTGAGAGATCCTATTGGCAGCTTTGTATTTCATGACAGTCATATGAAATAATCTTTTGTTCTTATTACTAGTCATAAGCCAAAGGGATCTAGACCTCTATTTCCATAATTCTTCCTCCTTTGAAATAATGACATGGTATTTAACAAGGATCTCATTCTCAAAGGCTATAGAAACACTATTATATCCATCTGATTGGATTTTGTCCCACACCTCCTTAAGTTCCAACTGGATGGCAGCTTTAGAGGCAAAGATGTCCCCAAACACTTCTTTATTCCACCTTTTAACCTTATCTTTAACATACGTATGAGTTCCTTATCAACTTTAAACATAAGAGAACCCTCCACAGAAACACTCCACCATTCCTTTATGTAAGATTCAAGATTAGGGTGGGTTGTCCACATCTTTTCAAACCTAAAAGGAAAATTTATCCTCCCCGAGATCAGGTCCACAGCAAAAGAAATGGGAAATTGGTCCAACCCAATCTAAGACAAGGCAGTCAGAGAGAAGTGATAATGGCCAAATTAATCATTTGAAATAAGGGGTTTTCCAAAGTCAAACCTGGATAAGATCAGCTCTAGACCTCCTATTTGTCGAGGTGAAATTAGCACCTTAAAGATCCACATCATGAAGAGCTTGATTTTTAATAAAACTCATTAAGTCCAACTCGCTCTCAAGTTTTGTAGGAACCCTCCAAGTTTTTCATGGTCCTTTAAGGGAGTGTTGAAATCCCCCATTATCATCTAACTTTCTCTATTCACCTGAGATCTAATCATCTCAAGTTTTCTCCATAATTTATTTCTTCCCAGTGTGGAATTCGGGGCATAAATGTTCGACAAAACCCAAGAGGTCCTATCCTTTATATGGTGAAACCTAATAAAGGCCATATTCTCCTCAAGGACAACAAAATCCCCCTTGATGTGATTCAAGTTCCAAAACACCACAATACCACCAGAGGCTCCACCCGAGCTTCCCCCCAAAATACCACAATGTTTAGAAACTTTAATTTTCCCCACTCTATCTTTAGACATTTTCATTTCTTGGACAATCACAATATCAGGTTTGTGATCCCTAACTAAGTTCTAAGAACATCTTGTTTGTGTGGCCCATTGAGCCTACGTATATTCCAAGAAACAATTTCCATTTTTTCTTTAGAGAATATACCTAATGGGTGGTTTTTTGGGTTCCATCCACAATGTTCTTGCAAGCTTCTTGCTCCCTTAAATAATTAGCTGACTTTCTCCCTGGTGTTGAGTTTTGAGAGCCAACATCCGCTTTCACCTTATTTTGAGCGTTGACAATCGGTTGAGGAGTAGCCTGGGAGTTGGGTTTTGACCCCTTCTTCCCCCTTTTCTTCTTAGAAACCTCTGTGAAATGGACCTCCTCCATCTGCATAGAGTTGGAGCTACCATGATCCAACTTTCCTTTTATATTATCTTTTTCATTCTCTTCTACATCTCCCCATTTGGTACTTATTTTTGGGATAGAAAATGGGGGAGGCTCCATCTCCAGATAGGTGGACTTCACAAAATATTTTGTCCCCTGAGTGACAGACAAACTATCCCCCAAAATGTTGCAAGGTTATGCATCCTCGAGCCTTAACAGATCCTCAACATCGCAATCACCCTTGTCGATCAAGTTTGAGTCCTCCCCATTAGTCAAGAAGCCTTCCTGGATTTCTTTGTTCTTCAACTCATGACCGATTTGGGGATCAAATTTCTCCTCCACATCAGGAACATGACCAAATAACCCCTGAGGATAGCATATTTTTCCATAGGAGGTACAATATTGATGTTAGGGTCCAGTGTATCTGAAATGACTAGGTCTGGGTTATCCTTAGGGGAGCAACCCCAGAGCTACCTTGGGAACCCCCATCTCCCTCCTTAGTCTTTTCGGTCTCCTCATTTTCCTTTTTTGGTTCCTTAGCCTTCCACTGTTTCTTCTTTTGTTGATTCTTTTTTACCTTCACCTTCTCAGCTTGTAGAGGGCATTTCTTTGCCCAATGTCCCATTTTTTTACAATGAAAGCAAGCAAAGGGGAAAATATCATACTCCACCTGTTGGACCCATCTTCCAAGTTTAGATACTATCTCTACCGTATCGAGCATGTCAACTTCTTGATCTACTCCAACACAAATTATGACACACGTAAGTATTCTCCTAGTGGCAGTCATAGGATCTATAGGTAACAACTCCCCAAAAGAACTAGTCAGACCGTTGAAGACATCTTCTAACTAGAATTCCATTGGAAAACCTGACAGGCGTACCCAAATTATCATTTGAACATGAAAAGAGTCATTAAGGTCCAGTTTGGGAGACCATTTATGGATGGAGAGAGCAGGTTGGCCCACCATCCAAGGACCACCACAAAGGACATTAGTCATATCCTCCTCACAAGAGAACTTTTGGCGTAGCTATTATCTTGACCTGCCCCTTCAAATCCCATCTCTTCTTAGCAAAAGCCTTAACAATATTAATGTTAGGCCTTGGACTAGTAAACTTACCAACCAACGATCGAGCCATCAAAGCAATGTTATGGTCTATGACTGGGTCTGGGACTGAGATCGCAAACTTCCCTTGAGAAGGGTCTGAGATATTTTGAACCTGAGAGAAAGAAGACTTTCCACTAGGCTTGACTCCAAACAATGACATCCACGGGCCCTGCTTTCCCTAAACAATCCCAGCACGTGCTTGCATTCCTCCACCTGACTCCTTGGGTCCTCTGCCTTGATCCTTGGGCTTGTCTCCCCCTTATGGGTCCCCACCCTCCTGGTCGCCCCCATCTCCCTGATCTCTTTTTGGTAGCTTGCCAAGCTAGTCGTAAAAGGGTCAACACCCTAGTTTTTATTGCTTTTTATATAAAAAATAATTATGATTTATTTCTGATTTTAAATTTTAAATTAATTATATTTTCAAAGATATTTTTCATGTTATTAATTTTGTTTTGACATTCTATATGTTATATTTAATTATTTAATCAAATAAAAAAAAAATCTTACATATTTGAAAATCTAGATAATCATTTTTCCAAATTATTTTATTGCAATAAATGAATGATAAAATTATTTTCCTGTGATATATAGATTACCATCATTTATTATTTGAATTGCAATCCTCACTCTAATGTAAATATTAAATTATATGTATCAAAAATAAATAATTAGTTACGACAAGTGTTACTTATCTTAAAAGTAGGGTAAGAAATTGGTAAAAAAAAAAAGCTTTACATTGTAAGTCAAAGTTTATATTACTTTATTACAATATTTTATGATAAATTACAATTTTCAATCTAAGAAAACTTTACGTTATATTTACCAAAATTGAATAATATGCACCATCTTTTATTTGTAGTTGGGATTGTAGTTAAGATTAAGATGAAATTTAAGGATTGATTAAAATCAAGGTTTCTATTCTAAAATAAAGCTTAAAATTACAATTGCATTAGTAATAGGGCTCATTTTAGGTTAGAGACAATGTTATGTAAATTTAAATTAATTATTATAGTAAAAATATAAAATAATACTTTTTAGTTTAAAATTATTATAAAAATGTTTTAAAATTTTCCTATTTAAGAATAAGCATTAGGATTCAAGTATAAGATTATCAATCTAAGCTTGGGTTAGGCTTACAATTGAGTTAGTGTTAGATATAGTGTTAGGGTAAGGTTCAATTAGTATTATGATTAGAGTTAATGTATGTTATATGTGTTATATAGAATTAATGTCCAACATATTTCCTAATATTTGAGAAAATTCAAACAAGACTTGTAAAAAATAGCAATTATTATGGTAACAGTTAGTATTATTATTAGAGTTAATGTGCATTTTATATTTTATATAGAGTTAATGTCCAACATATCCTCTAGTATTTGAAAAAAAATAAGACTTGAAAAAATTAAAAATTCTTTTAAAAAATTAGAATGAAAGATAATTTAGCCATGTAAATATCTTCTCCATGAGATTAAATATTTATGCTAAAAAATTTGTTTGATAAAAAATAATAGAAAATATTGTTTATAATTTATTTATTTAGAAAAAATCAAGAGTTTGCTAAAAACTTAAAATATTGATTGTTTGAAAATAACTAATAATTTTTTTTTAATTAACTTTTTTAAAAAATAATTAACAAATAATAGTTGTCTGTTTAATAAATATGAAATGAATAGTTTAATTTAATATAAATCTATACCTTTTTAAGATTTAGTTGGAAACTTTCCTAATTTATTATTTTTTGTGTCTTTAATTGACTCTCCTCCCGTACTCACTGTTCGTGGTAACCTTGCAGAACAGCTGTACGACTTCAGAGGATGGGACTGCATGCAAGAGATGATCAACATGACAACCATTGCAGACCGACTGAAACAAAACCTTTATTTATACTTTCCTGCCTGATTGAAGTCTGTCCTTCCAGAATTCGATAGATTTTTCATTGCAGCCCATGAGAGGGGTGGGAAAGAAGCATTCGGTGTAGCCCTAAACCTAGCCTCCTCCACTGTTGCTATCAAAATCTCTTACCTAGCGGGATTCGATCCCATGGACAGAGCAGGCGATCGTCAAAAGCCTCCCCCAATCTTAACCTACTCGAGCTCCACATTTCCTCTCTCAATTCCAACATTAATTGTAGGTGCAGGTCTGGGATTAAAGCACACAATCCTTCTGTCACCCCGTGCGCTTGAGCGACTAGGGCACGATGAATTCTTCAGTGAATCTCTGGCGTCGGCATATCATTTTGTGGCCAGCAATTATGATGTGAACGATATTCTCAACAATGAGTTGTTCTGCCTGCCGTGCTTGCTCTGCCAGTGCTGAATCCCGCTCGAGCCGATGAGGAGGTTTGCAGTGGGGGTCTGGTGGCGTTTCTCAGAAATTGGAATTGGACCGAAATTGGCATTATCTAATTTTGGATAATGCCAAATTCCATGTTTGGGTCCTTGGAAAAAAATGGAATTGGAATTCTAAAATTCTCATTTTGCCCCCAAAATGGGAATATCATCTTCCACCTAAATAGGTGGAATTGGAATTTCAAATTCCAATTCCAATTTTTACAAAAGCAAATTTAATATTTCGTGGGATCCGTGACTATAAAGATGTATATTATGTTGCTATAAGGATGTATATATATACATATGTGTATATACACATGTGTGTATATATACATACATGTATGTGTGTATACACACACGTATGGTGTGTGTATATACATGTGTGTGTATATGTCTATATATATACACATGTATGGTGTGTGTATATGTATGTATATGTGTGTATATGTGTATACATGGATACACACTTGTATGTGTATCTATATGGTGTGTATATATACACACATGTATGTGTATATGTGTATATATATACACACATGTGTATATGTGTATATATACATAAATGTGTATATGTGTGTATAAATACACGTGTGTATATGTGTATACATGGATACACACGTGTATGTGTATACACACATATGTGTATACATACATGTATATACACACACATATACACGTGTGTATATATACATGTGTATATACACACATGTATGTATGTATGTATGTATATATACACATGTGTGCATGTGTGTATATATACACACCATATTCAAAGAAATTAAAAAATAAAGAATTAAAATTCCTTATGCATCTTCTCATTCATCTTC
>MU224963.1:191508-217017 GCA_018584345.1 Thuja plicata | reverse complement strand
GTAGATATCATATTGAAAATATTCTTACATAATTTATTTTTTGAAAGATAAGGGCAAGGATAAGAAATAAGATATAAAATGTTACGCTATTAATATGATAATATAATAGTAATAATGAAGTTGTAATAGATTATTTGAGGACTTGTCAACAATTTAATAGAAATATAAAAACATAAATATATTAAAACATAATAATATAAAAATATCTTAATAATAATTTAATACTAATTATAATATCATAATAAAATGATTTAGTATATTAATTTTTTAAAAAATTATAATTTTTGTCAAAGTAAAATTTTCACTAATATTCACAACAAAACATATCTCTTATAATTTCATTATTACAAAAAAACCAACTTTGCCAAAATAATTGTTGCCTTACATTAAATTATGCATTATCTACGAATTTACAAAAAAAAAACTTTGCCAATAACATTGTTCCCTTTCACAAAAAATGGAGCGGGAGCGGGCTGGAGGAGGGGAGAGCATGGGAGGAGGTTTTTTTAATTTGAGGACGGGTGGGAAGCTGGAGAATGGTGGAAGTGCCGGGGATCTGCGACAAATGGTGTGGGTTTTGCTGCGAGATCCATGTCTGGAGATGAGGACATTGCTAGTGGGCCAAACCTGGCTTTGCTCAGTAAGGACAATAGTCCTATCATGGGACCAGAGGTGGAACCTATTAAAAATTCCAAAAATGATGAGGAGTCAACGAAGACTCAAGGAGATAATTCACATGACTCTGCATCACACCTAGGTAAGAGGAATTGGTCGGGTCTATTTGGTATTAAACCATCTGGCAAATCATCCTTTCCAAAAGTAAATATAATATCAGACCCGCTCAAAGGTGAGTTTGGCATTATTAAATTCCAGACCCAATATTAGATCATACTATGTCTATAATGGCTTCTACCTTAGTTGGTAAATTTGTGGGACCTCGACCGAATATTGATCTCGTCAGATCATATACGGTAAAAAAATGGAAGCTCAAAGGTCAGGTCAACATTGCGGCTATGCCAAAAGGCTTCTTCTCTTTTGAGTTTTCAAATGGGGAAGACTTTTCAAAAGTGTTGTGTGGGGATCCCTGGATGATTGGTAAATCTTCATTATCTCTGCAAAAATGAATGACAAACCTAGATTATAATGAGAGCTTCTTTACAATAGCCCCAGTGTGGGTTCGCCTTCCAGGTTTGTCGTTGGAGTATTGGCATGAAGATATTTTGGTGGCCATTGTTGGTTCTTTTGGAGAACTTCTTTCTATTGATCCAATGACAGCGGCCAGAACTAGACAATTTTATGCAAGAATCTGTGTTAATATACATCAGAATGCAGATCTCCCACAAATGATAACTTTGAACTTGAAGCTAGGTAAATGGAATCAAGAAATAGAATTTTAATCAGTGCCTTTTGCTTGCTTTATCTGCAAAAAATCTGGTCATTGGGTGAAACAATATCCTCAGAAACCCCATAAAGAGAAAAAGAAGGAACAAGAACCTCATAAATCCCAGAGAACATAATGGAAGAGGAAACCTAAAGGTCAAAACCTACCCTTGAAGAATATTCAGAAGGTGAATGAACAACTTGGAGGTACTATGGATGACTCAAAAATGCCTCACCAAGAAGAGGAAATAAAATAAACTTATGCGAATAAGGATAAAAAAATAGATGAAGAGATTGAATCTGAAGAAAGTATCAATGAGAAGAAGAGCCTGAAAAACTGAAAAGAAGAAAGTGTGGGATATCTCAATGGAGAAGATACATTTTTATTTCAAGATTAGAAGATAGTATGGAGTCACCTATGACAACTGGAATGGACCTAAGGGTGGATGAATCACTAATAAAACAAGATTTTGTGTTTCCTCCTCTGGATACTAATCTTGGGAATATCATTGAAAGTGAAAAGAAGAGTCGTGACACAAACAATGGGAACATAAAAGAATCTCCTTCTGCCCCAGATAGAGAAAATCAAGAAAAAGGGGAAGCTATAGACTTAGAGGAGCAGGAAAATCCCTGGAAGGAAGTGGGGGGAAAAATAGAGAAAAAAAAAGATCCCAGGTCTTAGCAAAGGTCTGACCAGAAAGCTAACTCAGGGAAGAGGAATGAAGAAGTTAGGATGGGTAACACCATTATCAAAATGACTAAGTAGACTGGTTCACAAAATAAAAGTCAAGTCCAGACTAGAGGACAACAGAAAGCGGACACATGAACTCCAAAAAAAGAAAGGGGAAGGACATCTAAAAAAGTTCACATGGAACTACAAGCGAAACAAAATATTATAGATGGTAGACAACTTACCATCGATCAGGTCTGCTCCCCAACCCTTAAATGAAAGTCATATCATGGAATATTCGAGGTCTTAATGGTCCTCATAAGCAAGATGTAGTTAGGAACTTAGTGAGAGATTCTAAGCTTGATTATTTAATGATTCAAGAATATAAGATGTCAAAAGAGAAGATTGAGAAATTAAACCTGATTAAAAAAGGTGGAAGTATAGGTTGTAGTTCTGATGGAGCATTTGGTGGGATGACTATCTTTTGGAATACTGTTAGTTTTAATTGTCATTTGTTGTTAGAAGATAAGGATTTCTTAGCTGTGAAAGTTAGTAGCTTGAAGGACAATTTATCTTGGGTTCTTATTAATGTGTATGCTCCTAACACTAAAACAAGAAGACAAAAACTCTGAACTAAACTTCATGAATTCAGGGAGACTAGAACAGAGGATCACTGGGTGATAATGGGAGACTTTAACACCCCCCAAATGAAGAAGATAAAATGGGAGGTAATATTACTCAAGTGGAAAGTAGAATGGATATGATGGACTATATAAGTAATGAAGGTTTGTTGGATGTTGATCTAGAAGGTATAAAATACACCTGGTCAAATAGAAGAGTTGGGGCTGACTTAATTCAAGTTAAGTTAGATAGGGCGCTTATCACCCTGGACTGGTTCACTAAGTTCTCTTTCTCATTATCTTCTATGTCCATAATTGGCTCGGACCACATTCCTATCTCTTTTCTGCCAGTCCTCTTACTGGAAAAAGGAATGACCCCTTCAAATTTGAGAAGATGTGGCTGACCCACCCTGATTTGGAAAATAAAATTAGGGACTGGTGGAACATCAAAGTGGATGGTATAGTGATGTTTAAAGTGGCTAAGAATTGGCAAATGTTAAATCTAAAATTAGGCAGTGGAACAAGAATGTGTATGGGGACATTTTCCAGCTCAAAAGTAAAATTCAAAAGGAAACTCTGAAGACACCAAAAATAAGGAGAATACTCTTCTTGCTGATTACCATAACATAATTTCCAAGGAGGAAACTTTCTGGAGGCATAGATCTAGAGCCCTTTGGCTGAACTCTAGAGATAAAAATACCAGATTCTTCCATCTTACTGCTTTGAAACATAAGGCCATTAATAGAATTCACTCTCTCTCCTCCTCTAGAGGGATTATCACCAAAGAAGAAGAAATAAGGGAAGAAATGAAGGGTTACTTTTCTACTTTATTAACCGAGGAACCTAATCTGAACATGGAGGATCAGATAAAGCTACTAGATTCGATTCCTAAGAAGCTGGTCAATAAGGACAATGACTGTCTTAAAGCCATTCCCATATGAAGAAATTAAAAAGGTTGTTTTCTCTTTTGAAGGAGAAAAATCCCCAGGACCGAATGGCTTTCAGATGTTCTTCTTCTAGAAATTTTGTAATATCATTGGGATAGATGTGTGCTCAGTTGTTAAGGAATTTTTTGGTAAAAAATCCTTGCGTAAAGAGCTCAATTCTACTTTCTTAGTGTCGATCCCTAAGAAACCAAGAGCCAACACTGCCGATGGTTTTAGGCCTATCAGCCTTTGTAACTCTGTGTACAAAGTTATGTCGAAGGTGATGATCTCTAGGATTCTTTCTTTCTTACCTTTTATTATTCCCCCCAGAAAAATGGCTTTGTCCTGAGGAGACAGATTTTGGACTCAATTATTGTGGTTCTTGAGAATATTCACTCATTAGAAGTTTCTAAGAAACCAGGTTTCTTGATGAAGCTTGATCTTTCCAAAGCTTATGGCAGAGTTGACTGGGATTTCCTTCCAAAAGTCCTCTGGGCTTTTAGATTGGATGATATGGTGATTAGATTGATTATGCAACTGGTTACTATGACGTCTTCTTTTGTTATTGTTAATGGGGGCTCCTCTAAGTTTTTCCACCCCTCTAGAGGTTTGAGACAAGGAGACCCTATCTCTCTTATCCTTTTTGCAATAATGGCTGAAAGCCTCAAAAGAAACTTAAATAATTTGGTTTTAAAAGGGCAAATTGTTGGTCTTTAACCTTCTTCTTCAATTCACAAATGCTCTCATGAACAATTTTTTGATGGTACAATCTTGATTGGTGAGGCTTATGTCAAAGAAGCAAGGAACATAAAGATGACCCTGAACATCTATACTAAGGCCTCAGGTCAATTCATAAACTGGGAGAAAAGTTCTCTGCTTTTCAGCAACACTCCCCTTGATAGACAAAAGAAGATATCTTCAATCCTTGGCTGTAAGATTAGAAGTATTCCTACCCCTTATCTTGGTCTTCCCTTATGCCTGAAACCTAAGAAATCTTTTTGGAATGAAATTCTGGATAGATTCCACAACAAACTGGCTAGTTGGAAAGTGGCTATCTTGAGTCAAGTTGGAAAAGTCCAGTTGCTGAAGGCAACGCTCCAAAATCTTCCAGTTTATGCCCTTAGCCTCTTCAAAATCCCTTAGAAGTTTTCTGATTTGATAGAGAAAATCCAGAAGAGATTCTTTTGGTTTGGGGTGGAGGAGAAGAGATTTAGACTTGTTTCCTAGGAAAATTTTTGTAAACCTAAGAAACATGGTGGTCTGGGTATAAGAAGTATAAAAAACACTAATAAGGCCCTTCTAGAAAAATAGTGCTGGAGAATATTTGAAGAAGACAAGGAATGGAATCTAATTCTGAAAAGTAAATACCATCTTACCTCCCTAGAGGACACTTTAAATTCCCAAGAGGATACCTATGGTTCCTTCATTTGGAATAGTATTTGTAAAGGGAAGAATCTGGCTAGAAAAGGTGCTAGATGGAAACTGGGAGATGACATGAAGATAAGTTTCTGGGATGATATTTGGTTGAAGGAAAAACCCCTTAATGATAATCAAGAGTGGTCAAATGCTATTTAGGCATGTAAAGAAACCTTAGGAGAGAAGGTGTCGGATTACTGGAGAAATGAGAGTTGGGTTGATTTAAGAAACATAGATGAGGATCTTAAGCCTGTGAACAAGCGACTTAACAATTGGTTACTCAGAGAGAATATTTAGTATAGTCTCATTTGGGGTCGAGAAGATAATGGAAGGTACTCTATCTCTTCAGCCTCTGCCCTCCTTTCTAAGATGGAAGAAAGTCCATTTTGCTCCCAGGTATGGAATCAAAATCTTATACCTAAAATTAACATGTTTTTTTGCCTGCTTATTCAGAACAGAATCCTAATACTAGATAATCTCAGCAAAAGAGGTTTTAATATGCCCAATAGATGCTTTCTCTGTTGTGCTGAAGAGGAAAATTGAAACCACTTAATGATCCATTGTTCCTATACTAGAAATGTGTGGGATTCAATCTTCAAAAAGATGAACATGGAATGGGTGAAACCTCAAAACATCGAAGATTTTGTTAAACAATTGTATTCTCCCTTCCCAGGCAAAGAAATAAAGAGACTTTGGAAGTTGATTCTCCCTCACTTTACTTGGAGAATCTGGAAGGAGATAAATAATAGGGTGTTCCAAGATAAGCACTCTCCTCATGAGAATGTGACAAATATGGTTTGCAGAAGCTTAATGGAAAACTTTAGAGGTCCTAATCCTAAAGACTCGCAGACCAAGAATAACTCACAGGACATAAATGAATTTATTAAAAGGGAGGAAAATAATAACAAAAGTAATAAGACCAAAATCAAAGAAAATACTGTATGGAATGCTCCCCCGAAGTGTTGGATGAAGGGAAACTTTGATGGAGTTGCTAAAGGTAATCTGGGGAAGGCTAGGGCGGGTGGGCTCATAAGGAATTGGAATGGAAAATTTATTGGATCAGTGGTTACTCCTCTTGGGATTCAAACTAATCATGTGGCGGAAGCTCAGGATGCTCTTGAAGTGGTTAAGCTGGCAAAAGACCTGGGAAGCTCAAAGATTTGGCTGGAAGGGGATTCTTTAAATATAATAAACTGTATTAAAGGAAGGAGTGCCCCCTCATGGACTATAGCCCATATTATTTAAAAAATCACTACTGTCCTCCAAACCTTTCAGGAAAATTATATTTCCCATGTTTACCGTGAAGGAAATAAACCGACAGATGGTTTAGCTAATATGGTGACCCATAGTGACATCACCCAAAACTGGATCGGAGAGGAAAATATTAATAATGATATGAGGAGTCTTATCAATTATGATAGACTAAACCATAGGGAAGGTATAATCAATATTAATTATGATAAGGACACTTAACATTTCGAGGCAGGATAATTGTCAAATGAGTTGTGATAGTATCATGATTAAGCAAAAACCACACAGATTGTGGGTCATTTTTGGAAAATCTATTTGAAGCAACCAGAACAAAGTTGTTGTTGGAAATTTGACAATCAGAGAGTATATGACTTATTTTGTGTTGTCATTATGGCAACAA
Source organism: Thuja plicata (assembly GCA_018584345.1). NCBI lineage: Eukaryota > Viridiplantae > Streptophyta > Pinopsida > Cupressales > Cupressaceae > Thuja > Thuja plicata. The sequence continues at coordinate 210,354 of MU224963.1, read as the reverse complement.
ATTCATATGAAGTTTTGTCAAGTCAACTTGAAAGACAAAAATGACTAAGTATAGAAGACAGAGCATAATAGAGATATGCAGTCGATCAGAGCACCAGCGCACGTGTGTCAGAATGAATCAAGATATGCACATTCATACATAAGCTCTATGATATGTTTTTATGCTTACCCTATACACACATGGTACAGAATGTCAGTACAAATAAGTTACAGAAAGATCAAGTGCACTAACAGTTCAGAATTCAGAGTATGAAGCCGACTTCAATTTTTGATTTAGCATATAATATTTTGTTGTGTAAAGGCCAAGCAACTATTGTAATAAGCTTGTAATTATGTATTAAACATTATTGTAAACATGCTTAAGCCAATCTTTTTGGAAGCGTTGTGAATGTTGTTTTTGGGCCGACTAAGGTCTTGTTTTAGTCCCATCTATTCAGGCATGAACATATACATATGACATGTAAAGTTGTATTAGAAAGTGTCGAAGAAATATGTAGAGAAGAGATATAGAAGAACAGTATAAGATTTCAAAATAAGATAGAGCTCTTTAAGAGAATAAGAGCATCAACACATAACCGGAACTGATCAGACAATTGTGTCAAATAGAATAGTTCACATTTGGATATAGTGTATATCTATTATCAAGGAGGTTGTAGCCTTCATCTTATTGAATATTGAGCTCTTGGATAGTGTTTCCTCACCCCTAACAGGGTTATTGTAAAGACTCCTAATAGGGTCATTGTACTTGCATTGTAAAGACTGCTTCTAATAGGGCAAAAGAACCTTAACAAGTTCATTATACTAGTACAATCATTTGTGGGTACTAATTCCCACTGGGGTTTTCCTCTGATCAAGGTTTCCCCGTAAACATATATGGTGTTATGTGTTGTTGTATTATGCTTCATGTGTTATCTATTTAATTGAGTTTCATTTGCTGAAATAGAATAATTAGTTAAACATTGATTTACCCCCCTTCTTAGTGTTTCCAAAAATTGCTATCATCCAGAAGAAAAATCAGAGATCTTTAGGCAGGATGGGTGGCGGTTTGAAAAGAGAGGAGTAGTTGGATTGTGAGAAGAGGAGACAAAATAAGAAGGTTTGGAAAAAGATGAAACATGGCGGTGTTACTCCCTACATGGAAAGATTGTATGACTTCGACAAAGACATCACCAAGAGTTTTGCTGACGACTGGGTGATTGGCAAAGTCAATCTGGGTGGTAAGTCTTTCCCGCTTACTTTGAGCCTTTTGGAAAAAATTACAAGTCTACCTTCGGAGGGCATGAAATTTTATAGGGATAACAAAAAAATGGGGACCCAAGCTTTTAAATTGTTCCCAAAAAGTGTTGAAGAAGAAGCTCTTATGAACAAAGGGACAGGAGACTAAGTTAATATTAAAAACAATTAAGAGCATCTGGGCTGAAATATTGACTGTTGTGATTGAATACTTCACTCTAGATGGTCATTACTCAAAGATTTACAATTTGCATTTTGTCCTGGTTAACCATTTTAGGCTTAAGAAGAAAGTTTCTTTCCCTTACTTCCTACTTAACTCGCTGAATAATAACATAATAGATAATTATTCTTATTGTAGAGTATGATTGAGATAGGATCCCTAACCCGATACTGAAAAGGGTAAAGGGGAAAAGGAAAATAAATAATGAAGATGGTAAAGAGGAAAAAACCCAGAAGAGGGATAGGAAAAAGAAGAAGAAAAACAAGGAAAGCAGGGAGGACATGGAAGCCCAAATTTCAAACCCTAAAGGGGATGAGAAGGATGTCAACATCGAAGAGAATGATGATGATCAAGCTAATTAAATGGACACCTCAGAGGTTAAAAGACAAAACCCTGATAAAGAGGAAAATGAGGAGAATGCTGAAGGGGAAGAAGAAGAGGAAAAAAGTACTGAAGGAGGAAGGGAGGAAGAGGATAATGCTGAGGAAAAAGAAGACCAAAGTAGTGAAAAGGAGAATGCCAAAGATGTCGGGGCTGGAAAAGATAAGATGACCATCAAAGACCAGAGTAAATATAATACATATTCTAGTGGGCAGGGCAAGGGTACACTATGGGTTTTGATTATGATGATAGTATTCAACAGGTGGTTAACAGCAAAAAGAGTTATGTTATAAACATGGAGAAGTGGATAGCGGATGATATCCAAGAAATGAAATAGCACCTGAAGGATCTGGAGGATACTATGGAGCCCTTAAAAATCAGGTTGGAAAAATTGGAAATGAAGTTTTTGATGGAGGTAAATAGCAATAACTCAGATAAAAATCTTGATAGCTAAGATCAAAGCCATTCTGGAGGAGAATTTGAAAGACATGAACGACAAGATTAGTTATAATGGGCACATTATTAGTGAAGTTATGAAGCACAGTAATGAGGGACTTAAAGTCTCAGTTATAAAATTGAAGGCCATTTATAATTACTTGGAGAGAAAACTGCTGGAAAATACTACTATCACTTTGGCTGACGATGATGGGAGCTCTGGACCAGGAACTAGAACTAGAAGAAGCCTTAAACGCACGGTGCCTGAAACCCCTAAGGAGCTGAAAAGTATCAAAGATGCTATCCAAAAGATGGAGGATAAGCAGAAAAAGGCCGAGAATATGCTGAAAGGGGCCGAGAAGGCCACGAATAACAAAATGTAGCTCCTGGTCAGTTGCTGGTAGTTTGCTGGTTGTTGTTCTATTTTTTTTTTTCAGCTCTATTTTTTTGTCTTTTGGTTTCTTAGCTTGTTGATTGGGGTCTTGCCTTTTGTCTCGTTGCATGCTTCCATTATTTTTCTGAGCTGTTAATGCTTATCTAATCTCTTTTGAGAATCTTTTGTAAATGGTTTCAGGGCCCATTCAAAACCTGTGTTTACATCTATCAAAAATATTGTTCCCTTTCACTAAAATATACATTATCTACGAATTTACAAAAAAATAGCTTTGCCAATATCAATGCTCCCTTTCACTAAAATATCCATTATCTACAAATTGGTGCTTAGCCGTTGTCTATCACTATATACTCAATACTATTATATCAAACTATTAACGAAAATACCAAATAAATTAATCTGACTTGACTTTCTTCATGTGTTGCACCTCCCAGTGGTTGTCTTTGATGATTTTCCATTTCCTCTTATTTTGAACCCATTCCTTGGTGCACATTTCATGTATTTGTGCTTCTCATTCCTTCATATACCCTTTGATACTCTACTACCGTGTGTTGGGATTGAGCCCTCTTGCTTTCTTTGTCTAGAGTGGCACTCCACAACAGGAATGCACGTAATGGCAGGTGAATAAATAGGGAAGCAACATCAACATTGGTCTTGTACTTTCACTCCACCACCATGTATACATCACCCAACATCATCTTTGACATTTGAAGGAACATGAGATCATCAATGCTAAAAAAATTCTTTAGCTGGTTTGTACTCTTGCCTCAAAAGACAAGTTGTTTTTTGTTCGATTATATGGAACTATAGCTAGGCAACATACTTAACTAGTTCTTAATAAAATAATAATAATAAATAAAAATTCTATTAAAAAATAATAATCTTTACTAGAGTGCAGATGAATTTTTTTAATTAATAATATTAAGAAAATTAATTATCTTCGATTTAATTGGTTTTAGGCGATATGGGCAAACTTTCTATTTTGATTTTTTTAAAATTTTGAGAATCTTTTATGCTTTCTTCCCCTAAAATATATTGGATTTTTTTCTATTAATAATACAAATTGATTTGAATAATAGTGCAAGTGCATTCTCTGTAAAAGGCCAAAGTTATTGTGAATTAAATTGGAATAAATTTTCACAGATTCTGCCATTTTTCATATAAGCAAACTACACTCCTCTTCGTGGGCACACAACAAGTCACAAATAGAACACATTGCCACATAGCACCACATGGAAATCATAGCCACGGTATCAACACAAATAGGGAAAAAATTTGGCAGAAGAAACGCTAGATATTAGGGGGTTGATCTCAACAAAAGAGACCCAAACCCTAGAATGAACGATTCTAGCAAGCGAGAAAACTAGGCATGCAGGCATAAGTAGAAGGAGAAAACAAGGAAGGATATTAGAGCTACTGCAAATAGGTCCAAAATTTTAGATCTAGCTCATGTCATACCTTCAATGTTATATAATCTTTGTAAAATGGTTTGGCTAGAAAGTGCCAATGGAAAAAATGTAGAATGGTGGATGGTGGCATTCAATAGAGAGGTAAGTATTCACTTCTTAGACAAAGGGTTTTTCATGGTTGAATGTATATATGAGTTTTTGAAAAGAGAAATTTTGTATAGAGAACCTCTTTTTTTTAAGGTCATAATTTTTATATCATAGATTGGGAGCTAAACTTTGACCCTGACAAGCACATCATTAACAAAATGCCCTACTAGATAAAACTCAATAATCTACCTCCTGAATATTGAAGCATGGAAAATCTAGCTAAAATTGGGAATGAATGGGGATCGTTTATCCAAGTCAAAGAGAATTATTTCTTTGGAAAACTAGGAGCTCAACCCATGATCTACATTAATATTAATTGCAATTCAAAATCCCTAGATACCCTAAAATTCATAACCAAAAAAGGGATTTGGGTTCAAAAACCAAAATTTTATGGCAACCAATTGGTTGGGAGACGCATCGTAGGGCCAATGTTTCAAACTAGTATCTTTGCACAAGAAACCAATAAAACCTCTGTTAAAGAAAACCCTAATAGTGAGAAAGTTCCTCCATCACGCATTAACAAGGAGAGCCTAAGAGAAAAGGACAAAATGAAATCGGTCAACAGTGACAAACATTAAAAGAAAAGGAAATCATCTACAAATCTTCACAGTCAGAATGAATTATCAAACAATTCCCTCTTAACCTTAAAATTGCTAGAACAGAACATAGCGTGCATAAATCATATGCGGAGAAGGAAAGATGGAACAAATCAAAAGAGATCTAAAAGATCTCTTGGCAGAAGGAGATGTGCTTCGTAAAGTGATAAACAGAGTACAACTCCTTGAAGTCTCCCAACCAAGTAAAACCAGCTCACTTGTTAATACCCAACAACAAATCCTAGTGGCTTTAAACCCCAAATTGGTTAAGGGAATAAACATATATGATTTTAAAGGAGATATAGGAGTTGAGGAAAACATAGATAATCATCATAAGAAAGGAATAAATAATAAACAAGGAGAAAAATAAATAAAAATCCATAGGTAGATACAATCTGTGAATTTTTAGGGATTCCAAAGGAGCAATTAGAGAAATCAATTTTAAGGGTAGTAATTCACCTTGATTTGGAGGCCAAAAAAGGCTCTCCTCCAAGAGTTGATGGAGGACAGAGAATTATATAGCAAAGATAATGAGACCCTCTTCATAGTAGATTCAAATGGGGATAGTATAGAAATAGAACTCAAACAAGGAAAATAAGGCATTCAGTAGATCTCTTCCAACAAAAACAAACCAGATTGTGAGAAGAATGCCCATAATAAAGTAGGGAGAAAATCTCTATATGAACTAAGAATTAAGGATGGGGAAGCAGAAGGTCAGCTCAAAATTATTAAACTCCTAGAATTAGGGAAGGGAATCCCCCTTCTCCAGGAGCCATTCAACACAACTTATTTGGAATCTTAAAGGATTAAATGCCCCTAAAAAGAGATGCTTGATCAAGGAAAGGATTGACTTAACCAAGGAAAAAGTTATAATTAGAAATTAAATTATCAAGAGAAAAAGTGGAATCTTGCCTCAAAAGTTTAAAAAGTTAGAGGGTGGAAGTAGTGCATTCAGATGGGGCCTCCGGAGGATTGGTAATCATTTAGAATTTGGATCTAGCTTTGATCCTTTGGGGATTGGGAAGCAATTGCAGGGTGGAAAGATATCATACCTTTCCATTGACTTAAAGTTCCTTCTGATTAATATTTTTGGTCCCATGTCCTACATCAATAACATGGAGTTGTGGGAAGAATTGTCTACATTTATGACAAACCATCCAATCCCACACAAAATTATATGAAGGGAATTTAATACCATTTAAATTAAAGATGTATTGTTATATGGAGGCTGTCAAAGAAGGATTTTGGAGATTGGGTCTCTAGGAATAACTTGTTTGAAAGTGGGGTCAACAAGTGGGTTACTAAAGATTATCGATATCTTGGCATTTGTGAGCAAAGAATGTTGGCAACTACCCTTATTCAAGACAAAATTGGCAAACAATATCAAAGGGTACATCCAAAGACCAATCTACCTTGATGTTGGGTGAAAAAAAAATTGACCATAAAATGATGATGCATTTATGAGCTCCTTTAGCGAGGAAGCAAGAACAAAAGAGAAACATTTTTCTATAAATAGACTCTTAAGAAAGGTCCAAACACACTTTCTTTGATTGTCATTCTCCATCTTTACCCAGGGGATCTACATTGTTCTCCCATAGACTCTCACATCAGGTTGGTCTCAAATAAAAGACAAATATCATTCATGGGGAAATGAAGGTAAAGTGGCTCAAAGTAGTGATGAATCACTTTCACAAGCTAGTCATCCATGCAGTTAGGAGGATCCTTATGGTGAATTATTATTCTCCAACCACCGATTAGGGTAAAAAAAGATATATTTGTAGTGTTTCTAGCTAGTATTCTTATCATAGGAGAGTTTGAGGTGGGAACCAAGCAGTTGTGTTGAAAGGTGTTCAAAGAAGAATTCCTAGGGGAACTACATATGGTCATGGATAATGTGGATGAAGAGATAAAAACTCCCTATCTAATGGACTATTTTGTGGTTATATGCAGGGGCTGAGAAGTGCCAAAAGTGTTGATGGGCATGGTATGGGACTCATTTACATTTGAGCTTAGAAAACCCATCATCAGGTACAATGTGAAGTTCTTGAAAAAGTTATTGGGGTTGAAATTGAATGAAGGGGAGATTGGATAAAAAATTATAAAAGGGATGAAGGCCTTGATAATGAAGATGAGGAGGAGGATTCAAGAGTAGATATTAGAGAGGAGATGTTGAGTGCAGTAAATGTTGACCAACCCGGGCCAAGTTGAAGAGACATTGGGTGATCAAAAGAGTCTTCACCTCTAAACAAGGGGGAGACACTTGCATCCAATTACCCAATTTTTTGTTACTATTATCTATTATCTATTATTAGTTTTTTAAGTTGATATATGTATTATATCTATGTTGCATAAAGTATAGGACAATCGTACTTGTTGTTTGTATATATGTATTCAAACTGCACATTTTGGGCATTTTTGTAAAGGGGGAATTTTGATTCCAAGGAAGTTTTGTATTGGGGTGTTCTATTATCAGGGAATTATGGTATGTTAAGCAGAGATCCTAGAGAATCACTGGGATGCCCTACATAGAACTATGTATGAATCTTCCATAGCTTTGTCACACATTATCAACCAAAAAATATACATTGACTTGATTTATACTTTCTTTCCCTAAAATATAAATTGATTTTTTTTAATACATGTTGATTCTATTTTTATTTGAGAAGATTTTTTTTTAATTTTTTAATATTTAAATATTAATTTTATTTTAAAAATATTTTATATTAAATTTTTTTAATATTTAAAAAGTAAATTTTATTTAAATAATACTAAGGGATCTTGCATATTAGTTTTTATTAATTTTCAAATAACTTGTCATTTTGGTATATAAATATATATTTTAAAAATAGTTCAAATGACATATCTTAACATATGTTAAATATTAAAATCTCACAAATGTTGAAACTAATTACTATGAATAATTCAAAAGTACCTTTATTTTTATTGTGGTCTTTCACATCTCCAACTTCTATATTTCATCATTAAATTGAATTCCATTGAAACATATAATATTTTAATTTATCATTCTCAACTCTCCATAACTCCTTGCTTTCATTACTAAATTAAAAATTGAAAAAGTTCTTTCTTCCAAATTTTATATCCAAAATAAATATTATAATTTATCATTTTCAATTCTACATAACTTCTTTATTCTATATACTTGAATCACTAAAATTTATGCACAAGAGATTTTATTACCTTATAAAACTAACATTAATCCTTTAATGGAAACACATCATATTCAATAACATCTATATCAGGAAAAAGAAACAATGCATCATTAATCCCATTAAATATTCCTACTATCTTATACTGATATTATTGATAAAGTGCTGTGAACTAATGGGACCAAGAGTATGATTTTCAATGGAAAAATATGGGTGGAGGCTTACCATCCTGAATTTTGATTTGTACATTTTAAAGTTGCTAAAAACATAAATTGGGATCTTTGAACCATTCCAATTTGCTTATGAATGTACCTTTAAATGCAAAGGACTCCTAATATTTGAAGTGACAAGGTACATAAAATGTATAAAAAAGTTTCATTGGATATAATTGACTAAGTGCCTATTTCTCATATTTTGTGCAATCTGACAACAATCCTGCTTAATGACTAATTGGCTTTATCATTTTCAACTCTACATAACTCCTCCATTCTATGTATTTGACTCACCCAAATTTATGTACAAGAGATTTATTCCCTTATAATACTAACATTAAACCTTAAATACAAATACATCATATGTGATAACTATACCTATAGCAAGAAAATAAAATAACATGTCATGTGAATCCCATTAAATATTCCTACTAGCTTATGCTAATATTTTAATAATTCTCATGAATTAATGGCCAAGAGTACAATTGTCAATAAAAAAAATCAATATAGGTTGAGGCCTAACATTGTAAAATTTGATTTGTACATTTTAAAGGTTCTAAAAACATAAATCAAGACCTTTGAACCATTCCAATTTGCTTATGAATATATCTTTAAATGCACACGACTCCTAATATTTGAAGTGACAAGGTACATGAAATCTAATAATTTTCTCATTGTATACAATTGATTATATAATTGTCTATTTCTCCTATTTCTTGCAATTTGACAACAATCTTGCTTAACGACTAATTGGCTATTATTTTCATTATTGTTGCATTCATATGATATAGTTTGACAAAATCATTGTAGAGAACTATGAATTAGTTAATAAAGACACAAATTCCACAATTGACATATCATTAAAAAAAATACCATATTCAAAATAAAATCATTTGTATTTAATATTATAGACAAATAAATCACACAACAACACTGCTCTTCAAACCTTTGGTAGAAACTATGTTACTTGCAACCCTTGTTATAACTAGCATATCCATTTTCTTTTTAAAAAATTCTATGTAAAGTACATGATATAAATCAAATTTTAAAATTACAATTAAAGAAAATAATAATAATCCTTATCAAGCGTACCCATTTGTTCATGTGCATAACAAATCCCATAAAAAATAAAATAAAATAATCTATCTTCCAAACAATTAGCGAAATAATAAAACTAAAAATAACAATTCTTAATTGCCCATAAAAAATGATATACAATGTGGGTATGCTATAATTTTTTATTGCAATAAAAATCTTGATGATAAATTTTCAATCATTAATTATCTAACTAGCATAGTGTTGGTTAATAGATTTGTCCTCTTTTGAAAATACTATAACCTTGACTCTACACCCTTTAACTTTTTTAGGACAAATACATAATCAACAGTTGGGTAGATCACATTAAGAAACCTCCCTCTGAATTATAAGGTACAACTCCCTTTTAAGATATTCAATGAATGAAAACTACTCTAATGTCAATACATACTTTTCACCATAAAGTACTTAAGACTTTTTTAACATTCATACATCAACATGTTATAAATGCAAAATCTCTTTTTTAATACTTTATCCCATAATAGAATACACATATTCTATTTAATATAAACATATCATAACAGACTGGATTTTATAAACCACAGTAATGCATCAAGAAATATACATAATAATTCTCGAGGAGAGAAATTAATATTTCATGGAAATAAAATTCACACAAAAACTTTTTCTTCACTAATTCAAACACACATATTTGAATCTGCAATAACCATCACTTTACTTTTATTCACAAATCAAAGTATCTCTTATAGAACAACAAACATTTCCATAAAAAATATAACATATAGTTTATCTAACTAGCCAAAAACTATCTCTTCAAACCCCTTATATGTATTTCTTCATCATATATATAGATAGAGTTTTCGAAACTAACTTAAACCTCAAAGTTACATTAACTCTAACCTCAGGTAAAACATAGTTTTAAAATTGTTTCAAAAGTTAACTTTAAAGACTCATAACTTCTTAAACTGAACAACAAAATAAGGAAACTCAACAACATGATCATGCATGAGCTGGCACCCTCGAGTCATTAGATTGGCATGGATCGGTGGCTGGGACATGTGGCAACTTCCATTCTCTGTAGGAAACAACGAACTCTTGCATTACTGAAGAGTTTGGAATACCTATGTGCATGATTCTTTGCTTCTGTACATCCTTCTATTTTCGGATATCTTCCACCTTTTTCGCATACTCCAAGAGTTGGTTGATGCATAATGCCAACAAGGACATGACTCTTGCAACCTTTAAAATATCACTCTTTGTCAAATCTTTAGATTCCTTGAAAAAGTCAATTTATTCCTTGAAATATTGGATCACCACATTGATATCTATCTCTATTTTGTTGCCATCCTCTAAGAACTTCACATTTATGCATTTAAAGTCCTTATACAATGAGAGAGTGAGCTCTGTCAGTACCTTCACTAAATTCTTGAGTTCCTCGTGACCATGTTTAATAATTGAGTTTCTCCAGTCTATATTTCTTCTACAGACATATAATACATTATCATCTAGACCATCTACTATTTTCTCATATAAAATTTTACTATACCATATTTTTGAACATTTTTTATCTAGGAAACAACTGCTACCCATTTAGCATCTTCCCTTTCCCATGAAGTATTTTGTGTTTCCAATTCATTGATAGTGATCTTGGTGTCATCATACACCTTTTTCAAATAAGAAATATATTGAATTCCTTCCTAAACCACTCCATCTAACCAATTATTGAATACTTTGAGCAACATCTTGCTTATATGGATTTGGTCTAACATCTTTTGGTTAGTTGGTGATTTTGGATCGAACGACAAGAAAGAGGCTATGGAAGTGGACTATGAATTGCATCAATGTATTCTACCATTAAACTTACTATCTATTTCATTTCTTTCTTATCTTTTCCATCTTTTCGGGACCTATTTAGCATCTTCTTGGTAGAGATCTCAAAGTGATGAACATCCGTAGCTCTGGATGCAACTCCTAGATTCACCTTTTCCACTACAAATCCTTAAGCCATTGGATCCTAAACTTCATCTTCTGTCAATGGTTTAGCTACTCCGGCAACCCAATTCCCTGTACTTGGATCCGCATCTACCCTAGAAGTAATTTTTAGTTTTTTGGACTTTGGAGTTTTGCCCAGGCATTTGTTGACCATCTCCTCAAGTGGTAAGGAAATTGGGACTATATTCCTCTTCATATTAATTGAAGCTTCTAACCGCTGAGGAGAAGAGACTGAAATCCTTTACCAGGAGTAGGTTGGTTCAGAGTTGTGCTCAGATTCATCATCAAACTTATAGAATCCAAATTTGTATATGTCTGTCGTTGTCCCATGTCATCATGATCATTAAGTTCTTGAATGTCTACCTCTTTATTCAGGTTCTCCATATCTTCTAAGTCTAGTGCTATCTTTTCTACGAGATCCTTTCTTTCCTTGTTTATGGTTCTTGATCTAGTAGATCGGGCAGGGGAAATAATTGTAATAGTTTTCTTAGATTCATTACTAGCTAGAGGTTCTTGAGCCTTTGGTCTATCAGCACCTGCATCACAAGTTCCAATAATCTTATTAGAAGGAGTAACAATAGATGGAGAGTTACTAGTTGGTTCAACTGGTCGTTGTTCATTGATTTGTAGTCTCTGTAATCTCTTCTCTCTAAGCCACTTTTCTGTCCTCTAGGTCACTGGTAATGTCTTGATTTCAATTTGGCCTTTTTCAGTCTCAGACCATTTTATCTCTGAGATTTTTTTCTATTTTTTTTGTTCATATAGAGGGTCTTCTACGTCTCCTCCATTTTTTTTCACACCAATGATATTCATATTCAAATTTAAAGTAACAATTTATTGCAAGGAGAATCTACACCAGAGCCTTCTTCTAACTTCCCATTCATCCGTACAATCTTCCCAGTAGTCCTCCAAATGAGGTATATGTGAGAATTGTTCAACAATATTCAAATGGTCCCTAATGAAACTCTTTCTATTAAAATGGGATCTGGCTTCATAGCACGACATCTTAAATTTCTTTAGATCCACCTTTAAGTTCAGGGCATCTGACATTGATTTACATATACAATATTCAAGTTCAATGGGAAATGAAATCCATGCGCCTTGTTTTACTGGGAACTTCTTGCTTACATAAGACAATTGTCTGCTCAATTCAACCAACACAAAGAAATCCAAAGCATACATGGGAAATTTTGTCAGTTCACCATCAAATCCTCCTACCATGATGTAGATAAATCTCGGAAACTAGATAAAATGGATGACTTATGTACTAACTAGCTGTATGGCTTCTTATGAAATTCTTTTATTAAGTTTTAGCCAATTCATAGACCAACCTTCAAGTGAAGACATCATTCACTCTTCTTTAATTCTCATGACATATTTTCTACTGCAGATGAGGGTAGTATTCATAAATTTTAATGTGTTCTGTCAAGTGCTCCTAATATAATCCTATCCATTCCCTTGCGGAAGCTAAGCAATATAAAAGATATGAAGATAAATAGAATCCCTGATTACTGAATCTATTACTCAAACATGCATGTAGGTGTAGGGCTATAGTTTCTCCCCAGTCTAAATAATGTGTACCCTGAAGGACTATCTAGATGAAAAAGTACATCCAATCTTCCCAAAAGTACACTTGACTAGAGCCTTTAACTCTATGCAATAACACCATAATATCCCTTACTGACAGTATCATATGTTCTTTGTTAAGGTTTTGGGCAACCATGAACTGTCCTTCTGGAATTTTAATAACCATTTTCTTTCTATAACGCTCCTGTAAACTGCCCCTTTTTTAGAATAGAAACACCGAGACAAGGCGATGGTAGTTTCTCTGTTTATAGACAACATAACATCACCATTTATAGTTTTAATACACATATCCTGGGAATCATACCTATTTGTGCATTCAAGAACCAATTCAGGGCACAATACGACCATTGGAAAGGCTACTTCTTCAATTAAGCCACTTTCTACAATTTTCTCCATAGTGAACTATTCCGAGGGATTGCTAGCTCTTTTCTTAAAATATTCTAAATCAAAATGAACAAATGAGGCATCCCCATATTCAGGCGATGAACAAACTAAATTTGATGCATGCTTAAAATCTTGAAATGCAGTCTTCATGAAAGCCATTTAAAAATTATAGCACACAAAACAATTGGACCATTCAACTGTAGAAGGACCCAAAACACAAGAGGAGTGAGGGGAATTGGAACTCACCTTTCTAAAAATTTGGATTCTTCTGCAAATTCTAGATAGGGGAAACCCATTACATCCAATTCTGCCTTCCTTGCTTGCTAAGTTTGCATTCTTATAATGATAAATGAGGCTATCAATTCACATTTTAATGAGATCAAATTCAAAAGGGATATCGCTAAATCAATTCATTCATGCCTAATTACTTGAAATGATGTCTTCTTTGATACCTGCATTAATTACTTGTCACTTTGGCACATAACCTCATTAATCAATCATTACATTTCTTTTATTGACACTTTTTAAAATTCATAATTTGCAAGATGCCCAAAATGATCCTTTTCTCGGTTGATTTCCTTCTAAATATAGCCCCTTTTTTGCTTTTATATTTTCTTGCATGATGAACCCTGTACCTTGAACCAAAAAGATACAAAGTATCAAGTACATTTTCGGCCAACTTATTCCACACTTAGAAAAATCTTGACTTAAGAGGGACAAAGAGGACAAGGACAAAGATCAATACACATACTTCATGAAGTTATATCACCAATTGAACCTTGAACCAATGAACCTTTGAACTTCAACAGGAGGTTCAATATGACCAACTAAAACATTCACAAAACAAAGCAAGCAATTTGAACTTTGAACCCATTGAACCAATGATCTTTTGAAGTTGTTCAAGTTTGATGGTTCAATGCTATATACTTAGCGGGTTTGAACACCAAAAACAAGAGGCTTTGTTCATAAAATGAACTTCAAACCTTCTAAATCTTGAACTCTAATAAGACGTTCAAAGTTCAAGGTTCAAAATTGTTGTCTCATTACTAAATCGAGACTTTAACACAAGGATTTACAAAGAAGACTTTAAGGGACATGACCAAGGAAAAGAAGGACGACTCTGATTTGACTTGGGAATAATTATAGAAAATCAGACCAAGGGTAAATATTGGAGGGTAGGTAACACATACCTATCTTTAGAGAAATATATGTAAAGTACATCAAGATATATCTTTGACAAAAATCTATTTTTTTATTTAAATATAATTGACATTGAATGCTTAATCTAAAGACATTGGTTGCATGTATTTCAAAGAAGGGTCTTGTACCCAAATACTTCTAAATTTGAATGGAAATCAAGGAAAGTATATATGAGTGCTTTGTATGACCTAACATCCTTTTGGCACCTGTACTAATAAAATAATTAAACAATATTTTTAAATGATAATGAGGGGTACAATTGATTAAAAATTACATGAATTGATGACAATGCAAGAACTTCTAGAACTAGTCCAAAATGTGCAAACATTAGTGAGTGGATGATGTGAAAGTTGGTCCATTTTTTAAGCTCACATTCTTCTACATTCAACAAAATTCCAAAAATTGATTTAGAGGTTTAATAGCTTATTGATAGAATTTATAAGTTTTTGTATCCATAGTAGTCAAACTCATTTTTCCAATAGATGCCGCTATTATGAGTATAACTTCTCCAACTACATGTTTGTAACAAATACACTTACAATTATTAATTTGGTTTTCAAATAAACGAATTAAAAAATATACAATTTCGATAGGTTATGCTTTTTGAATAAATTGTTTCTGAATAAATAAATAATGTTCCCACATGATTGCTAATAAGTGTATGCACCCTAAAATGGTCGCCTAGACTGTGGGCCCCATTTATCAATTTATTGAATTACTGAATCAATGTTTTGGAACATTTTCAATTCAAATCAATTTCCTTGATCAAATTGTAATTAATTCAGTTATTTCAATATTTCCTAAGGTTTGATCATTTTTTAATTAAAAGATTTAATCTCCCTTTTAATTAAATTCATCTTATTTAATTAAATTAAATTCCTCCTATTTAATTAAATAAAATTCTTCTAATTTATTTAATTAAAAGAAAACCCCTCTTTTAATTAAAAAAATAAAAATCCCCACTTAAAGCACTTTATTTGATAAAAGAGGAAATAAATTAAATAAAAATCCCTTTTTTCTTCACATCTTCCTAAGTGGTGGGCTTTTTGCCTCTTAATCATAGGCTTTGATTTTTGCCTCTTAATCTCAACCGTTCACTTTCTTATATAAAGAAATCTCTCCTTCTGATTTTGATATATCTCTTTTTCATAGTATTGTTATGTTGCAGGTTTGGAGAGCAATTTTGGAGGAGAATTTGAGCACTCAAGCTTGGATATTACAACTTCTCTCTTCTTGTCTTCTTCTTCTTGCATCCAAGGCTATTCATGTAGATTAGATTCATGATTATTTTCATAGATTAAACTTGCACATTTCCTTTCATAGATTAAGCTTGCATTGTTATCATTTAGATTAATTTTCTTTTATGCATTGCAATCATATAGAATAGATTTCATTTTCATGCATTGAATCTCTCATTTCATGGTGTACTTGCATGGGCACAACTAGGTCAATATGAGGGCCTTCATCACACACCTTTGCACTCCATGACTAGGGAGCTATGAGTCGATATTTGAGGCCTCATTCTTGAGCAACCTTGGATGGAATGATTCATAGAAGTGTGTCAACATTTTAGCACACATTTTTGGTGCCCATCGTGGGGCAGAAGATTCATGTTCTGTCACTTTAGCTATTTTTCGTCAACTATTTTCAAATTTCTGTATTTTCCATCTTTTTCGTACTTGCTATTTTTTTCTGAAGGGAAATCTCGCGCGACATTTTGCAGGTTCCCAAGGCGAGCTTTTGTTGATTCTGTATTTTCTCGCACGGCTATGTGCATTTCCTCACACGTCTCTGTGTGAATCCTCGAGCGAGATCCAACACCAGGCTGCAGATCTTGATTGATTTGTTATTTTCTATCATTTTTTTGCTGTCTGTGCACTGTTTCGTGCGACTGTGCACTTCTTCGCGCGAGATATCTGTTTCCTCGCATGGCACTGTGTGAATCCTCACGTGACACTGTGTGTTTCCTCATGTGAGACTCTGTACCAGAGAGCTATTTTTAATTACTACATTCATATATCTCTAATTTTTCGTGCTAACCACTAATGTTTACTATTTCTGGTGGTTTGTGATTTGCTGTTGCTATTGTTGTTGCTGATTTGGACTTGCTTGGATAAACAACAAAATGATTGGCGTTGCATTGGATTTGAGATATTTTGTTGATCTCTATAACATTTGGATTTTGGAAATAAAATGAACATCTCATGTGTTTAGCTTGAGTGTTTTCTTGCTTTCATAGATCACATTTCCAATTGGTGCTCTAAAAATGGACGTATATTTGCTTTCTTGCATATGTGTTTCACATAGTAATTAGGCCCTATGAACACTATTTGTGGCGATCTTGAGAGAGTGAGCTTCATTCGCTTGTCTTACATGCGAAGCTCTTCTTGACAATAGATCCCCTTGTAGGTAGGGAAGGATTTGTTTTTATCTCATTGGTTAACTTGGTTTGCGCTTCAACTTTTGGTGATACTTTCTCTCTTTGGGGAGACTGGTGTCATTTGTTGTTGTGTGAACCTTGAATGAGGTGATTTCAAATTAGTGGGTCAATTAATCTTGTTTTCTATGTTTTGGAGAGGTGAAGAGGCTAGAGGATTATGCTCTTTTCCCTTTTGGGAGAATCAGAAACTTTGAACCCTTGAATCCAAACCAAGTCCCCATGTGGTCCATATTGTGAGTCTTCCTTGTTAGAGAGGGTTAACCGCAGTGGACATTCCCTTTATTGGGTAAACCACATGGACGGAACCTCAATCAGTAATAGCCATTTTCACCATGGTAGCAACAACCGCTATATAAATGTCCTTATGGAAGAAATCTCCACATGTGTAGTTTCTTGTGGGTTGTCAAATCTCCTCAGCAACTCCTGATTGATTAAATTCTCAGACTGTGTCAAAACCTCGGTGTGCCAGGATTAGATTTCACCCACTTGAGATTGCAAAAGTTGCAGAGTCAAGCCATTACTAAGAACCATAATGCAACCAAATTTTTATTCTCTAGGACTATGTGCGTGATTAGAAAATATTTGAGAACATACACAAGTAGCATTCTTATGGAGTAGAAATACTATGACACTATCCATGTTCATGTGCAAGGTTGCTTTGTCCCTTGCTTATTGTTTGAAGACATTGATTGCTTGAACTCCCTAATTGTTGTCTTGCATGCCTGATTCATGATAAAATTTGTTAATGTACCTAGTTGGTTATTCAAAACAATCAAAAACTGAGTTTTGTGTCCTTTCCTCACACGAGAAAACTGTTCCTTCACGTCGTTCACTGCGTTTCCTCGCGCGACTATCTGATAATCCTCGCGCGATATTTTGCATTTGCTGTTAATTTACTGTCTACCCTATCACACCAGTCTGAGTTTCCTCACGCACCTGTGCATTTTGTCGTGCAGTCCTGTGCAAATCCTCATGCGATATCTTGCTAATTTGCTGATATATTGTCACACCAGTCTGAGTTTACTCACATTCCTGTGCATTTCATCACGCGGTCCTGTGCAAATTGTTAGAATGAATTTAGAATTATTGAGAGGGGAGGGGTGAATCAGTTATCCTCAGGTCTAGATGTAGTAAATTAAAACTTTTTGTACTTCAGATCTACTCGACAGCAGTAGCATAAATCAACAAATTTTAATCATGCAGTTTACTGTCAATTGAAATTAGCTTGTAGTAACATAACAATAAAGTAAACCATAAGCATTCACACAAGTTGACACAATTATTTAACGTGGAAACCCAATATGGGACAAACCACCAGTAACATGCTACCAAGTTTTCACTCTTTTGAAGTGATGCCCTGTGAAGAGCCAACCTTGTTAAAGGTTACAATAACACACTACTAGGTGTGACCTGGTTAAAGGATTTAATCACCCTGTCAGGAGTGGCCTTGTTAGAGGACTTAGAACATTCCAATATGAATGTCACCTTGTTAGAGGATTTATACAAATGACTGTTAAGTCAACCTTGTTAAAAGATTTAACTGATACAATGGTAAGAAAGTAATCAACAATTTGTGATCTGGTACATACAACTTACTTTGCAATTCAGATCCAATTACAGCTCTGATGTTAACTTACTGGATAGCCTGAATTGTCATTTCAATCTTTTGATCTGCTTGGAAATCCATCAAGCAATCAAACATGCAACACTTTGCTTCTGCTTTTTGCCTTCTCTGCTAGAACATGCTAAACAGTAAATCAACTATGGAAACTTCTTGCATACACACATTCAGTAGCACACTTCACCATACTAAATGAATAACTCCTTTAGGTTATCATATACCTCTCTGTCTAGGTCAGATAAATCTTTTTTCCGCTTAAACAAGATCGTAGATCTTAGGTTAGGTCAGATCCAACAGATCATTCCATCTTTGCATTACATTTACTTCTCCAAAGTAGTCTCTAATTAAATCTTGAAACCATGCATTAATTACG
>MU224963.1:165678-185862 GCA_018584345.1 Thuja plicata | reverse complement strand
TAGAGGACTTAGAACATTCCAATCTGAATGTCACCTTGTTAGAGGATTTATACAAATGACTATTAAGTCAACCTTGTTAAAGGATTTAACTGATACAATGGTAAGAAAGTAATCAGCAGTTTGTGATATGGTACATACAACTTACTTTGCAATTCAGATCCAATTACAACTCTGATGTTAACTTACTGGATAGCCTACATTATCATTTCAATCTTCTGATCTACTTGGAAATCTGTCAAGCAATCAAACATGCAACACTCTACTTCTGCTTTTTGCCTTCTCTGCTAGATCATGCTAAACAGTAATTCAACTATGCAAACTTCTTGCATACACAGATTCAACAACACACTTCAGCATACCAAATGAATAACCCCTTTAGGTTATCATATACCTCTCTGTCTAGGTTAGATAAATCTTTTTTCCACTTAAACAAGATCGTAGATCTTAGGTTAGGTCAGATCCAATAGATCATTCCATCTTTGCATTACATTTACTTCTCCAAAGTAGTCTCTAATTAAATATTGAAACCATGCATTAATTACAGTTACCCATATATTAAATGATGTGGATCAATCTTTAATTAACATTAAATATTCCAATAAAATCAACTAAGTCGGCCAGAGATCTCAAATCTCATCAATAATCAAACTTCAGTAAGTCGACCTTCATTACTGTTTTCACTCGGCAATTTCAATGGTGCTCGGCATTGAGAAACTTTTTGCTTGTCACAAGAAAATTTGCTCGGCACAAGCAACTTTGCTCAGCACAGAACAACCAGAAAAACTATTTTTGAAAGATAAACAACAAATTACTTTGCCAGAGTGCTAACTGATCAAATATCCTTTGAATTGCCTTAACTCAACCATTCACTTGGTCTTCTTGTTAAATCTTCTTCATCAATAATAGATATGGTACTAAAACAAATAGCAATAGTCTCACCAGTAAAGGTTTGACATCAATGACAAAATAAAAATTGCTTTCAATGTCACTTTCCAACAATCCTCGCGCGAGAAAGTGTTCTGTCGCGCGAAACTGTCTGCCAATGAGCTATTTGCTGTCATTTTTGAGCCCATTTAGCTTGTTGTCCTATCATTTTCAGTTTTCTGGGTTGATCCGGGTCAGATTGGATTACTTACCCCTCTTTTGGAAGCTTGTTTAGCTTTGGATTCTTGCATTTTTAACCTCTTGGATTAGCAATATTTTGATTTCATAGGTGACCTTTCTTGGCGCTTGGTGAGCTAGGAACCGTCCTTGTTTAAAAGGTAAACCTTTAGATTCTTTGATAACACACGTGGAGAGTTTTGGTAGTCTCTTGTCCATCCACTTTCATATAATTTCAATTTCAATTAATATAATTTGGGTAAGACCATCCTCCTGATCCATATGTGCTAGGGTATTCACTCAAATTTATTGGGCACCTCTATGGCAGTGTTGGCTTATTCCACTTTGCAATTTTCTATCTTATCACCTCTTTTTGGACAAGTTAATGGCTTTTCTATCCTAGTTTGGTACCAACATTTCTTAGGGTAATCCTATTAGCTAGTACCTTTTATTTCATGCCAGTTACAACAAGATATCAAGTAAATTAAGGAAAATGACCTCAAGTGGGTTTTAACCAATTACCCTTAGTATAAACTCACCAAAGACATAAGGGAAAAGAACCCATATTTGATCAATCACCTAGGAATACTTTGGAAGTGTGGTTTGATTCCAAGAGTCATCTTAGTGAGTTGGGTATCCCCTTAGCATCTTCCCACTCTTCTATGGACATGAGTTACACAATGACTCGGAGAGAGAAGGAAGCCAGAGATAAATGTTATGATGATATGTTTGCAAAGAGTGGACATGCTATTTCATTTAGTGGTTCCTCTCATAATAGTAGACTGACCTCACCCCTTATTTCAACAAGATATCTAGATGTACACCAAAGGGCTGAGAGAGAGAGAGAGAGGTAAGAGACATGCTTATGATGATGAGTTATCACAACATGAGAAACAAGGAGAGGAACTTTATGATACTCATGTCAATACAACTTATACCAACAACTTGTTTCAAAATTCAAGACCAAGCTCACCTCTTAAAACATCTACCAATTAAATGAGTGACAAACTCAAGAGGATTGAGCGTGAAAAGAAAGCATTCCAAGATGAACAAGTTCATAAGGAAGAACAAATTAGAATTCTAGAGTTGGAGGAGCAAACTTTGATAGAAATGGAAAGGAAAGCCTTTCAAGAGGAGTGAGATAGGCTCTTGGCTAGATAACTCAATGAGCCATTCAACAATATGCATGTTAGTGGTGGAAATAGTTGTCCTCCATTCACTCCTCCTAGGACTCCAAGAAGTAGGAGACATTCAAGATCACCATCACGATCTCCTAGCCCTAGGGGAAGAAGGGTTTCTAGACATGATCATCATAGGAGACAAACCCCTCCTATGAACTCAAGGCCATCTTTACAACATGCTCATTATCATTCACAATATGGGGGTAGTAGCTCAAACTTTGATCACACCTCCTAAGATTTCATGCAAATGCAACAAGAACCACTTTTTCAACACTATGTGGAGAAATATGTGGAGCAAAACAAGGATAAGTTCCTAGAGAGCCTAATCAACAAGGGTGCTAGGGTCCCTTACAACTTTGATGTGGATAGAAAAATCAAGAAGCAAGGTCCATCTCAAGATGAGAAGCTCAATGAAATGCAAAGAACAATAGACCAGATGTCTGCACCTAAGAATTCTTTCTCATTGGACTTGATTTGTCCTAATCCTTTTGATAAGAGTGTTGACATGAAAGAATTTCCTAGAAAGGTTGAAATTCCTCAATATGACAAATATGATGGGAGTGGAGATCCACATGATCATGTGCACCAGTTTTTTACCACAAGTTTTGAGTTCCATTGAGATGACTCTTATCTCATGAGGTTATTCCCACAAAGTCTTAAGGGACAAGCAATGGAATTGTTTACTAAGATAACTCCTCCTGTTAAGACTTTCAAAGAGCTTGTTCACAAATTTGTTCAACATTTTGCATACAATGTTTCAAGATCTATCACCTTGTTGGACTTATGTAGCTTAAAGTAGAATCAAGGAGAGTCCTTTGTTACCTTCTTGCAAAGGTGGAGACGAAAATTCTCTTGCTATTCTAGAACTATTCCTGATAATGAAAAGATTGACATTCTTGTTAGTAACTTGGTTCCCGAAATGCGGTATGAGGTTAAGAAAATGGTTTTTGATTCATTTGACACCATGGTTGAGACTACATGTAGAATCGACGATGTTTTAAGAGAACAAGGAATTTTGACTAAACATGGAAATACCAACAACAATGGTCAAAACAACAACAACTCTAGCAAGGATAAAGGGAAGAACCAATATTGGAATAGGAACAAACATGTGGTTAATGATGGAGTTGTGGATTCCTCCCAACCTAAAGATCAACCTGTGCTTCACTTATCTAGTACTGTTCAAGCTATGAAGCTCAATACATCCACTCAACAAGAAATTAAGCCAAGTTACCAAGGTAAGCCTAAGAGTGAAAAGTGTCAATTTGCAAAACTTGGTGAGTCATATGAGAAGATTTTAAAGAAACTTATTGATAACAATCTAGCACATCCTCTGGATGCTACACATTTTCGTATACCTGAAGTTAAACCACATTGGTGGAAGGAAAAAGCCTATTGCATATTTCACAATGGTATTGGACATGACGTTGAACACTGTTGGAGACTCAAGCATATCGTCCAAGACCTCATTGAGAGTAAAAAAATTACAATAGATGGATTGAAGACCAACGCCGATCATAAGGCATTCAAGGAACCATTGCCCAAATATGAAAAGGGGGAAACCTCTAAACCTAAGAATGGAAAAGTTGAGATCAACTATACTTACACAGATGCAGAGAATACCATCAACATGCTTGAATTTGTGGAAGAAAATGTTAATATGATGAGTGGCAGAGATCCTTATGGCTATGATTTAGATGAGGAATCTCCTCCTATTTTTGATAAAGAACTTGTTGTGGTGCTAAGGGGTCCCAACTCTAGAAGGTCGTCTCAAGCCCTTAATGTTGTTACCCAAAGTCAAGGTCCCATTATCATTAGAGGACCCAATTCAAACAAGTCAAGTAAACCTAAGCAAGTGGCATCCAATCCTGTCACCTTGAAACCAGCTGTTAATCCTAAATCAAACTACAATCTTGTTGATCAGTTACAAAGAACCCCTGCTCATATTTCAATCTTTGAGCTTTTAGAGTTGTCTCCAAGACATAAACAAATCCTTGAGGATGCTTTGCGTATGGCAAATGTCCCTAACAACTTAGATATTGATCAATTCCAGAATATGGTTAATCACATTCCTAACCCTCATTACCTTACATTTTCAGAAGATGATGATAAAGCTTTGAGCCATCCGCACAATCTTTCCCTTCATATTGAGGTCATGATCCATAGAACTCATGCTAGGCACGTGTTGATAGATGGGGGTGCTAGGCTTAACATTTGTTCTTTTAGTCTTTTGAAAGAATTGGGTTATTCTGAAGAGGTTATATATACCATAAAAAAGGATTACTATCAAAGCCTATGATGAGGCAGAAAGAAGTTCGAAGGGGTTGGTAATCCTTCCTGTTAGGATTGGCCTTGTTCAAAAGGATATTTTATTTCAAATAGTTGATACTGGACCCCTTGTGTATAATATCTTACTTGGTAGACCATGGATTCATGACATGCAAGCAATGTCATCTACCTACCATCAATGTGTTAAGTTCCCCTACAATGGAAAGAGATTTGTATACCTGGGGATAACACTTCATCCGTCAATTCAATTTTAGCAGGGGCTCATGTTCCCCTCAATAGAGAAGCAGAAGATTTTGGTGCTACCTTAGTTGAATGCAAAGACAAGATTAAAATGATAGACCTTGGCATGGGGGGGTATCAACTCAACTCCCTCACAACATTACCAGTTTCACCTCGGTCTTATGGAAAACCTTCAAAAGAAAAGAAACCTTCCTCTTCAGCTTTGAATTTATTTGGCAAATTTGTAGAATCATCAGTGTCTATCCAAGATGAGAAGGAAGAAACATTTGTTAGAGACTGGATCTATAGAGAATAAAAATATATGCACAATGAGAACTTCTCTCCCTCTCCTAAAGCCTATGGAAGAGGGTATACCTTTGTCAAAAAGGTGGCCTATCCGGGATATGGCCCTCTTAATCACAATTTGGGTGCTAGGTCTGAACCTCTTGATCATGCTAAATTTGGACGCAAGTCTAAGAAACCAGTTGGCCTAGGATTTGAAAATTGCAATAAGCGTCCTAATCCTCTCTTTGAAAAGTTGGATAGCGACGATGAACCAGATTATGTACCTAATTTGACAAATCAACAAGATATGTGTGAAGATTGGGTCCCTTCCACTAATCTCCTTTGGGGAGATTCAGATATTTCAGTCACCCGTGCATCAGTTGCAACTTTAGAACAAGAATCAGATATAGAGGATCCTCTTAGAGAGCGTCAACGAAAGAATCTTGTTCATTTAATGGAAAGAGAAAGTACTACTTTTGATGAAACTGGACCTTCTACATCGCGATGTCCCAAACCTTCATGGTGTAAGCATCCTAGTCGCAGTTCAGATACCAGTTCTAATGAGTATGAATGGGACTCTTTTTCAGAGCCTTCTACACTTGACAGAGATATTGATGTTATTCACACTTTTAGTTCTCCACTTGAGTTAGCCAACGAGTCATGTGTAGGATTAGAGGTTTTGAACCCACATGTTGCTTTAGTGGATGATTCTTCACTTGTTAGGATGAATCCTGATTTGGGTAGCTTAGAGGGATACTTGACGAAATCTGACTCTTCGGTCACCAATGATAATATCAGTCATTTTTATAGCCTTGAACAAGTCATTGAATTGCCTCTTGTTCATCTTGATCTTATTGATTGGTCCCAACGCTATCAAGAACCTGATCTTTTAACATTCTAAAATGATTATGAGATAGCTTTTTACCTAAATGCCATTGAACCTGTAGTCTCTTCCACCAGTGAATCGACTACCAGTATGATAGAACCAGACATCAAGTACCTTAGTCACAAGATAAAAATAAAAGAAAATCAAAAGAATAGGTGTTTTGATGGCAAAAACCACTGTGTGGCGGTGTCAGAACCAAAAAAAGTAAAAATAAATGACGTATCCAAAGGTGAAAACCTCTTTAAGGAACCTAAGGATGAAGTACTTGATCATCTCCCTAGCTATTTTCAAGATAGATCTTCAGTGCTTATTGAACCAACACAAGCAGTTAATTTGGGTATGGATGAGGATCCACAAATAGTACACTTGGCCGAATCTTTGTCACCAACATAAAAAGAAGCTTATACTAAGTTCTTACAGAAAAAGAAGATCAATTTTGCATGGACTTATTCAGATATGCCAGGGTTGGGAATTAATCTTATCATGCATCACTTATTTGTAGCTCCGAATATCAAACCAGTTAAACAAAAATTGAGGAAGATGGATCCTCACATAGCTCTCTTAGTTAAGGCTGAATTGGAGAAACTCCTTGGTGCAAAATTTATAAGAGTTATTGCCTATGCTGAATGGATATCAAACATTGTACCAGTTTCCAAACATGACAAATCCACACGAGTTTGCACATATTTTAGAGATCTCAATAGGGCCTGCCTAAAGGATGAATTTCCACTCCCCAATATAGACATGATAGTGGATATAACTGTGGGTTATGAGATTTATTCTTTGATGGATGGTTTTTTCGGGTATAACCAGATTAAGATAGCTCCTGAAGATCAAGAAAAGACTGCATTCACTTGTGCATGGGGTACCTATTGTTGGAATGTTATGCCTTTTGGATTACAAAATGCAGGAGCCACCTATCAACAAGCTATGACAACTATTTTTCATGACATGATGCATAAAAATATGGAAGATTACGTGGATGACACCTTGGCCAAATTGAAACAAAGAGACACATAATTAGACGATTTGGAAGTCATTCTAGATCGCATGGAACAATTTCAACTAAGGTTAAATCCTAAAAAGTGTGCATTTGGATTCACCTCTGGAAAACTACTTGGCTTCATCATTTCAGCAAAAGGAATAGAGGTAGACCCTGAAAAAGTCCAAGCAATCATAGATATGCCACCTACTAAAAATATTAGTCAAATGAGGAATTTGCAAGAACGTCTTCAATCTATAAGGAGATTTATTTCACAACTGGCAGATAGAGCTCAACCTTTCAACAATAACTTACTTAAAGGAGTCAAATGTGTTTGGAATGAGGATTGTCAAAAGAGCATAGATCAAATCAAGAGGTACTTGGCAAATCCTCCTATTTTAATGCCTCCTATCCCAGGGAAACCACTTATTCTATACATTTCAGCAACAAAAACTTCCTTGGGGGCATTACTAGCTCAACTTGATGAAAATGGGAAAGAAAGAGCAATATACTACGTCAGTCGTACTCTTGTTTCATATGAGGTTAATTAAACTAGCATTGAGAAAGCTTGCCTTGTTGTTGTGTTTGCTTCCCAAAAGTTGTGACATTACATGTTTGCGCACACTATACACCTCATAGAAAAAATAGATCCACTCAAATATTTGCTAAGGCTGCCATCACAGGTAGACTTGCTAAATGGACGATGACACTTTTAGAGTTTGACATAGAGTACATTGAACGTAAAGCAATTAAAGGATAGGCCATAGCAGATCAATTGGCTAATTTCCCATTACAAGATAATGCACCTATTCAAGTTGACTTCCCAGATGAGCATCTTATGTACATGACTAAAAGAACATGGAAGATGTTCTTTGATGGATCTTTTATGCAAAATGGTTCAGGAGCTGGTGTTTTTTTTGTTTCTCCTCATGGGTACACGATTCCTAAGTCCTATAAATTATTGTTCCCATGTACAAACAATATTGCTGAGTATGAAGCTTTAACAAATGGACTTAAGATGGCCATAGAATGGAGAATCATAGAGTTACACATCTATGGGGATTCACAGCTGATAATCAACCAAGTTAATGATGAATATCAAATGAAACATGAGAAAATGGTACCTTACAAGAAAATGGTTGATTCCTTGAAGAGATACTTCACATTTGTCACATTTCAGCAAATCCCTAGAGCTAAAAACAAAGGAGCTGATGCTATGGCTACACTTGCTTCACTTCTTCAGTTAGAGCAACATGAATCCAGGTTTGAATTCCTGGTGGAAGAGCTATATCACCCTATCTTTGACTCCCAAGAAAGCAATGTCATTTGTACCCTTGTTAGTCATGAGTCATCCCATTATGGTTCCATTTATTCATACCTTTGTGATGGCATTATACCTGAAACCTTTAACCGATTTGAATGTCGAAACCTTACCCAAAACGCCTCTCGCCATTCCCTTATCACTAGTGATTTGTATAGGAGGGGTCTAGATGGAACACTTCTTAGATGCTTAGAAAAGGAAGAATCTGACCAAGTGTTAATTGACATTCATGAGGGCATCTATGGGGGACACTCCAATGGTCTTTCCATGGCCCGAAGGTTGCTTAGGGTGGGGTACTATTGGCCCACGATGCAGATTGATGCATTAGCTTTTACAAAGTCATGCAAAAAGTGTCAAAAACATGGTAACCTGATACATGCTCCAGGAAGGGAGCTCATTCCTTCTATATCTCATTGGCCATTTCAGCGCTGGGCCTTTGACCTTGTTGGGCAGATTCATCCCAACTCATCAAGTGGACACAAGTTTATTATCACTGCTATTGATTACTTTACTAAATGGGTAGAAGTTGTCCCACTTTCTGTTGCCTCAGGCAAGATAGTCTTTCTATTCATTTTGAACCATATCATCTGTCGATATGGAGTGCCTTTCGAGATTATTACTGACAATGGAGGCCAGTTCAAAAATAAGGACCTTAAACAACTCTACAAGAAATTCAAAATTAAACAACATTGGTCCTCCATTTACTTCCCGCAAGGAAATGGCCAAGCAGAGGCATCAAACAAGACCATTCTTAAAATCCTACATAGAACAGTTTGTAAGAATGGTAGAGATTGGCATTTACAGATAAATCTGGCCTTGTGGGCCTATAGAACGAGTATTCATACTCCTACTGGGGCTACTCCTTTTGCCCTTGCATATGGCGCTGAAGCAGTGTTACCTTTGGAGGTTGAGATTCCTTCACTTAGAGTCTCTCTCTATGGTCTAGTTATAGATGAAGACTACCGCGCCATGAGACTTCAAGAGTTAGAAATTCTAGATGAGAAATGTCAAGCATCATTTGACCATATGAGGGTCTATCAAAAGCACATGTCCAAAGCCTTCAACAAATAGGTTCGCCCTAGAGAATTCCAAGTGGGTGATATTTTCCTATGTGAAAATCCTAAGAATCAACAGCATAGAGATCAAAAGGGCAAATTTGAACCTAATTGGCTTGGACCTTACATTATTACAACAACTTTTGGGACAGGTGCTTATTTACTATCTACAGAAGAGGGAGACCAGATCCCTAATCCTATCAATGTCTTACACCTAAATAAATTCTATCCATGATGCCCGTTCTGTCTGGGGGCATCCTTTGTACATAATTATTAATCCTGAAAAAATCCAAAAAAGGATATATTGTCAAAAATTTTAAAAATTAGAAAATGTCCTAAAAAAATGATCATCTTAGTGAAAACCTAGCAATAGGCGCTTTGATGTATCTAAAAAAAAATAATTATATTCCAAAAATACAAAAATTTAAAAATTCAAAAAAAAAATAGAAAAAGTACCTTGGTGAAAACCTGGAAACAGGCACCTTGGTAGCAAAAAATTCAAAAAAAATATAAAAAGTCCTAAAAAAGAAGAAAAAAATGAAAAAAATGAAAATGAAAAAATTGTAATAAAATCCAAGTAGTGAAAACCTAGAAATGGGCGCTACTTGAGGCCTTTGCACCCTTGTTTCTTAGCGCGTGTCCACGACACTTAGCCTTTCTCCATCATGCCTTGTCCTTGTTGCATTGGTCTGGAATTGGTCTTTGTCTTTGTCTAGGGGGAATACCTATGTTAGCTTTAGTCTCTTGGATGCGTTAGTCTTGAGGACATCTCACAAATGGTGTTTTTCAACACCACCCCAACTGTATTTTTTAATGCAATCCCTGACATCAAGTGTTTTTCAACACTTATCGGTTTAGTCTGACCCAGTTTTGTCATGTAGTCTTTCCTACTTGCAAGCATTTGATCCTTATCCTTGGAACTCAGTATCAGTTAACACATTTAAATTTTTAAATACAACACTTAATGCTTGAGCTATGTCATGATATTTTCTTTGTGTGCTGATTGTTATTGATTTTTGTTTAATGTCCTTGTCTAATAAGTCTCTTCGGGATGCATAGTTAGAGGACTTGGGGCATGGGGCATGTTTTTATTTGTTTCTTGCTTTATGCTTTACTATTTTTGCACAACCATTCTGCTGGTCATCATGGCCTCTATGCCTTGATGTGAGCGTGGTTTTGCTATATTAAATTGGGTAAGCTAACATCACGGTCATCTTGACCTTTATGTCTTTGATGCTTATGTTATAATCTTTCCACATTCCAATCCGATATCAATCACATTCATATCTTCATAGTTGCACTTGTGACTAGTGATGATTGTGTGATTTTCTGATGTCCGTTAATAATGGCCCAATGATGAAAATAAGTTCCTTAACATTCTCTAATGAATGATGAACACAAAGTCCTATGTTACAGTTGCTCTATTGCAAGTACACCTTTGCAATTTCATGTAGCTTGCATTGTTATACCTCATGTTAGTTTGCATTTTTAGGCTACATTATGAGTTTGAGAGGGTTTCCTTCATCTTTCTTGTGGACTTTTAATCAACTGTGATCACATTCTGATCTTCATTTCCTTATCTTCTTTCATGATCTCATTCGAAATTTTCTACTTTAAACAATTGATTAATTTTGGGGCATTCTCTTTCTTAAGGCAAATTCTCTTTCTTCTCTCCATTTCTTTCCACCTCTTCCAAACTTCTATCTTCCATTCACTTTTACCCCACTTCTTTTCTTCTAATTCAACCTTGGGGCATAATCTTTCATGCTTGATGATCTACTTTGGTTTTGTGATCTTTATATCTTTCATCTTTCATCAAGAACCTTATCTTTAGTTTGATTTGATCAAATTTATCAATTTGCTATTTCTCCTCTATCTCATTTCAATTTTGATCACGAGGGGGTAGTACCTATCAAACTTCAATCCTTGATTCAGCTTTATCAATCCTATCATTTGTTTTGCTTGAGGCAATCTTGCTTGAGATTCTTATCTCAGACATGTCAATTACTTATTTACAACGGTGTTGACCTTGTCTTTTTTGCAATTAGCTTATCTTTGTTCTGATGTCAATTACTTATTTACAACGGTGTTGATGTCTGTGTTGTTTTGTGATCCCAAATCGATCTCACACTTCAACTGCATTCTTTAACTACATGTGTTCCCAGAATGATCACACATTAGTCAAAGAGGGGCAAATGTATGCACCCTAAAATGGTCGCCTAGACTGTGGGCCCCATTTATCAATTTATCAAATTCCTGAATCAATGTTTTGGAACATTTTCAATTCAAATCAATTTCCTTGATCAAATTGTAATTAATTCAATTATTTCAATATTTCCTAAGGTTTGATTATTTTTTAATTAAAAGATTTAATCTCCCTTTTAATTAAATAAAATTTATCTTATTTAATTAAAAGATTTAATCTCCCTTTTAATTAAATTTATCTTATTTAATTAAATTAAATCCCTCCCATTTAATTAAATAAAATTCTTCTAATTTATTTAATTAAAAGAAAACCCCTCTTTTAATTAAAAAAATAAGAATTCTTACTTAAAGCACTTTATTTGATGAAAAAGGAAATAAATTAAATAAAAATCCCTTTTTCTTCACATCTTCCTAAGTGGTGGGCTTTTTGCCTCTTAATCATAGCCTTTGATTTTTGCCTCTTAATCTCAACCTTTCACTTTCTTATATAAGGAAATCTCTCCTTCTCATTTTGATATATCTCTTTTTCATAGTATTGTTATGCTGCAGGTTTGGAGAGCAATTTTGGAGGGGAATTTGAGCACTCAAGCTTGCATATTGTAACTTCTCTCTTCTTGTCTTCTTCTTTTTGCATCCATGGCTATTCATGTAGTTTAGATTCTTGATTACTTTCATAGATTAAACTTGCACATTTTCTTTCATAGATTAAGCTTGCATTGTTATCATTTAGATTAATTTTCTTTTATGCATTGCAATCATATAGAATATATTTCATTTTCATGCATTGAATCTCTCATTTCATGGTGTACTTGCATGTGCACAACTAGGTCAATATGAGGGCCTTCATCACACACCTTTGCACTTCATGACTAGGGAGCTATGAGTCCATATTTGAGGCCTCATTCTTGAGCAACCTTGGATGGAATGATTCATAGAAGTGTGTCAACATTTTAGCACACAATAAGAAGCCACGTGGCAAGGTAGAACATTTCCAAAATAAATTATAGTCTGTCAATCTACAATTATTACTTGCAATGAACACACAACTATAATTTTCATGCACTTACCACAATACAAGGGCAAAAATGATCCTATGGCATGAAAACATGAAGATCAACATTAGATATTATAATTAAAAAAAATTAATGGTTCAAAAATAGATCAAATTTAAGTAAAGACCATTTTCCTTTAAAATTTCATGGATTGATTTTTTTGCGATTGTAATAAAGCAAATTGGAGTGATTAACTACTCATTTAAACTTATTTTTAAAGACATTTTTCATAAAAACTTGCATTTTAGCTAGATTCATTACATAGAAACTATCAAATTACAATCTCTTAAATACTAAGTAAGATTTTAAATGAACCCTCAAATTTAAAGCCTAATTAAGGCTTTTCAAAATGAGCTACTTCCTACTAATGACTCTTGATAGAATCACTATATCCTTACATTGCAACTTGTGCAATCCTTTTTCTAGGTTTTTCTTGAAGAGCCTTTAGATATCTAAAGATTGAGAAATAACATGCAAATGAGGTTGAGAAATCCATATTGCTAACATTCTTATTGAAATTTTCTAATTTGAATAAAATATCATATAATAAAGAATCAGTGCAATATTAATATGAATCAAAATCCCTTTTAAGATTTTCTCAAATCAAAGCCTCGTAAGGCTATCATATTATTTCATTCCTTCAAGTAAATATTAAGATTCTCATTACTTCTTAACCTTGTCCATACAATTTGATGTTGGCGGGGTCAAACTAAACTTTGAAGGCTCATCCCTTGGCAATCCAGGTTGGGCGAGAGGGGTTAGTCTCATCAAAGACATGATAGGGGTTATGTTGGATGCCTATTATGTTAACCTTGGCTCTCAGACAACCCACGTGACTAAACTTTATGTTGCTTATCATGGGGTGGTGTTGGCAGTTGAGAGGGGTTATATGAAAATCATTATTGAGGGAGATTCAAAAAAATATGATCATGATGCTGACAGGTGATTGTATGTCAGGTTGGGAAACAACTAACATTATTGACAAAATTAAAAATCTCCTTGCCACGTTGGAGGGGTACAGATTCCAGCACATCTATAGAGAGGGAAATGACACCACTAATAGGTTGGCAACCCAGGATTATTTCTCTAAAAAAATTCATAACTTGGAAAGGCTTCCAGGAGCTTCCTGAGGTGGTGCGATAATGAAGCTATCAATTAATTTAATGATGACACAAAAAGGTGAGTACTTTCCTTGAGGGTAAAGATTTGGGCCTTTTCTTCTATGTTGGCTTTGGATTTCATTTTCTCTAAAGTTTATTCTTATAAAGCTTCCTCTGTCTTTGTCTACAATATAGGTGTTGATCTTGACCAAATTGAACTTGATTCTTGTGAAGAATTCAAGAGTAATTTGTTTGTTTGGAAAGCCATTGAGGATGGACATGTTGATAAGTATGTTGATAGAATGAAGGGTTACAACCCTGAGCTCTCAAAATTTTTCTCAGGTCTTGGAATGGCAAAAAAATTTGGATTGGGGGTGTGTCATTTGTTGTCTTCGCTGAAACTATTGAGGCAGTTATGGGCCTTCTTGCAGAGGGTAAAGAGATGCCTCACAACTCTAAGACGCACTAGAAGTCTAATTTCAAAAAGTTCCTCGACCCTAGAGAGAAATTTCCACGGTTGTAGAATGACTTCAATAGGGAAGAGTTGCCCAAGGAATGGATGGATGTGCCATTCATCCTCATAAAATTCATCATGCTGGAAGGTAGGTTTAAAATATTTCATTCCCATCTATTTCCTATGCTAAATAACTTTTGAAGGGATGTCAAATTCAATTTCCATTTTTTGTTTTTTTCTTCCCTGTCTAAATATGTTGCTAAAGCTAAGAAGCAGGATATCCCCCCTACACCAGGGTCTCATTCTTCATGTTGAAAACTTCCCTTGAATCTTACTCTGCAATCATGTCCTTCCCCTTCCCTCACCATGGATCTTAACAACCCTCTATTCACTCTTGAGCGTCGTTTGACTAAGGATCCTACCAAGATTCCCCCTTCCCCTCGGTCCACATGAGTTAATCCCCTCAGAAGGGATAAATATAAAGCTCTAGGCTTAAACCCACCTAAGGATGTCCCAGTTGAGGTGTCTAAAGATTCCCCTTCCTTTGGGTCAAAAGAGATGACTTGGATCCCTTAGAATTCTGCTACCGATTCCCCTTCTTTGTCATTTATTCTCCCTACCCTTTTGCAGTCCGCCTGGATTACCTTGGCAACCCTACTATCCCACAAAACATTTCCCCTCCCGCTATAACTAAAAATGTCACCCAAGAGGCTCAATATGACCTGGATTCTATAGGTAGAAAGGTGGATGAGTTGTGTGTCTTCTACAATAGGCAAAATGCAGTTAGAAAATGCTTTATTCTGCAACTCCTAATTGCTCAAAAGAAGATTAATAGGTTGGAGGCTATGACTAAAGTGGATAAAAAAGCTTTAGATTGGACCTAGGGGAAGGGTGATGATAGTATGTGTGGGGTTGTTGATGATTTCACCTAGAAACTCAATGACTGGGAGATTATAGAGGATTAGATACAAGAACTCAAGAACCAAATTCTTACTGAAGAGGAGAAGAATGAAATGGCGAGTGTGTTGGAAAATATGAAAATAAACCTGTCCCAGCTGAATAAGAAACTCAAGGACCTTTCTTCCTAGAGTGAGGAGATATTTGATAAGACCACCAAGTTTATCAATGTCATATAGTCGAAGTTGGAGGAAAGAAAGAAAAAAAATCAGAAAGAGAGAGGAAATCTTGTAGTTGGTTCTCAAAGGTAACGTGGCCTCCTCAGTTGCTGATGTTGGTCATCCTCCCAAAAATTCTTCCTTCCTAGACAAGCTCAAGGACCTTACTATAGACTGGACCGGGGGTCCTTTGCCCCTAATTTAGGTACTCTATTGGTCTTGTTTTTGGGGCTTCTGGTGTTGTTTTTGGTGCCAAACTGGTGTCTGGGTTTTTATTGCTGATGGTTTTGGTCTTTTGTGATGTTATTTTAGTTAGTTATTTGTTTAAATCCACTTCTTGTGAATTATTTTTTTGTTGTCTTCTTAGATTTCATGTTACTTTAAAATGTTGGGTCCATGCCCTTTCTCGCTTTATTTAATTAGAACCTTAGCCATAAAACAATATTTTTAACTTCCAAAAATACCCCAAAAGCTAGAAAGGATCATTCACAGAGGTTTTTGTGCTTGAAATTGTGTGTGTAAGTGTTGGAGGTAGAGAAAGATCAGCTCAAGAGATGATTTCTTTTATATTTTATTATCCACATTTTATTATCCACATGAGAGTAATATAATGATAATAATTACTTCAAAATCCCACTCCATAGAAGAGGATGAGCCATGAGGAGATGGATCATACAAAAGCCAAGTTGTGGGAAGAGTCAGATAGTGTTGAGAACCATGACAAAAATCATCCCTAGAATATTTCATAGATGAAAAATGATTCATGAAAAACATTTGATGAAATATATAATGCATGTATAGGAAAGGTTGCCGAGAGGGGGGTGAATCATTAATCACCAACTTAACCTTAAAAATCAATCCCAAATCTTCTCTTAATAGATTTATCGATTATAGCTTAATTAACCTTTAATAGTGTTATCGGTTACCATAACATTAAACATTCATGCAACATTAAGTAAACATTCATATAATATCAACACCAGTATTTATCTCATGGAAACCCAATTAGGGAAAAAACCACGACGTGAGATCAATGCCCACAAATAGTTGTACTCTTCTGAAATACGCCTGGTTAAGAGCTTGCTCAATTAAGGGTTACAAAAGCATTGTTAAATGCTACCCAGTTATGGGATTTATCTAGAGACCTATTAAAGTCTTAAATAATCTATTAGGAGTAAACTAGTTAGAGGATTTTAAACACTCTCTTGAGAATTTCACCATGTTAAAGGATTTAAAATGGACCTATTTGGATCACCCGATAAGGGATTTTATTGTCACAATTTTTAAAGAGTAACAACCTATAAAATGATCTGTAATTTGCACTAACTCTATTATATTGGATCCAATAAAGTT
Organism: Thuja plicata; assembly: GCA_018584345.1. Lineage (NCBI taxonomy): Eukaryota > Viridiplantae > Streptophyta > Pinopsida > Cupressales > Cupressaceae > Thuja > Thuja plicata. The sequence continues at coordinate 169,264 of MU224963.1, read as the reverse complement.
CCTTAACACAATGACATACCATTCCAATCCTCAGTTTCCTCTTCTCTGATCGCAACAATCCTTCTCTAATTAGTTCATTTGTTCAACCAATATCCTGTCTTCTTCTATGTCACGAAACCAAACTTCTTCTTGTCTCTTCCTTAAGTAGATAATATTTAATCATCAAAACCTAAAACTAGATCCAATGATCATAATTTCATCATCTTATTAAACCATTTTCCTATTCTTCCTCCTTGTCAGCTGCATCGTGATTTCTCCTTTTAACCGATAGTTTTTGGCTTCCGATAGCTAACCTCCTTACGTTGATAGTTAATACTTTTCTTCTTTGACTATTTGACATGAATGAGAAACACTATAACTGATCTAACCTTTTCAATAACTTCACTTAACTTCCTTATCAACTAGAGCAGTTATGCCAACAATCTCCCCCTTTGGCATTGATGGAAAACTTCTAGTGATACACCATATATGTACCTTTCTCTATACTAATATTTCATCTCTGTCTATTCTACTTCATCCTTCTCTCTTTCTCTGTACTCTCACTTCTCTATTCTCTTTTTCTTTACTTTCCATTTTTTTACTCTATTCTCCCCTTTTTACTCTCCCCCTTTGACAACAATGCCAAAGGCGATCAAACTTACTGTACTTGTCTTCTGATTTTGCTTTCTTTTTTTTCTTTCACTTGCCTAAACTGCTCCCTCATAGAGTAGTCTTCATGTACATTAATTCATACTTAAGATATTCTGTTAGAATGTTATGAACCAATGCATACCGCATATGCTTTTAGTTAATTATTGATAGGGGTAGGACTCCTTGTTTACCTCTTAGATATTTAAAGCTCTCCTTATGTAGTGGTTTAGTGAATATATCAACAACTTGTTCCTTTGTAGGAATGTACTCCAATCTTACATCGTTATCATGTACCTTCTCCCTTAGAAAATGATACTTTATAGCTATATGCTTGGTCTTTGAGTGCATTATTGAGTTCTTTGATATATTAATGGAACTTGTATTGTCACAATATATAACAAAAGGTTCTTCAAATTTCTCATGTATCCCTTCAAATATTTTTTTTATCCATAACACTTGCTCATAATTAATGTAAGCAACAACATATTCAACTTCAGCTGTAGATTGCGAAATACAATTCTGCTTCTTGCTTGTCCATGACACTAATCTGCTTCCTAAATAAAAAGATCCTCCACTTGTACTTTTTTTTCATCAATATTTCCAGCTGAATCTGCATCTATATATGCTTGAAGATTAAAATATCCTTTCCTTTCATACCATAAACCATAAGTTTCTATTTCTTTAAGATATCTGAATATCCTCTTAACTGCAATCATATGTGAATCCTTAGGATCAGATGAAAATCTAGCAACTATTCCAACTGCATGTGCAATATCAGGTCTACTGCGAACAATATACTATAGCTTTCCAATCATGGATTTGTATAATGTTTCGTTCACTTCCTTAGAATCATCTTCTTTTGATAGTTTACAACCAATTACCATAGGTGTACTGACAGGTCTTGAATCTTCCATTCCAAAAGTTTTTAATATCTCCTTAATATATTTAGACTGAGTTATGTAAATACCTTTCAGCATGTACTTGTAAACCAATAAAGAATTTTATTTCTCCAATCATAGACATCTCAAATTCTTTCTTCATTTCTTCAGAAAAAGATTTATTAATCAAATCATTTCCTTCAAAAATTATATCATCAACAAATATTTCAGCAACCAAACTTTGTCTTAACTTTCAATTTTCAAATACACATTACTTTTATGATTAGTTCTTTCAGATATAATCTGAACTAGATACCAATGTAATCTTTCATACCATGCTCTCGATGCTTGCTTCAAACCATATAATGCTTTGTGTAATCTGCAAACCAAATCCTTACCTTGTTCAACAACAAATCCTTCAGGTTGTTCAATATAGACTTCTTTTTCTAATATTCCATTAAGAAATTACGATTTAACACCCATTTGATAAACTTTAAATCCTTTATATGCTGCAAAAACCAGTAATATTCTTACTCCTTCCAATCTAGCGTTAGGTGCAAAAGTCTCTCCATAATCTAGTTCTTCTTCCTATGCATAACCTTTACAAACCAATCTTGCTTTATTTCTTATTATTTCAACATTCTCATCAATTTTGTTTCTGAAAACCCATTTCATTCCTATAACATTTTTATCTTCAGGCCTGGGAACTAACGACCATGTTTTATTCTTCTAAATTTGTTCAATCTCTTCTTTCATTGCATGTATCCAGTCTTCATCTTTTTGTGCATCTTCAACCAATCTCAGTTCCATCTCTGATAGTAGACGTGTAGTGTTCTTGGCTCTTAATTGACTTTTGGTTAAGAATCCATCACTCCTATCTCCAAGTATATATTTCAAGCTGTGATTAATCCTTATATTTCTCGGTGTTACATGTTCCATAGTTTGAATTCATTCATTTCTGTTACCTGTTTCACCTAGCGGTGTTGTTATTGGTTGGGTGTTATCGGTGTCTATACTTGCTTGTTATGTTTCTAAGTTTTTAGGTTCAATGTAAATCAATTCATTGTATCCTTCTAGTTTATTTCCACTATTCTCTTCATTTTGGTCTGAAAATTCATCAATCTTTACATTTGCGCTTTCAAAGATCTTATTTGTTCTTTTATTCAAACAATTGAATACTTTACTTTTAGTAGAGTATCCTAGAAATGTTCCTTCATCACTTTTACTATCAAAATTTCCATTTCTATAATATTTCTTAATATAAAAATTGCTTCCAAATATTCTAAAATAACTTACATTAGGTGGGTGGCTGCAAGAAGTTGAGTCCTACTTTTGGGCAAAAAGTGGAAGTGTTTTCCTTATTTTCAAATTTTCTGTCAATTGATGTCAAAATTTGAGGCACTTAGAGATTGAATCTCAAAACAATCCACTAATAGAAAATGTAGTGCTCGGAGACTAGTTTTAAAATATGTAATTTATTTGAATAACCACATGGTATAAAATATATTTTATTAGGCATGTTTAAAACCCCCTTTTTCAAAATGTATGTTTCAGGACCAAACCCCACATGTGTACGACCACCCTATTTTGAAGTAAATAAATGAATTTTTCTAAATCCTTATGGGGGAAGGTACTTAACACATCAAAGATTGGTTAGAATATTTTTACTTTTTTTTAATTGAATATTTTTTTAAATTAATTTTTAATTGAGTATAAAGTACATTTTCAAAACCTTTGGTGTACGACCACCATAATTTGATGAAAATTTCACTTTTTTGGAATTTTTATTTTATTTTAGTTAACCTTACTATTTCAACTTTAGGTACCACTTTGGCATAATAATTATTGTAAAAATACTAAAATTTAATCGATCAGATTTCCACAATCCATAAGAATTTTCAGCTTGATTTCTGGATTTTGATTGTGTGTAATTTTTAGCATCAACATTTTGGATCACACTCCGTGATCCATCATCAGGATAAGAGCAAAGAGCATGAAGGAATGTAAAAATAAGATGCAGACCAGGCCTCACTTAGAAGATAAAAGAGAAGGGGGGGTTGGTGAGAGAAAAAGGGGGC
>MU224963.1:143342-158615 GCA_018584345.1 Thuja plicata | reverse complement strand
CGTCTAATGTTATGAATATCCTGTGTGATGGCATTAACATTTCTCCTAATGTTCTCTCGCAACTCTGTGGGAGTGGGTGGAGGTGGAGGTGGAGGTGGAGGGGGTGGAGGGGGTGGAGGTGGTGGTGCCTACTGAGTTGAAAGCTCCTCAATATCAAACTCATCCATATGTATATATAATCTGCAAATGTTTACAAACACAAAAATTTACAATTAATATATAATTTACATTTTATCTTACAAAGATCTAATTTCTAGACTTATAATTAAATAAAATATTTAATTTAGAAAAAATAATTAAATACACTATATATATATATATAGAGAGAGAGAGAGAGAGAGTACATGCAAATGAAAATTTAAATAATCTACATATGTATACAAACATGAAAATTTAAATTTAATATATAATTTACATTTTACCTTAAACAAAAATCTAAGTTAGACTTATAATTAAAATGCAACATTTAATTTAGAAAAAATAAATTTAAAAACACTATATATATATATATATATATATATATATATATATATAGAGAGAGAGAGAGAGAGAGAGTTTCTTGTTTCAGTTGTGTAAATAGGTTTAAGTTTTAGTTTTCTACCTAGGGTTTCTTGTTTCAATTGCACATTTAGGTTTACGTTTTAGTTTTCTACCTAGGGTTTCTTGTTTCAGTTGTGTTTAGGTTTATGTTTTAGTTTTATACCTAGGGTTTTAAGTTTTGAAAGTTTTCTACAATAATCTACAAAGTAAAATTAAATATTTAACAATTTATTTTAATCCCATTAAATAAATGAAATTAAAACATTAAACAAGTTAAAAACAACAATAAAAAACATTTTTTTAATGAAAAACATAATAACAAAAAAGTAAAAACAACGATATGTACCTGGAATTTGAGAAATAGGAGCAAGGGGGTCAGGGGTAGCTCTCAAAACCGGGCACACATTTGCCTCAAAATGCTATCCCATTTTGCAAGTTGTTAAAATAACTTGCAAAATGGTTAAAACAAAAAATTAAATAGTTTTACATAACGGGCACCCATTTGGTAAAAAATGGGTACCCAGTTAGGACCGGGCGTTCGAATCTAAACGGGCACCCATTTTTTAAATGGGCACCCGTTTTATATTTACGACTCAAGCGCCCGAGCCATAACGGGCACCCATTTTTTAAGAAACGGGTGCCTATTTCATTTGCCAAAGTTTTTTTGGTTGTGGACTTTCGCGAAATTGGCACTCAACTTTGTGCACTTACCCAGGTTCTTAACCATACCAAATTTCATAAGGTGTCTTGTTTATTCCTTTCTTGAGTTGTACTTGATTTAGTGTGTATACAGTAGTGCTAACAACTTCTCTCCATAATTTCTGTGTAACTCCTCTTTAATTTAGCAATGTTCTAGCACATTCTACAATATATTTGTTTCTTCTTTCCGCAATTCTATTTTGTTGAGGTGTTCTCAGTGCAGTCAATTGTCTATTGATTCCATTTTCTTCACAATACTCATTGAATTCATTAGAAGTAAATTCACCACCTCTATCTGATCTAAGACATTTCAAAAAAAATTTAGTTTATTTTTCAACCATAGATTTATACATTTTAAACATATGAAAAGTGTCTGATTTAAATTTTAATAACATTATCGACATCATCCTTGAGTAGTCGTTGACAAACAATTTAAATTAATTGTCTCTATGATAGCTTTTTGTACTTATAGGTCAACACAAATTTGCGTGTACCAAGTCTAAGATATGTTCTTTAGATTAAAATTTGCTTGAGAAACTTGAACTAGTCATCTTATCTAACTGACATTCTTTACATATTGCATTCTCTAGCTTATTCAATATTGGTATACCTCTAACACTTTTCTTCTTACTAACCTTTACCAAATTATCAAAGTTCACATGGCACAATCTCCTATGCCATGACCAGTTTTCTTCTACTGTAGCAATTAAACAATGACCAATTGTACCAATTGTAGTGTTCAGTTTGATTTAAGATTACCTTTTTTCTGTCCACTAGTACCAATCAATTTTCCAGTCTTCTCAAATATTTTGCATTTTCCATTACTAAACTCAAATTTGAATCCTTTGTTATTCAACTGAGACACACTTAACAAACTATATTTCAATCCATCAGCTCAGTAAACATCATCACAAGTAATATTATCATTTAAAGCAATAGTACCTTTACCTCTCATCATGCAGGGAGAACCATTTCCAAATGTAACTGTACCTCCATCGCATTGTTCCATGGTTATGAATCTATCCTTATCTCTAGTCATATGGTGTGTACAACCGTTGTCAATGATCCAATCATTGTTACAGTTCATACTTGAGATCAAAGCTTTCTCTTCAAGAATTTTAGCATTGTCGATAGAGGGATCTTCCTTTATAGGAACACACGTTATTTCCTCATCATTATCATTTCCATCACTATTGTAATCATTTTATTCTTCTTCAGCGATGTAGCATAGATTTTTGCTCTTATGGGTGAAATATTTGTACTTCTTGTATTTGTCTTTATTTTCTCCATCATGTTCCTTTTTCAGCTTTTTAGGACATCTATGTGCAAAATGATAGATTTGTCTACAATTCTAGCATGCAATATGACTTTTCCCTTTGTATCTTCCTTTACCTTTAGGAAATATCCTAGCAATCAAACCTTCAAGTTCTTCCAACTCTTTCTCCTCAGCTGCTAATCCTTCATATTCGTCAGAGTCATAAACAACAGTCCTTCCTTTTCTAGATGATCCAACAAATTAGTTGTAGCTTGAAATGCAACTTCACTAGTAGATTGGCTATTGTCAAAATTACTTAATTCAAATACTGTAATCCTACGAATAAGTGAAGCAATTATGATCTTACTCTTATCAATTATTCTTAGCTCTTGTATCATAGAAAATCTAATAGCATACCTATGTGGAAGTGTTCTGAGAATTTTACTTACAACATCACTTTCTTCCATCTTTCCACCATCTCCTTTAATGGATGCAATAATTTATTTTATCCTAGTTGCATATTGTGCAATTATTTCTTGTTCGTGCATTTTTATTTCATCATATGTTTTCCTTTTAGTCTGTCAAACTTTGCCTATAAGTGTATGTTAGTCTCTACCATGTACTTGTACCAGCTTATCCCAAATCTGCTTGGCTGAAGGTAGATCTTGTATATCAACATACTTCAAGTTGTGCAAGGCGCTTGCAAGAACTATCATCACAAAGTTATGAATCAAATTCTCTTTCTTCTCTCCTTCGATAAGTATAATGGTAGCTTGTACATATTCATTGGTGAGAAAATCCACTGCATTATCTAAGAGTCTTGAAAGGTACAAATTTCATCCTACTTGCCTACATTCCAAAGTCATCTGCATTCTTATTAATCTTAGGTGTGTCCTTCCTATACATCTTGAGATCTTTGTCCTAAGTAATTAAGCTTCCAAATCAGGGAACCAATGCTCTGATACCAATTGAAGGTATAGGAAAGGTTACTGAGAGGGGAGGGGGTGAATCAGTAATCACCAACTTAACCTTAAAACACAATCCCAAATTTTCTCTTAATAGATTTACAGATTATAACTTAATTAACCTATAACAGTGTTATCAGTTACCATAACATTAAACATCCATGCAACATAAAGTAAACAGATAGATAACATCAACACTATTATTTATCTAGTGGAACCCCGATTAGGGAAATAACCACGGTGTGAGATCAGTGCCCACAAATAGTTGTACTCTTCTGAAATACACCTAGTTAAGAGCTTGCACAATTAATGGTAACAAAAGCACAGTTAAATACTACCTAGTTATGGGATTTACCTAGAGACCCGTTAAACTCTTATACCTTGTTAGGAGTAACTTGGTTAGAGGATTTTAAACACTCTTTTGATAATGTCACCCTGTTAAAGGATTTACAACAGACCTATTAGGGTCACTCGATGAGGGATTTTACTGTCACAATTGTTAGAGAGTAACAACCTATAAAATTATATGTAGTTTGGACTAACTCTGCTATATCAGATTCAATAATGTTCCTTAACACAATAACATACCATTCCAATCCTCTGTTTCCTCTTCTCTGATCGCAATAATCCTTCTCTGATTAGTTCTTCTATTCAACTCATATCCTGTCTTCTTCTCCGTCACGATACCAAACTTCTTCTTGTCTCTTCCTTAAGTAGATAATCTTTAATCATCTAAACCTAAACCTAGATCCAACAATCATAACTTCATCATCTTATTAAACTATTTTCCCGTTCTTCCTCCTTGTCGGTTGCGTCGTGATTTCTCCTTTTAACCGATAGTTGTCGGCTTCTGATAGCTAACCTCCTTACGCCGATAGTTAATACTTTTTTTCTTTGACTATTTGACATCAATGACAAACGCTATAACTGATCTAACCTTTTCATTAACTTCACTTAACTTCCTTATCAATTAGAGCAGTTATGCCAACATATAAATGCATGCAAAGTTAAAATTGAATGTTTGTACTATCAAAACTTTAAAAGATAAAAAAGATGAAGTACAAATTCATTTGTGCCATTGTACATATTTATAGTAGGCGACAATTATATGTGGAGTTATTACAGTATACAATTGTAATAGTTTCTCATTATTTAAACATGTTTGATGTACATCAAATAATCTATCAAGTTTTTACCAATCCCTTTTATCATTGTATTAAATTCAATATAATTTTTTATCTTGTTTAAAAAAAAAAAAATTGGTTCTATTTTTACAAGTTGTGTTTATGATGTTAGATGTTATGATCGATTACTATTTTTATGTTTTAGTGTTGTAATCTAACTATATATCTAGTCCATTTTTATTATTAATTTATAGAAGATCTGAAATCTTTTGAATTTTTATTTTTTTTTACCTTCAACGAAAAAATAATTCTATAATAAAATAAATGAGCTTTAAACATAAATAAATCTCAACACAAATAAATAAAATAAAATAAAGTAAAAAAAATTGGTACTACTTGTTCAAAACAAAATGAATAAAATCAAACATAGGAGTGATCAAATTTTTAGTTTATCTTATTTGATATATAAGTTTGTATAGTAATTTTATGTTGCATAGTATTCTTAAGGTTTTTACATGAAAGTTTATTTATTAGTATGTTTTATATCCTTATTTTATTTTTAATTATTATTTTAATAAATTAAAATATAAATAAAATAATTTTATTTAAATTATATAGAAAATTAATTTAATTTATAAAATATAAATAATAGACAAATTTGTAAAAAAATCCTAAGAAACACAATTAGAAAAATAGACAAATTTATTGGTTGCTTGTTGAGTATACAAGTTGCTCCTCAAATTTGTATGTGATGCATAAAAATTAAAACCATTAGGCACCCCTTTTCATAGTTGAATCCCTTATGCTGCATCAAACATAGTTTTCAAACATATGTCCATAACCATTACCACTAGATCCAATTGAAAGTAGTTTGTTTGAACTCATACTTCATCAAACCTTAAGCACATTAGTGTTTGATTTATTTTGATGTTTTTTTAAATTTTGATCAAAGCTACCTTCAATCAAACTCGAGTAATCATGAGCATGATTCATTTTGGTATTTTTCATTTTAACCTAATAAGTGAGACTCACTTATGTACTTTAACTTATTTGTGACAAGTATGAAAGGAATTATGTTAATAAGCATGATCATTTAGAAGGTTTTTCCAGAAGATGATTCTCCTTTGAACCGCTATTGTTGAGTCAGTGACAATGAAAAGTTTTAGAAGAAAACAAACAAACAAACATCTAATAAGATCTAAATTATTGATGTAAGCTTATATGCAATTCGAATGCTCTAATATTTTACATATATATCTTGAAAGTCTCTAGATGAATTTCTTTGATGATACAAATGAATTGAGAATTATCTTTAAAAATAACGTCCTACTATACAAGTCAACAAATTTCACATTCAAATTGATCCATAATGACTAAGTAAAAATGATCATAAAAATTAAATTTAAAAAATTTAAAAACTGTTTTTAGCAATTAGAAAAATGAACTCCACTCATGAATATAACCCAAATACATAGATAATCCAGTAAAAAATAAAAGAAAACCACCCATGACACAAATACATAGATGAAAAAATCAAAATTGATCCTTTAGAATGTATTAAATTATTTGTTAGATTTATTTTTAAGGCATATCACTCATACACATTATGGGATTTTTCACTATCACCCAAACAAACAAATCTTTCTAAATAAACTCTCATCCAGTTAGGTTCAAAAGAATCCATCTCTCATGATAATGAATAATACACTTAGTCATCATTGTATCTAGGTGGTGCTCACATAGGTGAAGCATTGAACCTTGATAAGTAGGAGACATTCCCTAATCATTTTTTGACCAAAGATGGGAACAAAACCATGCAGCTCTGGTTTAAGATTAGGTTTGAATAGATAAGAGGTGAAGCATTGAACCTTCCTAGGAGGTTACCCATCTCAATATTGCTCCAACTCGGACATACTTAACCATCACATATTAAAGTTGTTTTCCTTAAAAATGTTTCAAACTATCATCTAGGATTCACAAAAATCTATCATGACAACGAATGGTACACTTAGTACTCATTGTATCTAGGTGATGCTCATGATAGAAGTGAAACATTGAACCTTGATAAGTAGGAGATGTTCTATAATCATTTTTTTGACCAAGGAAGGAAAGGAAATCATGAAACTCTAGTTTAAGACTAGATTTGAATAAAGGAGTTTGATAAACAGAAGCGAAACATTCGACCTTTCTAAAAAGTCAATTATCCCAATATTACTCCAACTCAAATATACTTAACCATCACATACAAAAATTATTTTCCTTTGAAAATACTTCTAATTATCATCCCATTATCATAGTGTCTTGACACATATATCAGAAATCCAAAGACAACATAAACTTCAAGATTCCATGGAGTCCGTGACACAGAAAACAACAAAATTCACATGAAATCTATGGGCTGGGATGGTGGGGGACCTCGTGTTCTTGTACGAGAGAATATAATGTCTTGAGAAAAGACGAACAGAAATTGTCGGACCTCCATTTTAATCTACTATTACAAAGTAGAATTTCATTCGATCACGGTGTATTATTCACCCAGGATATATCGTATTACTATTCTGAGATTCTTCATTCCTCTTGGATTTGTATATATCCTCTTTCATATTCAGACATGATGTATCAGTCAAAAGTTTATTTGCTTTTTCTTTTGACCAGGATGGGCAGGAAGCCATGCAGCTCTGCTTTCAGATTAGGTGTGAATAAAGGGGTTAAGAAGTCTGGTGAAGATCTGCTCTTAAGAAATTATGTACAAACAGGCATGTTGTAGACATATTTTAAGTTAATTGATATGTTATGATATTGTTATTGGGATTCAAATTTGTAATTTTTAAGTTGATTTATGTTTTATGTGTATTGGTTTTATGAAAAACGAGTTTTTATGAACTAGTATTTATGGAACATGAATCAACAATAATATATTAAAATAATTTGATGTCGAAAAATATTTCATCTGAAACACTTTTCTTATTATCTAAGTATTCTAGTCTCATATGAATTAATTTGTTGGATTTATGACAGCCACAGTCCATAATAGATGTTGGGTGTCATCAAATTATGCAGGTCTGAGATGTTGAAGTGTAAAACATGATTCAAATTTGTAATTTTTGAATTGATCTATATTTTGTGTATTGATTTTATGAAAAATGAGTTCTTGGGAACTAATATTCTTGAAACATGAGTCAATGACAATGTATAAAAATAACCCATATAGAAAAATATCTCCCATTTATCAATTAATTGATATGTTTCATCTGAGACACTTCTCTTATTATCTAAATATTGTAGTTCCACATGAATTAATTTGTTTGATTTATGGCAGCCACAGTCCATAATAGATGTTGGGTGTCATCAAATTATGCAGGTCTTCTGAGATGTGGAAGTGTAAAACATGATGATATTTCATCAGATGAAGAAGAGCTCATTCTCAGACTTCATAAGCTGCTTGGTAACAGGTAACTTATTCATTGCCAGAAAGTAAGGGTAGACTGGGGCAGATAGAAAGGATGGCCGGCTTTGTAATAAATTTAATTGAGGAAAACTATCGTGAGATTGGAAAAGAAATTCATCTTTTTAATTGCAGGAAATTGACCAAGCATTAGTCAACGTTATAGAGTTTAAAATCTAAGCACAAATATACATCCCCATTTAAGCAGCCAATGCATAAAGACTGTTTTTTAGATTTATTGAGTACATGTTTTTTATAAGTGTTATAAGATTTCTACATTTCATACGTATAGTGTAAAGTTTCTGAGTCAGATTGTGTGCAAGTTTTTACATCAACGTTTCGGATCACACTCTATGATCTATCATCAGGATGCAAGATCTTGCATCCTGATGATAGATCATGGAGTGTGATCCGAAACGTTGATGTAAAAACTTGCACACGATCTGATCCAAAGACTTTACACTATATATTCTTTATATCAATGTTTGGGATATATCTAGTAGGAAGATGGATTATATATCGCCAACTGGTATTTGAGGCAAATGAAATATGGATATTTAAAGATTGTTTTTGGATTTGTTGGGTATGTTTTTGTAAGATCCCATCTTGTATGAGATCAATACAACTTTAATTTGTTATATTAATTTCTGTTAGATAGATCGAAGGTTGTAAATAAAGTAATTGTGTGGGTCTTGTTGACAATATTTTTTATGTCTTTGGCAAATATAATGAAATTTATCTATCTCTTCCTTAGAAATACCATGAATTGAGAACCTATTCAATTTATGAAATAAATTTTTTAGACATTACATCAATATGTAGAATTATATTCAGTGATCTAGTAGAATTATATTCAGTGATCTATCACTTTGAAAGAGGAAAGTCATATGAAAAACATACAGTAGATATAAAAACAATCTTATCAAGAGAGATGTACCTCTCTTGTTTCAAAATGTCATGAGGAGAATGTGTTTAATTTATGATGTAAAAGTTTTGGGCATTACAGTTTTTACATGGATGTTTAAGATCATGTTCAGTGATCTATCACTAAAAAGACAGTCTTGGTTTAAACATACAGAACAGATTTTGGTTTAAACATGAACTCATGTAGAAAACTAATACCATGTAGATATTTGTTTTTGTTATCCTTTCCATCTATGGACATGAATTCCTTTACTTCACATGAATTCCTTTAATTATTTGTGGTGTTTGGATTTTCAGAATATATCTGATAAAAGTAGTTGCAGGTGGTCGTTGATAGCAGCTCGCATTCCTGGCAGAACAGATAACCAGATTAAAAATGTATGGTATTCACGTTTGAGCAAGAAAGCTGCCAAAACAGCAACCCAGCTTTGTAATGTAGTAAAACCAGTACCATACAGATATATGTTACCCTCCCCTACTGAGAATACTGCGGTGAAATGCAGTGTTCAGCTGCAAATCCAAACGAAATTCACAACACCATAGATCAAGTCTTTTTTGTCGCCATCCTTATCAGCCACCAGAGCAAATTACTAGTATTTTTACTTCTTACTGCTTAGGTATGTATGTTTTGGAGCCCTATGGCATAAAATTCAATGATGCTAATAATAAAAAAGGAATTTGATTTTTGTTTTTGCAGAAGGGAAATTTGGCAAAAATGTCTAAACACTGCCAAACAAGTCATGTTTATGTTCTTGTGGAATATCTTCATGTCGGTTTTGTGGTGGACTTGAGGTTTTGTAGTTTTTGAGTAAGCATCTCTTGAACTGTTAGTTTATAGCAATTAACTTGATTGCCCTTATTGTGGGAGTTTTTAGATGATATAGTTTAACAATTACCCAGATTGCCTATCTTATTGTGGGTCCTTTTCAGATCAGATAGGGTACCTTTTTACCATGATTCATATAAATTCTATTTGGGTTAGTTTATAATAATTTTTTTTTTAAAAATAACATTTAAATATTATTTTGGTTAATCAAAATAAGATTAATATTAAGTGTAAATTGTTATGGATTATTTGAACATTGAAAATATGAATGATCGTAAACAAATTTATATTAAGTTTGTCTTTTACAAAGATTTATAAAGAATTTATAAACATTCAAATTGAAATCTATTACTTTTTAATATCAATAATTTAAACATATTATATTAAAGTGTTTTCTTCAAACACATTTTAAATCCAAATCAATGTCTAGGAATTTTCTAAATAGATTGAAAAATATAAGATTGACTTTTTTTTATAAGCTAATCATAGCATAGGGGCTTCACCCTTTGTATTAATAAAAAAAGTATCACATTTGCACAATTAAGAAGCAGTGGATCACAACCAACCTAAAGCACATTTCTACCCACTCATCTACATACTAATGTCAAAGTGCCACTTATTAACAAGCAACCTCATAGATCTGTCATGCTTCTCCAGAGACAAAATGGAGAAGGAATCCCAATTAAACTGTACTGTCCTCGCCAAACTACTTTATCGCCCTTCTAATAGACTGCCATATTTGTTGATTTCAAGTATACAGGCCAATAGTAATTACACCATATTTCAAGCCCCCAAGATTATTACAAAATGAGAGATCCAAACAAACCCTTTACATCATATGAAAAAAGAAAAGAAAAATACCTTCATGCTCTTAGAGACCAACAAAATGGGATTCAGTTGTAGGTTTGTCATTTCTTCATAATAGCCAATCGAGCCTTATACAGACAATCTAGGTCACAATTGACATATCCTTCCAAAGCCATAATAGCTTCTATGTTGTTCTTCATAAAGAAAAACCCACCACCTTCTTCCACAACATCTATGCTAAAATCTAGTTCCTCATCTTCAATGCTCGTTAAACACTTTTCTTTAAGATAGTTTTGTAGCCACCCATATCAATGTTCACCCCATGCCAGTGACTCGCCCTCAAGAATTCATCTCTAAGCACCATAATCACTACATTAATAATTAGATCATGGTCCATTTGAAAAACACACTTCCATATCTTGTGTGTCATCCATCTACATACTAATGTCAACGTGTCACCTATTAACAAGCAACCTCATAGATCTGTCATGCTTCTCCAGAGACAAAATGGAGAAGGAATCCCAATTAAAGTGCATTGTCCTCGCCAAACTACTTTATTTCCCTTCTATTAGAGTGTCATATTTGTGGATTTCAAGTATACATGCCAATAATAATTACACCATATTTCAAACCCCTTAGAATTATTGCAAAATGGGATATCCAAACAAACCCCTTATATCATATGAAAAATGAAAAGAAAAATACCTTCATGCTCTTAGAGACCAACAAATTGGGATTCACTTACATAGGTTTGTCATTCCTTCATAATATCCAATTGAGTCTTATACAGATAATCTAGGTCACAATTGGCATGTCCTTCCAAAGCCACAATAGCTTCTAGGTTGTTCTTCATAAAGCCAAACCCACCACCTTCTTCCAAAACATCTATGCTAAAATGTAGTTCCTCATTTTCAACGCTCGTTAAACACTTTTCTTTAAGATAGTTTTGTAGTCACCCATCACCCCTTTCTCACACCAGACCCAACATTATTTTTTAGAAGTTTCACACTTCTATCCACTACTAATTTACCCCTTGGGAGAGTGGAGGGGTCCAAGGAGTGGATTAAACAATATTTTGCAACCTCACTCCCACATCTTCTAAGAACATAATAATCTTTCAACAATAGAGCCCCCTACTTATGATCCACATTCTCTAGCACATCATCCAATTCACCAATGAAATTAATCCTTATAAAATTCTTACATATACCTTTGACTCTCGCATTCAATACATTGGCTAAATTCTTTTATGAGATATTACTGTTCACCCTATGCCAGTGACTCGCCCTCAATAATTTGTCTCTAAGCACCATAATCACTACATTAATGATTATATTATGGGCCCTTTGAAAAACACACTTCCATATCTTGGCAAATACTTCCCTTAGGAATGTCATTTATCTCTTCTTGCTTACCAAACACAATGAGGTACATCCATAGATGTCACTTTCAACAAGCTATCAAAATTGAGTAGTAATGAGTCACCAATATATCATCGAACACCCAATGAATAAATATAAAATGTATTTCCTTTCTCTTCACATACACCCATCTCAAAAATTCTCAATTTAGCAATGAATCCTCTTACACTCTTGTCACCTTAACTTCAAATGGTCATAAATAGAGTAGTCCTTTACCCTAGGTACTTTAAATTTGCATGATACCACTCAAAATCTTAAAATCATAGAGGATGTACATGTATTGGATTGTCAATATATAACCATCCACATCATATTTAACGTAAACCTCAACACTGCACACCTCCTTTATTGGTGCCATAATGTCCCAATCTTTGCACCAAAGAGGAAGGTCGTATCTATTATCAAAGTGTTGTGTATGTGAATAAGGTCTGGTCCACCCTCATCATACTAGATGTTCTCTCTTTAATCCACACATCCATACAAATTGTCTAACTACTGCCATATGAAATCACCAACAATAAAGCCACCTATTATTCTACATATACCCTACTATTAACTAGATCCAACCCACTATCTTATTGCTATCTTAGCCAGTCCATCCATCAATTCATTACCATCATGATAAACATGTGATATTTAAACTCCCTAATTGGTTTGAACCATTTTTAAAGTTTCTAGTGAGGGGTGGATTTCTCACAAATCATGTTAGCTGTGATTAGTGAGTTACCTTTCAAATGTTATTTGCCTACTTGCAGCTCAGATCCATATTTTAGCCCTATATAGGAAGCTCAAAACTCTACACCATTATTTGTCGTAATCCGGCCCAAGAATTTTTATTTACACTCAACACCCAACCACAATGGTCTCTTGCCACACAACCTACACTACTTGGGGCCAAGTTGCCTCTTGAGGTGCCATCAAGGTTAATTTTCACCTAACCTAGATTAGGGGCTCTCTAAACCACTCATGCTCAAGGATCAATACAAAGATTTACCTTATGAACCCCATTAGCATGGGAAAAATAATATTAACTATTAAATTAATGATACAAATCTTGCAATAACATTACAAATTCTAAATAAAGATTAATTATACTAAATCCAGAGCCAATAATATTTAAAAAATTTATTAGAGTTAACTGTTGAATTTTGCAACACAAGCTCATTGAAAGATCAAATAGAAAATGAAAAAAATATTCCACAGGTAAAGGTAGGAAGAAATAATTTCTATATTCCTCAAAATCAAAAAATATTACAATGTACAAGATGAATTACAATGAAGATATCAATAGAAAGAAATAGTCCTAAAAATATGCAAAATCTAACTCAAACTAAAAATTGTAAACTAGAGCTAGATATGCAAACTATAAGTGCATGATATGCACAATATGCAAACTGGAGCTCAACTAGACTAGACTATCCTAAATTCAGGCTCAACTAGGTAAATGTATGCTAGAGCACGAATGTGCAAACATGTGCACAATTATGCATAATAATATGCACAAGAATATTATTGAGCATGTACATAATTAAGTAATGCAACATATGTAAATATGACCAATGCAACAAATATCCATGCTCTAACACCTCCCCTTAAGTGAAACTTAGGGAGACAAAAATTCTCAAAACATGAAATGCATGATGGGTCCTGGAAAGTAGGCCTAATTAGGTACCCATGTACAATGAAAGTCTCTCAAAGTGGAGAAAAGGAGAAAAACATGTGGGAAAAACACCTATCCAAAAGCGAGAGATGTAACTACATAAAATGTAGAAGGAAGACCTCAAGAAGATCCCCCATGGACAACTTCCTTCACCCCAAGCATTGAACACAACTAAAGATAACATGGAGATGCCAAAGGCCTAGTGAAGATGTATACAACTTGGGCGTCTATTAGAATGCAGTCCAAGCTAAGAACACCATCCTAAATCAGCTACCGAATTAAATACATGTATATCTCAATGTGCTTAGTCCTCTGATTCTCCACTAGGTTATGCAAAATGTGAATGCCACTCGGATTATCACACAAAAGAATAGTGAGACCGTCAAGGAGAAATCCAAACTCCATCATCAACTGACGAAGCCATAAAACCTTTTGAATAGAAAGAACTACTACTCTGTATTCAACCTTTGTAGATGATAATGAAATTCCAGATTGATTCCTCCAAGGCCATGCAAAAGAGCCCGAACCAAGACATTAAACAAATTTTGAAGTAGACATTCAATCATCAAAATCCCTAACCCAATCCAAATCTATGAAGCCAACAATACTAGCATCCCCTAATGAATACCGAATGCCAAAATGTATAGTGCCATATATATGTAACTCAAAATGAGTTTGGTAACTGTCCAATGACTCTCATGTGGATCTTGAGAAAAGAGAGAGACTAAAGCAACTACAAAGGAAAGATCAAGATGTGTATGTGTTAGTTACAAAATATTTCCAACCAACTATCTAGTGCAAAGTAGCATTAATTGATGGAGAAGTGCAACTGGTAGTCCAAACAATACCTAAGTGAAAGAGTGTGGGGACATGCTTTGAATCAAGCACGCAAAACCTTTGAAGCATGTCATGAGAATACTTCTAGTAACAAATGACAATATAATTAGAAGACTGAACAACTTGAAGTCCAAGGAACTAATGCAAAAGCTCAAGATCTTCACTACAAGCATCAACCAACTAAAGATAGCATGGAGACGCCAAAGGCTTAGTGAATATGTCTACAACTTGTGCCTCTATTAGAGTTTAGCCCAAGATGAGAACACCATCTTAAATCAAATGCCAATTGAAGTGCATGTGGATCTCAATGTGCTTAGTCCTATGATGCTCCATTGGGTTGTGTGAAATGTGAATGACACTTTGATTGTCAAACAAAAGAATAGTGGGACAATCAGGGGGAAAGCCAAACTCTTTCATCAACTGATGAAGGAATAAAACCTCCTTACTAGCAAGAATTAAAACATTATATTCAACCTCTATAGATGATAATACAATAAAAAATTACTTCTTGCAAGACCATGTAATAAGGCCTAAACTAAGACAAAAAAACAAAGCCGAAAGTAGACTTCATATCATTGGAATCACCATCCCAATCTGAATTTGTAAAGCCAACAATGCTAGAGTCCCCTAATGAATCCTAATGCAACAAATATGCATGCTCTAACATTAACATTTTTATCTCTATTTTTATTATCATTAATATTTTAATTTAATTTTCAAGAAATTGAACTCAACCGATGAAGGCGACTCTCTAAATATAATGCAAAAAT
>MU224963.1:106572-129927 GCA_018584345.1 Thuja plicata | reverse complement strand
TATATAAATATGACCTAGATAGTAACTTACAATTTAACATAATTGTGTTACCATGAAATACATTTATATATTAAAAATTTAAATGTGTTGTCAATTATATTGGTCAAGATGATTAATTTATATAGAAAAGAGAAATGTTTCTTATATGCAAATGTTTTCCTTATAAGCCCCTAATCAGAGTGACGAAGCTTAATTTTCGAAGTGCATTTCAAGTCATCTTTAATATGAGGGTTCCTTACCTATCCAAAAAAATTATTGTTTCTATCTAACTTCTAGTTTGATTTATTGATCCTTACTATATACCCATCTTTTTAAAATACTTTTAAGTATGTCAAAGAAGATAGTCCTTTCTATGGCATAATCATACTTGAAAGAGAGCTTAAAGCACATGAAAGTAAACAATATGTAGTACCAAGAAAGATTTTCACTTTATCAATTATACCTATTTTAGAAATAAATCAGTGTACATAAACATAACTTCCTTATATACTTAAAATTTCGTCCTACTATAATTTATATTTGAAGACCTAGAAATCAAGGACCTTATTAAAAAAGAAAAAGAAAAAATTATTATCTTATTTTTTCTTGATACTTTCCATATTTTAATTGAGTTTTAGTATTGTACCATCCTAAATTATAAACACCTATAATCAGATGCTCAGTTAGGCCCCATTTTAGTGTTCTTAGGCTTCCATGTTCGTTGTGCTTGATCCATCCACAATTCCACTTTTCTCTTCGGCATCTTCTCCACAATCCCAACCCCTGGGCCAAATTTTAGGACTTTGAGTGGGGGAATAAGCCGACTAGGTTGTCCTATTCTTGGGAATAGGTTGACCCAATCATCTTATTCCTCGAGGTTTGTCTCAAGATTTAAATCAGGTGCCTATCTCAACAGTTAAGCGAGAGATCAGAAACCCCATCGACTTCCTTCAATTTTTGAGCTCTAAAATGCTTGTGAGAGTTATATAAACAACCCATCTCTCCTCATTCAGACATCATGAAATTAGAATTTATGCTCTCTCCTAAAAATTTGCATCCAAGATTTCTAAGGCATATTTTCAAGCATCCAAGGCATCCTTTGAAGTCAATCTTCTCCATTGTAGCAAGCTTCTCTCCCTCATGAAGGCCAAGTAAAGGAGACCTCAATCAAGCAAGAAGATCCTTCTTTCAAATACACAAATATTAGTGTGAATATAGTTCTTCTTCCTAAGACAAGAGTGAATAAACCGTAACAACTTGGACACTTAAAGAGTATTCAAAGATCTATGCATCTATGAAGGGCATCCTTGATTCTTCTCTATATTTCAAGATCCAACAAAGCTACATAAAACTATATTCAAGCAACTTACATGAATATTCATAGACATTACGCCTTCAAGTCTGTTTATGAAGGTATCAACAATTACATTTCATATCTAATATAGGTTTCACATAAGCAAGCTTTCCTTTCATGCATATTTCACTTCTATTTCAATGTTAGCTTCCTCAACTAGGGTTTGACTAAGGAAAAATCATTTATACACAATGTTTCCTCTCTTTTATGTGTGCAAGGACGGGTGGTGCTCGAACTAGGATCAGATCTAGGAGTTTCAGGTCCTCGTGGATAGTCTACAACTAAAAATAGTTGAAAGTGCAGGGAATAGGTCAACCCATTTGATCAAGTCCAGGGAACAAGTTGACCAAGTCACCATACTCCCTCTAGATCCTCTTTAAATAGATTTTATAGGTTAGTTGTAGTCTCTGGGCTTTATTTCTGATTACAAAATTGATTTGCCTTCTTTATATCAATATGTGCATCCTGAAACTCTATTTTTCCTTATTTCTAAACTTCAATCTTGCATTTTCCAATCATATTTGCCTAATCAACCCTCAATTTTATTGAAGTATCATTGCACTCATTCAACACTTAAGCTTACTTGAGCCTAGTGGGTCATTTTCCTTCCAATGTAACCAAGGTTGGTTTGATGTCATATTAAGGAATAACACTAGAACCCCTTGTTATCACATCAAAACTAATATTTTATGTTACAAGTACAATAAATTCAACACAATAACATTACTTATAAATTACCTTTTGTATCTTGAATATCTTGAGCAAAATTTAGTCCTAAAATGATAACCTATCAAACACAAAACAAATTCTATATATAAAGACTAGTCACTCAATTAGAGTGTGGTCATGCAATGAATGCATGTTAGCATTCTACACAAATGTAAGAACAATGTCAATTCTTAATAGTTTTGGAAATTTATAAGTGAGTCAAAATAGCCGTAATAAAAAAGAGTGTAATTCATGTCCATTGGTTTTGATTTGAATTCTTATCTTATAATGGACTCTAACAAATATTTATGTTGCTATTGTTCATTTATAGGGTATGCGACATTCAACAAGAAAATTGAAAAGAAATATGACCAAAATGTGTGGTATGGATATATTGGAATAACAAAAGAAAGTTGGTGATTTGATCCTCTAAAGTCCCAAAACAAAATCTTCTCCATTAAATAATACTAGCTTCCACAAGGGTATTCATCACGTAGATTCTTTAAATATAATGGTGTTCATAAGGAAAAATGTGAGAAGCCTGCAATGGTGTATTAATAATATGAATAATTATATATAGTACAAAAATGAGAGTGACCTTAAAGAAAATATTTTAACTTGAAGGAAATCATAAATGAAGTTGAAACTGAAAATAAATATTTGAAAGAGAATCTAGAAAAGGTTGTCTAATTAATAGAATAATCATAAAGAACTTCATAATAATTATTCATATGTTGATAGATGGATTCAAAGTTAAGAATAATTATATATAGTACAAAAACGAGAGTGACCTCAAAGAAAAGATTTTAACTTGAAGGAAATCATAAATGAAGTTGAAATTGAAAAATAAATATTTGAAAGAGAATCTAGAAAAGGTTGTCTAATTAAGTAGAATAATCATAAAGAACTTCATAATAATTATTCATATGTTGATAGATGGATTCAAAGTTAAGATTTAGACAATTACATTGAGATCATGATCAACACTTGAAAGTAAAGGTATAGAAGACAAAGATACATACTTAGATAGGATCAATTTTTTATGGTTTAAGAGTGGAGGCCAAAAGAAATTAATATTTTAGAAATGTTTTCGTCTCTTAATTTTTTTTGGTTGTTTTCAAATAATCATATGGATGTTCTAGCAGTTGAACAAGGTTGGAAAATGGTTATTTGTGAGATAGATTCAATGATTTTGGTTTCTCTTTAGAATAATTAGAAAACTTCTCAATCTTCTTAGAAGTTGGCTCTTTACATGACACGGACTCTTCCAATGTCTTAAAAATTTGATTCCATCACTTTTATTAATATTCTTTGAGAGATTTGACTTGGCTCAATTCGCAAGAACTAATGTGATAGGCACAAGGTCACAAGGTGACGAAGTCCAGTCTCCCCTAAGCTCACATGGTATCAAAGGGCAGCAATCATGCTAAATGGACTTTAGTATTGATCATAGCTGAAATGTTTTATTTTATTTATTTATTTATTTATTTTGGAGGGGGGCGAGATCTCTCTCTTCAACATGTCTTATCTTTGTTATTAATTTCATGTTCTCTTATAACATTTGCAATGATTTTGTAACAAACCTACAAGTCTGACAAGGATGTAAAATCTATTATAGTATGTAAAATTTAATTTTAATAAGAATCTATCTAATAATACCATTTTATATAAAGAATAACCGCCGCATCCATCTCCTTTCAACCACCTTAAAAATTAGATTAATCAATCATGAACGAAAATTTTAGTAATTGGAGAATTCTGTTTCTGTTCAAAAGTTTATAGATCTCTCAAAGATTAATACTCATGCTTCGTCTCTACGAAGCATGTGACTGAATTTCCCAAAAAAGATCGTAACTAATCAACACTGAAGTTTCCTCACTAGAATTGCCAACATAAATGGATGTATGTTATTCCAGCAGGGTTTTGCAGAGTCAGATCATAATTTTTGACAATTTATCTGCGAGTGCCATTCTGGGCATTAAACCACATTTGGGCATCCACAATACCCTGCAAATGTTCTGAAGAAGAACACTAATGAAATGCAGTGGAGACAAAGATGAAGATTATTTAAAAAATCTTTGATTTATGATATTGTCGTCAATATCGTCTAAAACCAAAGGCTTCTTGTTATGCTTCTCACAAAAACATTTTGTAGGCTTTTAAATTGATAGGGGTGGTATATTTTAAAAGGTAGAGAAGCCAAGCAATGGATAAAGAAACATTTTCAATAAAAATAATTCATATTGTTAACTGTAACCGATGACATTTAGGATTGATATTCTATTATCAGAATGATGTAAGATTAAGAAACTATGTTCATCGGGAGTAGATTGAAAAGGGTTACAGAGGAAAACAAGCATGAATATGTTGATTTTATTTTGCTTGGCATTGTCTGATTATAACAATGCATTCTCAAAATGATTAGTGATCTTTTAAAAATTAATAGTAAATATGATTTAATTTATTAGTTTCTAGTTTTGATTGTGTATGTATTTTTAGTATCAATGTTTTGAATTACATTTCGTTATTCATTATTAGAATATGAGAGAGTGCAGGAGATGAAAGACAGCATTAAAATACATGCACTCTCTCACATGCTGATGATGGATTACGGAGTGTGATTTGAAATGTTAATAATAAAAATACATACACAATCAAAATCAGAAACTAATGAATTCAATTCAAATGGATTGTGGAAATCTGATAGCATTATCTTATTCTTTCATTTTCTGCACTCTCTCACATCATCAATCTTGATGATAGATCATAGAATGTGATCTGAAACTTTGATTTTAAAAATACATACACAATTAAAATTAGAAACTATTAAATTGAATTTGAATAGATTGTGAAAATCTGATAACATTGAGTAAACCAAATATTCTCTTCAAAATTTATGAAATTATGTAAGTAAATCAAATATTCTCTTCAAAATTTATGAAATTATGTAAGTAAATCAAATATTCTCTTCAAAATTTATGAAATTATGTAAGTATAAAATCAAGACTAATATTGAATGGTATTAAAAAATGTCACCATTCTAGAGGAGGAAGAGAATAAATAATCAAGGAGATCACAGTTGATAAGTGTGTAGGAGATCGCTGTTTGTAAAGTTTGAAGAGGAGTTCCTGACCATAGGAAAGGTCGATCCTAGGCTTTGAAGTACAACAGTAATAATATAAGTCAGAATTTTAAAATTTTTTAGGGTGAAGTTTGCCAAGTCAAATGTGAAATCGCTGCTAAAGAGAATTGAAGTTCTTTCATTCATAGATCTTCCCCAGTTTGAAGGGCTTGCAGTCAAAGGAGTTGTAGAACACTGGAAAGGTTTAGCATTTTTTTTAAAGAAAGAAATTAAGATTGTCAAATTTGGGAGAATTAAATTATGCAGAGGTGAAGCTAAATTGTACGTTGCAGCTATCAAGGAAGAGTATTATATTGATTGAAGGATAGAATTTTTTATCATTTTAGTCAACCGGAACATTATTCACAATGGCCAATATGAAAAAGAAATTGTAAGAAGATCATTGAAGAGAAAATGATTTGGAAGGTCATAGCATAGAAAGAGGGTTACAACTATTTGCAACATTAAATCAAGTGTACATTACTTATTAGTCTTTAAAGACCATCTGAAGACACACAAAATTAGTGATAGATCATATTAAAATGTTGATAGAGTGAAGGTACGTGAAGCTGTGATACAATCGTGGTAAATCAGAGTAGTTGATCGAATCTTAGTCTAACTGTATAAACAAAGGAAGTTGAAGTCTAATGAGAAAGAGCGGTAAAAGATAAAGGAAGATACTGACAATTTTATGCATGTCAAAGACATTTTGAGAAATAAGTTGGAGAAAAATAGAAAGGAAAATTAAGAGTATCAAAATTAAGAGAAGATTTTTTTTTTAAATCAATTGTTTGAAGCATGTATAAAAGAAAGCTGGAGCCTAAAGTTTAAACTTATATTATGCAATTACTCATGTGATTGAAATTATTTGTTTTATTCAATCAATGAATCATGTGATACTAGTGATTTGTATTTTTCATTTGACATGAATTATTTGATATGGGTGAAGAATGTGAAGCTGAAGACGAGGATATATGTGGATCTACATATTTTGTAACTTGTGATGTTAATGACAAAGATTGGGTTGAAAAGAGTGTCAACTTGGAGATCATGAGGAAAATGGGTTATGGTGGAAAAGGTTTAGAAAGCATGGGCAAAAAAATAAGAGAGCTCATTTAGTCAATAATGAAACCAGAGAATGAAGGCCTTTGATATGGTAAGAAAGATCAAACTGATGTTTCCAATATTATAGATTCATGCAAATCAACTCAAACAATGCAATGTTTGCATTGTCACGAGAAGGGATATAAAGAAGAGAAATGTTAGGAAAATATAAATTAACGCTCTCTAATTTTTCTATGATATCATGGGCTTATAAATCCTCCTCCCACATTGATTCTTAATAAATCAAAGGGATGATTATCATAGTTCCTCCAAGGAATTACACTACACTACGTAAATATCATTCTACTATTTATGTATTTTACTATAACTATTATAATATAATGCTTTCCTATTATAATCATAATTATGTCAAGGTCTATTACATTCAAATATGGATGCAAAAAAAAATTTCAACAAAAAATTGAAGCATTCAAGACCTATTACACTCACATATGGATGCAAAACCTTCCTAAGTAAAAACTAGAAGTGATGTCTTTGGTGCAATGATGGGGATTGAAAGTGTGTGTACATAAAATCCGCTATTTCCTCAAGGATAAGGATAAGGGTAAGAACAACTATATTAAAATATATATAATATAATAATAATACAATTTTAATAGATTGTTTCACTTTTGTCAATAATTTCGTACAAATATAAAGAAAAAATATTAACAATTTGGTACAATAAGCAATATAAAAATATAATAACAAGAATATATTTAACATAACAATATAATCATATCTGTTGTACAATATATTTTGACCCCTATGTTGTACTGGTTGTTTGCACTTCTCATGCCTGTTATGTCCTTTCGGGTCAACCCCCTTGTCTTGGCTGCTTTTTCTAATCAAAAACAATATAATCAGATCTTAATAATAATTTTTTTTCTTTTTTTATAAATAAGGGGCCGAAGCTGAGAGTTTTGTATTAAAAATAATTAAAGGTCGAGTTTACTTGGCTACTTAAGCTTTCCAAATAGTTCAAAAATCATCCCTAAAGAGAACAACCTAAAGCTTACGAAGAGAAAACCAAAACCAAAATGGAGCACATATTCGTTCCTATCATCAGCTAAGTAGAGTCTAAACAATTGCAACTCATTCTACAAATAAATTATATCAAACAAAAGCCTAGGCTAAACTTAATAAGACCATGTTGGCAAAATGACTAAAGTTTGGTACTTTGGTCTTATCTCTTCGTCTCAATCTGAAGAAGAGGAGCTTGCATCATCTTCCTCTACTAAAGCAACACTTATGACTCCTAGTTATCCTCTTGTCCATTCTTTGTTCCTCCTTCATCCTCTTCTTCGTCTTCCCCATCTTCAGCCTTTGCATCCACACCTTCTTCTTCTTCTTCTTCTTTTTCTTCTTCTTCTCCATCAAAGGAGTCCTTGCTTCCCAAACCATCCAACTTCTCATCATATTTGTATTGGTATACCCAGTCCATGTTCTCATCTAAGACATCTCCAAATGGGTCATCTAGGCCATCCTGCAGTCCCAAAAAAAATTTCGGAAGGCTATTCCTTTCTGCATCATTCTTCTTTTGATGTTGTGGTCTTCCCATTCCCACCCCCACAAGATGAAGAGCCTTTTGGGAGGACCAACATATATGTTCCTCATCTGCCTATTCTCAAAACCTAGAAATGGATCTCCCACCCTCATCATAACTGCATGTTCAAAGGGGAGAGGAATGGTCAAGTCCTCATCTATGTTTATGATGGCCTCATGTAATCCCACCAAGTAGTTTTCATCAAACAATCTCAAGCACGCTTCTTTTGTCGTTAATTTTTGCACTCCTGCAACAAGAATGTTATCTAAGAAGCAAACATAGATGTCTGAATTCACTCTATGGCGGTGGTTAGTGCATATGAAAATATAGCCCAAGACCTTTCTCACAGCATGTAAAACCAGTCGTTGCTTATATATGAATACTTCTTGCAGCCTTTGTTCAGTGATTTGGGTGCCAAAGGTCATTTGTTGGTGGTTGGAGTTGAGCTTAATAGGAGTGTCCATGTACAACGCCTCTGCCTACTACCTGCAAAAGAAACCAAATCAATCACCAAGTGAAAGCACAGTCAAGATTTTTGTAAATTAGCAAGCGTGAAGGCTTGTTTTTCTTTCGCCATACTCCACCATATGGGAACCCGAGAAAGATGGATGTTTCTCAGGCTATATGTTTGTGAGATGACCTTCATTTTCCTTGGCGAGCAATTTTTCCTTTGAAGTAATTGATGCCTATTGATGTGTGTCACTTCTCTCACATCATCAAATCTCGGGGTTGATGTTTCCTAACAATAATATCTTAATTTCTTAATAATAATTTATTATTAATGACAATCTAATAATATAATTTTTTTTAGTGGAATAAGGAACAAATATGACATCAAGTTAGGTGTACATTACCTATATTCCTCTAAAGATTGATATGCTAGTAAAATATGATGATTGACATATTTTTTGTTGGATAATGTTTCAACACAAAAAGTGACATAATTCTTTGATAGTTTGCACGATATGATGACATATTTTTTTATAATATAATTATTTTTTAAGTGGAGTAACAAATAAATATGATATCTTTAGGCATACTTTACCTATATATTCCTCTAAAGATTGACATGCTCGTAAAATATAATGATTGGCATAAACATGTTAGATAATGTTTCAACACAAAAATATATCACATAATCCTTTGATAATTTACACGACATGATGATACATTTTTTTAGACAAACAAAAATAAAATATGCAGCTACAAAATAAGAAGTTTGGATGACTAAAGACTATGCAAATTCAAGAAATATCTAGAAAATATGCACCTAGAAGCTCTATTGACCAAATTGATATAATATATTATTAATGCATATAATTAACTATTTAATACTTTTCATCCATTAGAAATACACAATTATATACAATATATTATGAATTTAATATTTTTTGGGAAAAAAAAAAGGGGAATAAAATATATTAGCAAAGAAATTAAAAAAGAGTACACAAGAATTTTCATACAATTATAGTTGTCACTAATAGTAAAAGGAGTATTACCCAAGGAGGTTTATCATACAATTATAGTTGTCACTAATAGTAAAAGGAGTATTACCCAAGGAGGTTTACCATTAAACCCCAACCACCAAGAACCAGTGGGAAATAGAATACTAAGAGATCAAATGCTATAAAAGAAATAGTAGCAATATTGAGTCCAAATCATAGGGAAGAAGGTGAAGGCATTGCAAAAATTGATTAGGGGACAAAGAATCACAACTTGACGTATTCAGTCATAATTAACTTTACAAGCTCATTTAATAAGAGAATTAACAAAATTCTATTTATGAGGAATATCAACAAAATAGATAGAAATAAATTTATAAGACCCACAAATAATTTGAGCCACAAAAGAAATCAACTCTCAAGAGGAGTCATCAACATTTCCTTTTCTGAAAAGAGAAGCTAAAATTATTGAATTTTCCTTACAAATAACCTTTTTCCAATTGAATTCACAAGATTTCTCCAAAACCACAAGTATACCATGGACTTTTATTTGATTATTATCTCTAAATCACATAGAAAGGAAAAAAGAAAGAAAGAAAGAAAGAATTGAATCATTACTAATGCTGCCAAGTCCATCAATCATAATTGCTCTAGGATTTTCTATACATCATATTAATTTTGGACACATTTGAAGGGTGGGGGATGATTTATCAACTTTGTTAACCTTATGAAAGTATTTAATTTTACCTAGAAGAAGTTGAGCTAGTAAGATAACACAAGTCAAATTTCTTCAATATTAAAATATTAAAAGGGATGACAACTTGATCAAAAGAGCATTTTAATGTTAAAGCTTCTTTTAATTAGTCTAAAACACTTTGTTAAACATACACTTAATGTGACTTTGATATCCTTGGAATATTTTATGATTTGACTCCAACCAAAACAACCAAAGAATAATTTTATTAATAGAAAAGGCACTATTCATCAAAAAAAAAAAAATCTCACAACCAACAAGAAAGAGGTAAATGAAGTGGATAATTGACCCAAAAATCAAACAAAGAAGGGGCATGAATAAAGGGTCAAGGGTAAATTCCAAATATACCACCTTTGTCTCCATTTCCAATGACCTCTAAAAATGGGCATCAAAATCAAAAGAAGAAAAAAATGACACACATTTCTCATTAAACCAGTAGAGTACACATTTAGAAGGTCCAAGAAATCCACTCTTTCCCATATTATCCTAAGAAAGATATTAAGTTTGATAAAACAACCAAATAAAAAAATTATACTAAACTAAAAATAAATAAATAATTATTACCTTTGCCATTAATGACTCGCATACTTGATTTATAAAAAAGTTATATACCTATATTGGAAAAAATAAAAAATAATACTAATTAAAAATGAATTATTTTTCATTAACTAAAATGTACAATAAATAATAACCAAGATAAAAAGTAACTCTTACCAGGAGGAACATGCAAGCCTGACATGAACTGGATCGCGTAGCAGCAAAAGGTTTCAGAAAACCAAGAAAATTGTGTTTTCGTGCAACTACCTGCAACTAGATTCCCATCAATCAGTCAATCATGAATGAAATTTTAGTAATAAACTACAAACTCCCTTGTCTCTTCAAAAGTTTATAGACCTCTCAAAGATTAATACTTAAATGATTTTTTCCCAAAAAAGATTTTGATTGATCATAAAAAGTTATACTGGGATTGAAAACAATGGTCTATAAAATATCTTTTGGTACCAATACAGATATATTAAATATGAAACTTCCTTTCCCAATGCAGTAGCACAAACAGGCTGAATCTTGCATTAGTAAATGTACTGATTAAATTCCATCGGATCTCAAAACTCTTATTCCCTTTCCAAACACAACTGCTGTTTTCATGGAAAATACTATAATTTTATTCTCACCCAATGCACAACTATTTCTGCATGGTTATTTTTATTCCAATCAACACTAAAATTTCTTCCTTCTTTACAGCACAAACACACTTGTTCTTCACCCACATAAATGGATATATGTTATTCCAGCAGATTTTGCAGATTTTGATCATAATTTTTGACAATTTGTCTGCCATTGCTGTTCTGTGCGTTAAATCTCATTTGGGCATCCTCAAAACCCTGCAAATGCTCTGAAGAAGTAAGAACACCATTGAATTGCATTGGAGACAGAGATGAAGATGCCCAACAAAAGCTTTGTTTTATGATGTCTCCAATATTGTCTGAATTGCCAAAGTTGTTTTGCATTTCTATGACTGGTGAATCTTTTGGTGGTGAGGAAAGCCAAACTGGATTGTTTGTGATTAATTCAATGGAAGCACTATCACCAATTTGCTTCATGACTTCTTCACCATTTCCATTGTTCTTTGTGGCTTCTAATGGGAGGTAAGTGTCATCATTATCATCCATGATTTGCTCACTAACTGCTTCAGGATTGGCAGTAACAATATTATCTTCATTCTTGGGGTATGATTTATATCTGTATGGCACTGGTTTTAGTATATTAGAGCGCTGGGTTTCTCTTTTGGCAGCTTTCTTGCTTAAACGTGAATACCATACATTTTTTATCTGGTTATCTGTTCTGCCAGCTATGCGAGATGCTATCAACGACCACCTGCAAGTACTAGAGGTTTTAATTGTCATACTAAAAACATAAGTTAACTCTAAAAAATCTGTGGAAGGAAAAGAAAATTAAAAACATTACATCTATAATTTCATTTTCTAGGTTAAGTTCAATTTGTAGATCAAATATATTATGTAATTTTGATTTATGCAAGTCATAGTAGGTTCAAGGTCTAGTTTATTCAAAGATATTTGCAAATCAGATAGTCTATTGGATCGAGAGTTGAATTGTACCAATCTATGAGACTTGAAAATTGAACTGCACCAATCTACAAGACCATAAAGTTGAACTATGCTAAAACCAACAAAAATTCTAACCAACCAACCATAACTTGAACTGCAGCAATCTACAAGACTTGAAAGTTGAACTGTGCAAATCTATAAGCCAGAAAGCTGAACTACACTTAAACCAACAAAAACTCCAACCAACAAAACTGCACCAATCTATGAGACTTAAAAGTTGAATTGCACCAATCTAAGAGATTGGAAAGTTGAACTACGCTGATATCAGCAAACCATAACTTGAACTGCACCAATCTATAAGACTTGAAAGTTGAACTACACTGATATCAACAAACCATAACTTGAACTACACCAATCTATGTAACTTGAAAGTTGAACTGCACCGATCTATAAAACTAGAAAGTTGATCTACGCCAAAACTAACAAATCATAACTTGAATTGCACCAATATATGAAACTTGAAAGATGAACTGTACCAATCTATAAGATCGGAAAGTTGATCTACACCGAAACAAACAAACCATAACGTGAACTACACCAACCTATGAAAGTTGACAGTTGTACTGCATCAATCTATCAAACCAGAAAGTTAATCTACGCCAAAACCAACAAAAACTCAACCAATAAACCATAACATCTATAATCTCAAGGAAAAACTTTCTATAAATATAAATATTGACATAGTGCCTATTGTTTTTCTCTTCTCAATCAATTAGACTGCTACATTCTATGTACCAACTACACATATTTCTTGTAGCAATTCGACCAAAATACCTGTTACCAAGAAGTTTGTGAAGTCTGATAATGAGCTCCTCTTCATCTGCTGAAATGTTTTCATGATTCACATCTGGTCTAAGATAATTCATCCAACGTAGCCTGCAACTCCTTCCACACCTCAGAAGACCTACATTTTTTTAAATACCCAACATCGATTACCTCATTTTCTTCCTGATGATGAATTAATAAGTGTGATTCGAAACATAGTTAAATTCAAAAGTATGTATTTAATTATCAATTCTCTTCTCCACCCATAGAAAGAGAAAACCCTAATCTACATAAAACTTCATACATGACAACAATTCCATGCACACGTTACCTATTTTGTGGGGCAATTTGCTCCAATTCCCTTCTCCATGAATTTGTACATAATTTTTGAGGAGCAGATCTTCATGAGGAGTCCAAGCCCCTTTATTCAAGCCTGACCTTAAATCAGAGCTGCGTGGCTTCCTTACCATTTTTAATTCAGAAGCTTTTCTCTCCTTCAGCTTTCCAAGAGGCTATAAACATGCAAGAATAATATATATAAGGAAGCCCAAACTTTAATCCATTTAACAAGCAAACTTGCACTGCACTTCAAGGGTGGAGAATTATAAAATCTAGAGTATTTTACTTGGTTTACAACAACAAATTCCAAACCAATCTTATCACTTTTGGAAAGCTCGAGATATAACTACATTAGGAATCTCCATAGTTTGAAATATTAAAGTCAGAGATTTGACATTTTCTTTACGTCCCCATTATATAACTACATTTATTCTCTTGCATAAGGACAAGGATATACATGCTGTATAGTTCTTCCATTGGCATTTTATAACGTGATGGAAGACTTAAAAACAAGGAAGGAAAGAGAAGATGCATAAAAAATATGGTGAAAATGATCAATGGCAACCCATGAGCTCCATGTGGGTTTGCCCTCTCCTCAATCATGAAAAACCCATGTTTTTCTTGAATTTGTTGAATCTATGGCATTTAATGGCTGCCCACTAGCAAGGAAATAGTGTACCAATGGAATTGTAATTGTGAGATTTCAAGAATAACTTCTAAAGCTGCCCAAAAATACATGGCGGGGAGAAGGAATTTTTACAAACAAATGTGGTGATTATCTTTATAGGAAAAGCAAAATTTAGTTAGAATGTCATATCTCAATGGAGGTTGTTTGGTGTGGTGTCCTAGTTGATAAAATCATCATTGACAATTATATTATTAAATAATAAATTTGTATTTTAATATTTTTATGGGTATATTTCAGGAATATTAACTTACAAGTTACAATGGAAGTCTAAGAACACTCCTTGGCATTCTATGGAATTCCATCACTAGATGTTAATTTAGGATTAGACATAGATCTTCATATTGAAAATCTTATGATTTGGTGTGGTGTCATAACTCATAAATATTTATATTTTATTTATCATTGTTAACAATAATTGAAAAATAAATTTGTATTTTAGTATATTAGATTTATAGTTAAAACAATATTGACTAACTTATTAAATATTAATAAATTTTTACTGTAGGGGTTCACCCCACGGTGTGACGGTAATGTCACAAGCCTTGTGGACAAGGTGTTCCATGTTCGAGTCTCACCACTACCACTGAGGCGTGCAAAATTTGATGTTATGGAAGGACTGCGTGTGTGTTGCTACCCCGCTCACCTACCCACCGACCACTGTGTTGTCCAGGTACAAGTCAGAGCTCATGGTGCGCTATCTGCCATGCGTTAGTGCAAAAATTGTGATCATTCGTTGGCTATGTTCTAACTGGTGTATTGGAGGTATAAGGAGGATGTACGGACGACTCGTCGCATTGGAGGGATAAGGAGATTTGTAGAGGGATAAGGGGATATTGCACGAGCTTGGAGTGATAAGGAGGTCGTAAAATCTTGGAGTGATAAGGAGACATACCCTCGACCAACCAACCATGGCGATTTCTATAAGGATAAAATGGCTTGAGGTGCTAATACCTTGAAGTTTGTACTTGGATAATAGTCTCACCATGGGGATGGGGCCCCCCATTGTGACCCCACTGGTTCATAGCTTTAGTCAAAAGTGATTATGAATTAATACAAACAAACATAATTTAACGATAAAAAAAATTATTATTGTAAATTTTATCATATAGTAATATTAATATTAGACAACTTGATATCTTAATCTAGATATCCAATGATGTTTAATCCATTAGAATTATTCAAATTGATTCAATCTATTTTAAAAATAATAATTTAATAACCGAGTTTTTTTTCCTACATATAAAAATTGATCACAAATATAATAATATTAAAGTTTGATAGCTTCATTTGAATATTTTCTTTTTTAATATGATAGATTTCTATATATTTTAATACTTCATATATAATTAGACTCATTGTCATCTATAAAACATTTGAATAATCAAAAAATAAATGCATGATCAAAATTCATTTTGCATATCCATTTTCATTGGGATTTTATGAAGCTATGTTGCTCTACATATAAGTCCTTATTTTTCTTTATACTTAAAATATGTAGATGAAATGATACCCTTTTAATAAATATGATAAGGTATTAGGTTTTTATAATAAGTTTATAAACTTCCATGGGTGTTGACATATGTTTGAATTTGGTTTTTAGTGACAAGTGGCCTCCTTTATTTAAGGTATAAAATATAATCTTATGTTAATAAAATATATTAAAAATGAATACAAATATTTAATGTAGGAAAAACATGTAGATTAAATTTTTTTTAGAAGCTTCATTATAATGAAAAAAATCACAACATTTCAAGCATACAATAACCCAAGATTTCTACAATCCCCCCTCCTTTTCACTAGACTAACATAAAACTATTCTTATGTGGTCATTATGAATATCAATCAATATCCCATAATAGAAATTCCCTAAAAATATAGACTAAAAGGAAAGCTACACCTTAGGAAGTTATTAGATCTATTTATGATAATTTTTTATTTAATAAATAAATAAACTATCTTTTAGAATATATCATATGCATATTTGAATGGAAGCGAGGTGCTTTGAAACATTTCCTAAACTAACTTTAGAGAATAAATTATTATATAAATATTAAAATATTTATGATTATCCAAGGGAGAAACACATAAAAAATATAAACAAAATCATACCACAACATAGGTGTACATGGTGAAGAATGTTTTAGAAGTAAAGCCACACACTCTAGAAAGAAACCAAAATGAACTATTTAGTAAACTAAGCATGGTTACAATATAATTATAGAGAAAGCCTTTACAACACCAACCATAGATTTGGAGTAATTTTCACAATATAATATAATATATAAACTTTCTATCCAATACTGACATATACAAAGGCATTAAATGGTAATTACAAATAATGAGCTAAAACCACCCCAAAACATGACACCTAAATACTTGGAAAATCAACACCCAAATCCAAAGATGAGTTAAAAAGCGAAAATAATATATTAATCTCACTTGTTGTAACCATGTAATAACCCAAAATGTAGGCTTTCCATTTTTTGTTTTATTATCTCCATTCAAGCATGTCTTATGATATCTCATGTAATATGCATCATAAGTTGGTAAAAAATTGTGACTCCCTTGTACAACTCTTTTCCATGTCCACGATATTTTCACATTTTCAATACAAGAGAGAAAACTTTTGGACACATAATTTTAATTTGGGAGGCTATTGAGGCTTTTGTTTTCAATTATAGATACATAACAATATATAGACAACTTTCGTCCATAGAAATTATTCCAAACAAACTAGAATTTTTATTTTGTCCAAAGACAAACACTATAGCCCAAAAAATAATTTTTTAATGTTCCATAATCTAAAACAACATTCTTCACATAATCAACATCAGGAGAAAGGTTGAGATAACTTTCCTAACAATATTTCATTTTCCAAACTCAGGTTATAAGAGAAAATGGGGTACCAAATTTTTTGAAATAGTTATTATTGGTTGAGAGGCCAATATACTTGCATCACTACCTAAGCTCTAAATTCACTAGATTCATCAATTCATATGAAGTAGTTAGCAAAGTGCCAAATCATTCAACATCACCCTTCCATCATCTGCCATGTCACAAATATAATGGTGCAAGACATAAATAAGCTTTTTCCTCACATGGAAGGTTAGGTTCTTTACTAAACATATGGAACTCTAATTGTCACATATTACTATAATAGCTCCTCTAGAATTAGGCCCATATTTAAACACAACTACTTACGTTAGATGGATTCCTTACTTGAGTTTGAGTAGTTACTATACACTATAATTTTACTGGACAAATAAACATGTATTATCACTTGATCATCAAACTAATGATATCACTAATTATAGTAAAAGTATATCCATTAATAGGGTGCCAACAAGAAGTTGAGTCCACTTTTTGGCCAAAAAGTGGAACTAATTTTCTTTTTTTTTTTCAAAATTATCTTATTTGACCTAAAAATTTGACGTACTTAAAAATTTAATCTAAAAAAATTTAGTAATAAGAGGGTAAACGTACGGAGCTGTGTCACACTTGAGGACCATTTGGCTTGTTCCGGTCAGACATGTTTCGGCCGTACATATGTGGCACACACACGGCGCCATGTGGCGTCGATGTGGCAGATGTGTTCTGATAGAACCTGGTCCAGCCGAAATAGGTTAGGCTGAAACATGGTTCGGCTGGAACCCTTAAAATTATATATAGGCCAAAATATCATTTTATCAGCTCATTTGCACTGAGCGCCTTCCGAGAATTGCGGAGCGGAATAGGGGTACATCGACCGAAAATAGGTTAGTTTTTTTTTTGTTTCTATTTTTTAATGTTTTTAAGTTTTCTTTAGTTAAATTAATGTAGTTGCATTATTATTTGACGTTTTTTGTTTTAATTTTGTTATTTTTAATTTTAGAAAATATACAATATTGTTTTATGTAGATTTAATATTTTTTTCAATTACTTGATTATATGTTAGTTACTTAGTTAATTAATTTAGTTTTATTACAAATGTTTCAAAACAGTAGGAAAATATTAGAAAACAGTAGGAAAATGTTACAAAATAGTAGGAATGTGTTACAAAACATTACGAAAATGTTAGATTAGAAAAATGTTATTTAGTTAATTAATTTATTTTTATTACATATGTTTCAAAACATTAGGAAAATATTACAATACATAAAACCAACATGAAAGTGAAACATAAATCAACATAAACTCGAACAAATTAATCCTAACATAAAACTGAAACATAAATCAACTTAAAAACTCTAACATGAAACCTTAACCATATTGAACCCCAACATGAACCCTAAGAAAACCTTAGCAAAATGTTACAAAACATTAGGAAAATGAACTGTACAAGACATTAGTATTATGTAATGTTCATGTATTAAACATAACATTATACCCTAACATGTGAATCTGTAATATGAAACCAACATCTTGAACCCTAACATGAAACTGAAACATGAATTTTAACATAAAATTTAACATGAAACCCTAACCATATTGATCCCTAACAGAAACCTAATATGAAACTAAAACATAAATCAACATAAACCTTAACGTCCTAAATTGGATTTTTCTTTCGAACATACATATATTCAAGTGTTTTTTTAATCTATTTTATCTATCACGTGACATGGCATTAAGCTAGAAACTAACATGAAACTGGAACATGTTAACCAACATAAACGCTAACACTAAACAAACATATATGAACCCTCACCATGTAAAACTAATTTAAAAGTTAACCAACATAAACCCTAGAACACTAAACAAACATATATAAACCCTCACCATAAACATAAACCCTAACATGTTCAACCAACACATGAACCCTGACCTTCAACTAGAACATGCTAGAAACCAACATGAACGGGCTAACCACAAATAAATTAATCCTAAACCTAATTGATAAATAAACCAAGTTAATCCCTAAACCTAAACATGAAACATTATTTTACATTCAACTAGGCTAGTTGTAAACCTACAGACAAAATTGATCCATAACTCAAAACCTCTTTTCGTTAGAAAGTATATGCACATGTATGTATATATATGATTTTAAATCATTTTTCTTTTAAATGTATATGCATTCAAGTGTTTTCTAGTTTATTTATTTGTAACACGTGTTTAAAAATATATAATTAAATTAGAATTGGACCATGTACATGTGCATCTTGATCTAGACATATATTCTTCTTTATACTTTTGAGCATATACATCTATTTTTTCTATCACATGGCATCGGGTAGAGGGACATTGCATGCAGATTCTGGAGATGCCAATGTACAGGGGGGTCATAGTTCCCGCTCTCCTCATAGATTGACTGATTCTAGAGAGGGCGGGGAGGATTTATTTGCCAGTACCATAGCTCGATTGACACAAGCTATTGAGGTTCTTGATCAGGGTATCCATTCATCCACCACCCTCCCTAATAGGGATAGGGTGAAGGTCATTAGAGAGGACCTAGTTCGTATGATTGACATAGTTCAATCATACAACCCTTATGATAGTATATCTATTGATACATTCTATACTTCTCTCTCCCGCAACATTATTGGCGTTGTGAAGTATAGACAGATTGATTCAGAGGTCTCCACCGCTGTGGTGAAGACCATATTTCTTTTTTACCAAGACAAAGCACAGGTCAAAGGCTATATGACTACGTGGTGTGAGGATTACCTTGTTGGACTGTTTATATATCCTTGATGGTTGGCTGCTCATCATAGGTGGCCCGAGAAGGATGAGCTTCCACTATATTTCTGCAAACAATTATTTGCAGAATTTCATTTGCATCATGATGTTGATTACACAAATTTTCCCAGTTATGCTAGGCAGGGGATGAGGAGATTATCAGATAGATTCAGAGGCCCTAATGCCCCAGTGCCCACTAATAAGCGGGCAAGGGTGGGTCCAAACCTTTTGGTCGTACCAAAAGGTTTGGAAATGGTAGTTGCAGGACAGACTGTACCTGATCACAGTATCAGGACATGTATTTTCTAGTATCACGAGTATCGCGACACAGGTTCATGAGATGTCATCTTATCGTTTAGGGAGACACATGTTGTGTTCCCATTTTGGCATTCCTCCACCTACACAGGTTGCATCCTCTACTGATGATCCATACCATATAGTAGATATACCATCTCCCTTTGAGGTTGCAGCGATATCATATTTGGACCAGTTCTGTCGTACGTGCGCATATTTATCCAATGATCTACTTTGTGCATATCAGGCTATACAGATTATCGTCAGGGTTCCTCTCAAGGATGTCCCATCATTCATCCCCACCATTCTTAGCAGATCTACTGGATCAGGTTCTCATGGTGCACAGAGACAGGAGGCTGATATTCCTGCACCACCTACAGCTCCTCAACAGACTGCAGTTGGTGAGGATGCACCTCACCAGTCTACCCAGGCCACTTCATCACGTCTAGTTTGTCAACTTTTTTCTAGCTGGTGTAATGCCCTGCCAGGGAACCCAGTAGAACTTAACCTAAACATGACACTAAGTTCACAGAATAATTTTTTTTTAAAATTTTTTTACAAATAATAATGATAACAATACGGAAGCAACTCAATGAAGTACATGACATGTACATGAAACACAACTCATACATAGATAACATTTCTCGAGGGTTACTTGACGTAGAATTACGTAAACAAACTAATCTACGAATACAATAATAAAGATCTGACATAAAGGTTACATAATCTGAAACCAATAACATACATCTCATAATAAAGATTACATATACAACTGATACCATAAGGTATACTACCTAATCAACATCCACTGCACAAATCACAGGGTATGTAATAATACGTAATAAACAATACAATGCACCACCAAAGGATGATAACCAATATATACATATGGTACAATACACATCTCAAGTAACTGATCAAATCTCCCAAAAGACTAGGAAGATGAAACTAAAACAAGGAACATCCAAGCATGAAGAAGAATCTGTCAGAATCTCAATGGTAATAAGGATCACTACCACCCGACCACGTGGAACCAAAGGTCCACTCCCACCGTGCTGAGGAGATAGTAACAGGCCCATCACACGGGGTATACAACAAGAATGCAAACAAGGTACACATGACCTCAAAATCCAATGCAAAGGAAGATCCTAGAAGCAATCTAAACCATAACAAGGAATACTAAACAACACCAAAGGTAACTGACACACATAGGATAACCTAAGCTGTATATAGGGAAGTGTCATCACATAAGCCTAACCTTGAAGTAACCCTAGTAGTTCCTCTTGACTCTGGCCTCCAAGTGACACTTTGTGGCTTAGTGATCCTTTTGCGAAGACAAGGATCCCAACTCCCATCCTATCATGCGACAGCACTGAAGGCATGGGTAGAGACTCAGACATCTTATTAGTTCATTTTAAACCCCTTTAATGTATCATATTTGCACTTATTAAGTAACTTGCCGATGGGTTTACCTAGTAACCGCTTAGAGTCCTGGACCCCCATTGCAAGCCACTTCCCCACTGTACACTTAGTTAACCTACCTAGGCTCAAGGTCAACACATGAAGATATACATAATCACAAATCGCATTTTGCTCATTCAGGAGCACATAGGTTCTCAAATAACCAAACAATAACCATAAAGCCATAAGACCATAAAGCACATCATAACTGAATTAGGTTGGGTATAATAAAATTAGGACCATGACATCATCACAAAATACGAACTGACAACACATAAGATACCATGCAGAAATTACAATCCCAAACCTCTGGATTTAAGTCCTAGGGTCATCTAACCCAACAGACACCCGAAAGCATGATAACAAGAAGAATATACAAATCATTTAATCACACACTCAAAACACATCAGGGTCGATTTAGGGTAATGACATGAACACACACGCTATAAAGTAACATAAATGATAAACACTCTCCCCGGCCTCTGTATACATCCTAGGTCAACTAATGCCCCAAAATAACACATATAAGCAAAAGAGATCCATACATATGCATAGGAATAAAAACGTCCTAAAGGGCTAAAAAAATGAACTATAAGCATTTAATCATTCATAGATAGCTCATACATAAACCCATTTAGACAATCACTTAATCAGAAATAACTAAGATCATTTGCATTAACTTTATTTAAAAACTACCTCGAGTAATTAAATAAACTGATCAAGATATTCATTAATTATAACAAATTAATTGTCCACACCTAAAGTCACAACATCACCTTAGGATTACTAGATCAAGATTAACAATAACTACTTTCGATTAATCAATCATATTTGTTAGCAAATCATATTAAAATATTAACTATAATTAATAATTAATACATTAATTTAAGATTAATATTATACAAATTATATTAATTTAAATCAATGATTAATGTATAAATCATAATTAATATCGAACATAATAAACTAAAACTATAATGTCCTGGACTAATTAAATTATAAATTAGTTATTATAACTAATTAAAATTTAATATCCTTAACTTTCCTTCTTTAAATAAATTACCAAACAAAATTCCAAATTTCTTAATAACCATAAAGCAAATTGTTTTGTTTATTAATAATAAAACATAATTAAATTAATTTAAAATGAATCATGCAAATTAATTAATAAAATTACATATTAATAAAAATGAATTAATTAAAACTTTATAATATTTAAATTAAACAAAATATAAAACAACAATTTATATTGGGGGTGTCCCGTGGCCCCCATCCCGGCCACATTACCCGTCGGCCTCCCCTTTGGGAGTACCGCCAACAGCCTTGCCGTGCGGCGGCAGGGTACCTATCGTAAGGCAGGCCCTGCCTCCCACGACAGGGTACTGTCGCGGTCCCCTTGGGAAAGGGACAGGGGGGTGCGGTGACCCCCGCCATCCGCCCTCCAAAGTTTAATTTTTTTTTTTTTTAAATTAGCATTTTTACTAAAAAAACACTGCGGTCCCTTTTTAAAAAAAATTAGTTTTATTATTATTTTTTATTTAATTTAAATTCTGAAAATGGAATTAATCCAAGCAAAGGTTTTTTTTTTGTCCTTTTTTTTTTTTTTTTTACTGGTGTGATTTAATTTTAACTCTGTATTTTTACAGAGAGGCTCATTTTTTTCAAACAATAATCTTTCTCCAAAGCTATTAATTTTTCCATAAATAATTTAATTTCCTCTATAGTCCTAACTATAGGAAATTTGATTTTTCCCAATTAAGGGCTTTTCACAAGGTTTTATTCAATGAAATTTCGACAGCACTCTCGTACTAGGGTAGTATATATATTCCTACAAAAATTAAAGATCTAGGTTTACAGAAATACCCATTTCAACAGTAAATTCAAACTAGAAACCCTAATACCCATTTACTCCTAATGCTATAAAATGAAACCCTTTATGCCCACAAACACAGATCTGGCATGCAAGCTTGAATTAAACATGAAATTGATCTAAAACATTATTTTCCAATTGAAATC
>MU224963.1:56966-95679 GCA_018584345.1 Thuja plicata | reverse complement strand
TCCCCGCCCCCCTCCCCTTCCACCTTTGCCTAATCAATGGATTTATGTTTATAGGGTGGGAAGGAGCGCAAGAGAGCCTATCCTCCCAATGGGGAGAGAAGAGGTGGACCCAACACAAAGGAAGGATCTTGAGCTTGAGGAAGTAGAGATTGATAGGACTCGAGGGGATCCCCTGAGTAATTTGAAGGATGACTCATTTATGTTTTCACCTGATCCCAGCAAGGGTGAAAAATTGGCTAAGAGTTTTTTGAAGAAAGGAGTTGCAGAGTCTGGAGATACTATCATTATTAAGAGGAATAGAGGTAGGCCCCCTCTCACCAATGGGAACCTTAAACTGTCAAAGACCCCTAGAACAGATATCCCTAAATGCTTCAAAGGATTTAGGAAATGCATCGAAACTGACAACTAAGATTTATCCATGAATATCAACTGTGCTTCGTGGAATGTTAGAGGGCTAGAAGCCTCTAACAGGAAATATATGGTAAAGAGACTCCTTAATATGCACTAAAATTTGGACATTCTCATGTTGTAGGAGGTTAAAGTAGTAGGCTTTGATTTGGATATTGCACTCAAGTGCATCTGGAAAGATGCAAATGCTTTCTCAACCAAGCATCTCAGAGGCAAGGGAGGGACTTCCAATCTGGTGGCTCCCAACTGGAGGAAAGTTATCAAAGGATGGGGGATTTCTCCATGTAATAGGGCAGTTTGAGTCAGATTTAAGAGAGAGGACACTAAATTTGGTGTATGTTCTATTTATGCCCCCCAATGACCACAATGACGGGATCAAGCTATGGAAATGGTTAGCAGAGCTGGGAAACATTCCTTGGGTTCTTGCAGGTGATTTTAATATGGTAGAGAGGGCCCAAGATAAGTTGGGTGGCCTTAGATTTGATTGAAAATTCAATGAACCCCTATTTTGGAGCAAGATGATCAACAAGTTAAACCTATTTGATCCTCTGGCAGGAAGGAAAGGGGATTCAAGAGGTATCTGGTATACCTAGTCGACTTTTTAGAGAGGGGATAGAAGCATTTACTCCAGACTTGACAGATTTTACCTCAATAAGCTTCATTTTAGTTGCCCCCTTAGAGGACAATTGTGTGAGAGTCTTTCCCTTTACACTTTCTGATCACCATCCCATTTTTACAATTGTTCACCTAATTAAAGACCAACAATCTGAAGCACCTAAGAAACAAGGGTTTTCTCTTAATACATCCCTCATATGAGATGAGGATGTACTGACAGCTATCAAAATTATAGCATGGTACAATGAACAAGTTGCTCAACATGATAATGGCATCTCTAGATGGGCCCAAACCACAGTCTTCTAGCAGAATATGCTCAAAGAAGTAGGTATAAAGAAGGCAAAAGACTCTAGATTTAAAGAATACAAGCTTGTTGAATCCTTGCAAGAGGTTGAGGCCCATATTTAAGAAGCCCCCTCTAACCCTGATTTGCTTAACAAGGTAGTACTTTGTAGAGACTCTCTCAGGAGATTACAATTGGCTAAAACCAGAGGAGCGAGGATTAGAGCCAAGATCAACTAGATTAACTTGGGAGACAAAGGCTCTAAATTCTTCTTTCATACTTTGAAGAAAAAAGAGGCAAGGGACAAGATTGTCTGTATAAGAGATCAGGATATTTTCATTAATTCACAAAGTGAGATTGTCAATTCTTTCTCCAAATTCTATAAAGAGTTATTCACCTCAGAAGACTCCAGCCCCTCCATGGAGTCTACAAGATAAAAGATCAGATATATCATCCCTAAGAAGGTGGGGGAAGGAGATGCGGCAATGTTAAACAAAGATCTTTTAGTGGAAGAGATCCAAAATTCCATCAGGAAGATGGCCAATGATAAGGCTCTAGGGCCAAATGGTCTGCCAATAGAATTCTAC
The DNA here is from genome assembly GCA_018584345.1 of Thuja plicata. Taxonomy (NCBI): domain Eukaryota; kingdom Viridiplantae; phylum Streptophyta; class Pinopsida; order Cupressales; family Cupressaceae; genus Thuja; species Thuja plicata. The sequence goes on along the minus strand of MU224963.1, from coordinate 93,786 downwards.
AAGGCTAACATTGGTTGGATCGGTCCTAAACTTCTCAAAGTGTTCAATGAAGCCATCGGGGTAGGTTCTCTTGGTTCAATTATGAATGCGGGGATAATTAAACTTATACCTAAGGATGGAGACAGACTTCTGATTAAAAACTGGAGGCCTATTATCCTGCTCAGTGTTGTCTACAAGATCCTGGCCAAAACCTTGGCTCTAAGGTTAGAAAACCTCCTTCCCAAGGTTGTCGATAACACCCAAACTGGGTTTTTCAAGGGAAGATACATCCTTGAGAACCTCATTACCTGTTGGGAAGAACTGGAGTGGAGAAAGGTGTCTGGTCAACACAGTGCCATGCTCCTCATTGATTATGAGAAATCTTATGATCGTATAGAGTGGAAGTTTATCTTTATGATGCTGGAAGCATTAGGGTTCCCTCATTTCTTTTTCAAGATGGTGTCTGTGCTCCTGTATAGTGTCATGGTTGCAGTAGAAGTTAATGGAGTCAGATAAAAAAAAATTGGTCTCTCTAGATCCATCAGGCAAGGATGTCCTCTTGCCCCCTCCATGTTTGTAATTGTTGCAAACTCACTCCACTACCTCCTTAGAGATGATTCCCTCTCCCCAAGTGTGAGAGGTATCCTCCTCCCCAATGACTAGGAAGTCTCCAACATCCAATTTTCTGATGACACCTCTATTCTCCTTCACCTTGATGAATCAAATATGGGGAATATTATGACAAAACTAAACATATTTTGCCTGGCCTCAGGCAGTAAAGTCTCTTTGCCCAAATCTATTATGTTAGGTTGGGAATAAAACCCTCATGCTTAGTGGGGTAACTATGACTTTATGTGGGGTGGACCTAGTCATGTGGTCAGATACTTGGGGATTCCCTTTTCTATCTCTCCTGATCTCAATCAAATGTGGGGATAGATTGTAGAGAATATTAACACGAAGCTTCACAAATGGGACAACAACCCGCTCTCTTTTCCTGGGAGAATTCAAGTTTGTCAGAAGATACTGTCATGCTACCATATCTACTTCTCTTATATGTGGCTCTTTAATCAACAACAATCTAACTCTATCCAAAGGTTATCAAATATTTTCTCTGGTCAGATGGTAGGGGAAATAGGAGGATGCATGCAATATCTTGGGAATGGTGTTCCAGAGATAGATCCTAGGGGTATTGGGCCTCAAAGACCTCAGGATGCAGGGTATTGCATTGGTTGTTAAGTGGATCACTAAAGTAGCTGTTGGGGGACCCTTGGAAAGTGTTGGTAAGGAACAATCTGCATTTATCTCACCTTAGCAAGCCTAAAGGTTGACAGAAGTTATGTTTCATTGATATCCTCACTATTGAAGCCAATGTTTCCGTACAGGATTCCAATATTTTCAAAAGTATTTGGAAGGCTTGTAAGTATGTTAAACATTTTCTGAGCAATAAGGGTCCAATTGAAAAATATGGTAATATTTGTGGCCTCAAATCCATTTGGTGGAACCTGAAGCATGGTGACAAATCTTTGGCTCTCTTGCAGGGTTGTTCAGCTAGGAAATGAGCAGATAAAGGAGTTTCTACATTCAAGGACATTTTCTAGATGAGAGTGCTTCCCCTTGGGAATAATTAGAATCCCAATTCAATTTCCTTGAATCCCAATGGAGAACTTACTTTGTACTCTCTACCACCTTTGAGTCCATAAGACCCCTTAATGGTTGTTGTTCTGACTCTGACTGTAACTTCCAGTTCCTATGACCTGATAACAACCCCCTTCATCTTGGTAAATCCAGATACAAATACCAACTGCTAACTGCTAACTCTGATATCTTCGCCCATGCTAACCTCAAATGGGGCCTAGAGGCTCAGGATTCAGATTGGAGCAAATATTTTAAACTTCTTTGGCGCAAACCCTTGGAGCCAAAGATTACTTTCTTTTTGTTGAAACTCTTTCTCCATAAAATTCCATTTAGGAAATCTGGGGGGAGCCCAACACCTGTTTGGTCTGTAAATTACTAGAGTCTGTGTGTCATGTATTCTTCGAGTGTCTTTTTTCCTCTGAGATTTGGAACATGTTTGGCCTTTCATACAATACACATTTTAATGCCTTTAATATCATCTCTGGCTCTATTAATAGCAACAAATTTTGTAACACATTATGGTCTATATTATCTTCTGTTGTATTATGGAACATCTAGAAAGATTGAAATAATGATGTGCTTGCAGGAAAGGGAAGGAACCTCACTGAGTCTTGCAGGAGACTCATTTTCCTTGATATTGCTTTGCAAGTCACAGCGATTATTAAGATGAAGGAGAGCAAGTTCCTTCATATTCTGAGAGAGGGTAGAGCCACCATAGAGAAGTCTGAGATCACCCATGGGTATACCTCCATGAAGGAGAAATAGGAGTTCAAAATCACACTAGCTAAATTCAATCAACAACTGAAACAAATAGGGCAAATGAAGGAGGTGATGGGCTCAACGGAACAGGGGACTGACCAAGGAGGCAAAGCGCATGAGATCATTAGCTACAACTTTGTCTCCCCAGAATCCAATGATGCATAAGAAGAGGTGGGGGATTGCTCTCCCTAGTTTCATGCTCAACATCCTTTCTTTGATATATATAAGTTGGTTTAATATGTAAATCTATAATATCTTATACTCAGTAGTACCGAGTCTTTTTATAATACTCTAGAACTCATTACCGATGGTTTTTGTACAAACAACTTATACTTTATATGCAATAGAAAAAAAGTTTAATTTGAGGCCTCATATGATGGAATTTGGCCCAAAAAAATGTTGAGATCTAGTCCAATAAAATTAGAATTTTCATGAACTTTGGAAGATGCATCTACCAGTAAAATTTCAGCCTAAACAGACAACCGAGTCAAAAGCTATGACTATTGGAAGTCCCTGCATCATTCTCCTCTGGTTGAAAAGAATGCAATTCCTGCAAGTTTTTGTCCTCAAACTGTTATCATTTTGACTGATCCAACTTCTTCAATTCCCACTCTATAATCTATGTGTTATCCGTTGTCGGTAACCATCCCAATGTACAAAATACCCAAAAATTCAAGTCCTTGAATGAAAATTTTCTCCTTCTTCCTGATCTTCCAATTCTATGGAAATTTGTCCTTCATCTTTACAATTGTCCTTGGATCCTTCTTCATCTTCTTTTTATTAACCCATCTCCATCTTGGATTTTAGGTTCCGAAATTCTATTTCTCATGCATATACCTCAATAGTGCCAACATTTATGTCTTCATCATATAATATAACATCGTATTCTTGATTACCACAATTTGCATAATACCCTTTCAAAGAAACATATACCTCATTAACAAACAATTTTGCAACATTTTCATTAACAACCTTCTTATCAACGGGCGTTTCCACTTGCCTAGTTTGAACATCATATTCAAATAATTGAAAATGACAGGGAGACTCATCTGCAACTATGTTTACCTTGTCTTCTTCATTGCCTGATGTCAAAACAATCATAATTATACTTACCATTTCATTTTCTACCTCTTCCTCTTTTGGTTTTGTCCTTGCTTGCCTTTTCCTCTTTTGAATAATCTTTCTAACGGGTCATGTGATCTTCTTCTTGACCGATAAGTACCACTTTTGCATCTCTAGGGAAATTCTTATTGTCAATTCTTTTAAGGTTTGATCCAACCTTTATACCTCCTATTTAAAACATTCTAAATCTGCCTTGTCAACTTCCCTCTTATTCACACTTGTGCCTTTCCTCTTCTCTTATTTTTCTTGTTTCTTCTTTGGTGAATCCTCACTTTGCAAGCACCTCTTCATCAAATCCATCTTCTTTCAAGAAATTCCATTTAACCATGCTTCCACTTTGCATTTGCCTCACCTAGGCCTCTTCTCTTCCCTACCTAATCTTTTGGCAACTAGGTTCTCTCTTCAACCTACACAAACACACAAACACCAAACTCTCTTTCTCATACATTTTGAGCTCTGATACTAGATGATGTAGTCATAATTCCTTTAGCAATTAACAAAAACATAAGAGAGAGAAAAAAACATAGAATTTTTCTAGAATTTTGATCCTTCTCCATTATTCATCCCAACTAACCTCTATTACAAAGAAAAAACACCCCATTTTAACTACAAGTCTGATAATTACCTTTTTGTAGTTTTTCACAAACAAAAAAAAATAGATTTTTGTCATTTTTGGTAATTTTTAAAACAACTCCTAAAAAGTTGAATTTTTCTGTGAAGCTTCCTAAAACTAAGATAAGATTAATTGCCAACTAACCTTCGAAATTGGATACAAGATTTTGAAGTTATTAAAAAAACAACTTTCAAAAAAACTAAAAGTTGAATTTGAGGCCTGATATTGTGGAATTTGGCCCCAAAAATGACGAGACCTGGTCCAATAAAATTAAAATTTTCATGAACTTTGGAAGATGCATCTTCCTATAAAATTTCAGCCCAAACAGACAATCGAGTCAAAATTTATGACTGTCGGAAGTCCCTGCATCAATCTTGGAGCATTTTGGAAGGACTCAACCTTTGAGAACATTTTTATGCTTGATTTCAATTGTTATTCATAATTTTTTAATCATGGGATGCAAAAAAAGTCAAAAGAGGAAAGAAAGGAGGGTTCTGACCCTTGAGGAAATCAAAGCGAAGAGAGAGGAGGCAAAATGTCAAAGAGATAGAAGAATGAGGATGTGACAAATAAATAATAATGAAGCATATAGATCCACAACAATCAAAGAGACAAACAATAGAGATACCATGCGGGATACAATGGATGTAGAAAATGCAAATGTCAAATAGGTGAATGCAGAAGATAATATGATTATAGATACTAATCAAAGTATGTCTTTGAATCCACCTTTCAATGATGTAGAAAATGTGACAATAGACATGTGATTCTGGGTACATCTTCAAATCCACCTTTAAATGATATGGAAAACTTTATTAGATGATACCCCTTATGGTGATTTATTACAAGCTACGTATACCAATATTGAAATTAATTCAATCCCTCACATTGTGTTTGAAAGAGACCTTGAAAATGACAATTCGTTTGTTGGTGAAAGTGAAAATCCTCCCCTTGTTGAAAATGAAAATCCTTATGTTGTTGAAAATTAAAATCCTTCCCTAGATGAAAATGAAAATCCTTGTAGACATGGTGTGAATGAAAATTCTTGTGATGTTAATAATGAAAATTATTTTTTAAAATTTGAAAGTAATGTTTTGGATGATCTTCTTAGTAAGATATCTTGGAGACAAATAAGAAAGTGAAAATAAATTACACGAAAAAAATTGTCGAAAAAAACTAGCATTTCAATGTCAACTTATGATTCAATTGATGAGAATGTGTAAAATGAGAAAAGTAATGAAAAATAGATATTTATGTGAAACAAAATAAAAAACATGAAATTAGTTAAACATGTGATATCCACTATTGCTATTTCCATTGAGTTTAATAGAAAAAAGAGTCGATCTAAAGGTAGGAATGTGGCAAGATGAGCTATAACAACTACTATAGTCCATAAAACAACTTTGGATAAAAGAATGGTAAGAAACATTAGTGGAATTTTTAACATGCATCCTAAAACATTGGTAAGAGTAGCAAAGAGATGAGTAAGTATTGAAAATGATCCAATAAATTAATGTTGGATTTTTAGTGGTAGACTCCCAAGATCTGACATGAAATTGAATCCTAAAATCAAATCTTTGGTTGAAAAATATTGGCATGATAATACACTGGTATCATCTAATGCTAGAGATGTTTTGAAATTAAGAGTGATCTCCAAAATTTGTGATCCTCATCCAAAACACCTAGGGGAAAGGCACCAATAGTGGCTCAGGGTCCAATAATCGCTCACTTATTGTCATACTGACCCTCTAATAATCATTCACTTATATAATCTCAAATATGCCATTAGTTGATCGTTTATGCACCAGTAGTTGATCATTTGTTTGCTTTTTTATCTTTTTTAATTCATGATTGGCCCCATTTGCACACCACTACTAGATATTTGTGAACCAATACTGGGATATTTGTGCACCACTACTGGGAAATTTTTCCACAAGTACTGATGATTTTGAGTGAACGGTTATAAGTGCAATGGGGGTCATGTATCAGTTGACACTTTAAAATGACCACTTTTTGACCCATTCGCACATAATGACTCGTAAAATGTGCATTGTTAATACCCAAAAGATAAAACCTTAGCTTTAAGCAATTAAGTCGCATACGAAGACAACCAAAAAAAATTGTCAAAATCTGATATATCGTTTAGGAGATATATGTGCATGAAGTTAGCTATAGACACTACTAGTGCCTTTCCCCTATTAGACACAACCCAAGATGAATTTTATAGATATTTTTTAGATGATGTTGTGTTACCTATAAATATTACCGTAAGTCAAAGATTATTTGAAAAGTGTAATCCTTGGTATGTGAAAATCAATAAGTAGTGAATACCTTGTTGTTGTAAAATACATGTGCAATTTTGCTATTACTATGATGATTTTTGTTATATATTGTACTTTACATGCTAACATGATTATGCAAGATTGTCATGTTAATATGCCACCTCTAGTATGTAAAATATATGCATGAAACATTATATCAACAAATATCAAGTTAAATGCTAAAGATATATGCTAATTGAACAATTAAACTTGAAATTATTAAAATCTTCTCGTGGATCCCTATCTAGAAAGACTAAATTCACGCTCTCAGCTGAAAAAGCACTCTTAAAGTGACAATCTCTAGAATGATATGGATGAATTAAGCTAAATGATATGATCTACATGATCAATTTGATATGAATTTGCAGTTGTGATCCTAAGATTAATTCAATTATGCTAACAATGTATGAATAATTCAACAAAATGCAATTACTTTGATGCTAATGGATGGAAAGTGGTGATTTGCATTAAGAATACAAACTATTTATAGGATTTCCCAATGGTAGGGGGTGAGTTTTATTAACCATATTCAAGGCATGGTTGAGGTTAAGGTTGAGTGATGTGTCCCCTTTGAGTGGACAAGATTGATCTATTTAAATTGAGTGATCAAGATAGCAAAACCTTGGAGTAATCCATGTGCTCTCATTCCTTCTTTCCCATTGGTTGAATTGATTTTGTCTTGTAGTTGTTGGGAGAGAATTTAGTATTTAATTAAATTAAAGCTTTAATTAAATTAGTCATGTATGAGAACTAGATGAGTTGGATTTAATTAATTTAATGAACTATATAATCAATTGATTAAATCAACTACATACTGATTTGATTTTCAAATTTAATTAATCCAAATGGCCTGAATTTAATTAATTAAAGGCTTTGATAATTAATCAATGGTTTTGACCCAATTTTTCCTCTTGGACTTTCATTGACCGTTTTAAGGTGTATACAAATGCTCCTCTTTGAAGCAATGCATGAAGTACGGTGTTTCAAAGAATGTCCCGATGTCCGATCCGATGTCTGATTCATTACTTGATTTGTCACCTGATGTTGATTTGATTGATTGACATCGATGATGATGTCATACGGCTTTGATGATGATGCAACCTTGATATGAATCCTTGTTGAAATTTTTAAACTGATTTCAATGCCCTACTAATGATTTTAAAATTTAACGTTTGATGTTTCTGATTTTGAAAACTCTTCTGATTAAGATCATTTGATACCTTCGTGATTGATGCCACCTTAGGAAATGGATCAAAATTGATTTTTGATCAATTTGGTTGAATGTTGGAATTTTAATGAGTTTTTGAAAATATGAGTGAAAGTCCAATTTCGATTCATTTTCTGGTAATAATCAAGTTGAAAAATGTGTTGGTTATAAAATTTTTGATTAGAAAAGGTGTTTGATGTTTAACAAATGGTAAAAATACCCCTCTAAAAGTCACTTTTAAGGTATATAAGGGTTAAAATTTCTTGTTACCCTACCATTTGCTCATTTTCATATTTCATTTTCACCCTCTCAGGGCCCTTTTCACTCCTTTGTTCCAGTCATGATTGTGTTGATTCGAGAGCATAGGTTTGAGCGAGGTCATCGATTTCAGTGCCCAACCGACTATGGACCTCCGGTATGTATCAATATCCTTCTATTTGTGACAATTTTTGAATTTAATAGCTTGTTTTTGGATTTTAAGAAAAGAAATAAATAAATTTTTTTGAATGTTTTGGTAGTTTTAGCGTGTACTAGCATTCATTTAGTGTGTTTTTGATGTATTCCAATGCATCCCCCACTTCGAAGTAGTGCATAGAATCATGTGCCCTAATTTTTTATAGCATGTAGGTTAGAGTGAAATAGCGCCTACAATATAGATTTGCAAAATTAGTATTTTTGTAGCGCTTACGCATGATGTTATAGCGTGTACTAATGGTTAGTAGTGTGCACACATTGTTGTGGAGTGTATCACAAAAATAATAGCACAGAGACTAACAAATTGTAGCGCGTAGTACTTTTCAGCGCGTACAATAGGTTAAAGTAGAGTGTAAGCCTGTTGGCACATTTTTGCAGTTTTGAAAACCCGTTTGTCATAAATATGAACTCGTTGTTTTATTGCAAGGATATATTTATGATTATGCTTGATGATGTTATAAAAATCTTGTTTTTTTTATGCCAGTTTAGATCACTTAGTTGATTTCATTTAGATGTCAATCCTGGTAGGTCAATAGGATAGGTTGATTTTCTTTCTCAAGATGTAGAGTTAGCAAAGTTGATGCGCTCAAGATGAGAAAGTACATAATAAGATTACTAATTTGATTGATATTTATATGATTCAGTTGATGATGTTCACTGATTGATTTACACTTTCATTTTTAAATAGGTTTCCTTTCAGAAACTGAGGGTTAGAGGCCCTTATCCTTGGCCCTTCAACATGATTTAGGATTTGTCAGGTCATGAGAGATGAGTTGTTGGTCAATGTGGCTTATGGTTCTTACTTGAGATGCCCCAGTTTTGAGTGAACATGGGTTTACTAACTGTTGTGGTCGAGCAATGGCACTTAGACCACAATACCTTCCATTTTTCCAATGGGTGAGATGACTATCACTCGAGAGGATGTATATCAAATCTTACGCATCCTGATGATGGGTGAGATTGTCTACTACGACCAGGTCTATGATGGAGACGTGTTTCGTTGGATCTTCAGAGATCCTACTATTGGTGATGAAAATATCTCGTGGATACAATTGTTGGCTTATTATCCACTTCCTGTCATGCTTGATAGTTTCATTGGAGGATTTTTACTACTAGATCAACATGGGAACAAATTTGCATTAGGTTGGGGCCACATTCTAGAGGACATGGTTACACAGCCACACATATTTTATTGGGGTTCATTTGTCTTGACACAGTTATATCATGACCTACATCATATTATTTACAAACATAGTGTTGCACTTCATGTTGGTGTAGTACTCTTACAAATTTGGACTTGGGAGCACCTTCTGATTATGAGACCCATTGTTGTTAGGGTTCGGAGTCCTGATTGGTCGTACATCTTTATATGTGTTAGAGTGATTGTCCATCCTCATCTGGGCAAGCTAGATTATTGGCATCGTATGTTAGATGATATGGATTGGGTTTGTTGGCATCCTTACTTAGGTTCTAAGGCCTAGGTTGAGGATGATACTGAGGTTCCATTTATGTTTATGCCTCATTGGTTGATTGGTCAGATACCACTGGTACTGGAGAGATATTGTTGTATGAGAGTTGTGAGATAGTTCGGTCGCACAAAGGGTATACCACAGGGTTTGGCCCTCTACGCACGAGTACATGTAGAGAGGTCTCAATGGGGACCACAGGTCGAGTATAGGGTTGTTCATGATGATTTTTTGGGTCTTTATCCTTTACAATGGGATTACAGAGATAATGTGGTCAATGTGGGTGTTACACCTGAGTATGTGCAGTGGTTGTTACAATTCCATTTCCTAGATTTACTGGTCTTGTTGAGCTAGTGTTAGAGACTGATGAGAGAGATCTTGACAATGGTGATGATGGGGATGGGGATGGGAGAGATCGACATTGGGAGAGGATAACTCGTATGAAAGGAGGGAGAGAAGGAGGTAGGGTTATTTGAGGGAGAGGTGGAGTTGTTATTGGCCCTTTGTGAGGTGGTTCATGGGGTAGAGGTGGAGGTAGGGGTGGAGGTAGAGGTGGTGGTATAGATGGTGGTAGGAATGGTGGTAGGGATGGTGGATGAGATGGAGGTAGAGATGGTGGACAAGATGGAAGAGATTGTGGTCGGGGTGGTGGGCGATATGGAGAAGATGGTAGTCAGGGTATAGGGAGAGTGGGGATGCGAGGAGGAGGTGTTCTAGGAAGAGTGGTTCCTAGAGTTATTCCTACACTAGTATGGGGTTGACATGGTCATCAAGTGATTAGATAGGTGGTGCATCCTAGTGCTCCCATAGCTCCAACGACTCTTGTGGTTCCTGCAGCTCCTAGCTAGGACATACAAGTGTTAAAAGCTAGTTCATCTACTATACAAAGTCAGTTGGCATGGGTTTTGGGTGTGATGCAGAGTTTGTTTTCTATTGTATCACATATCTAGCAGGGTTAGAGTTCACATATGCAGGAGGGTCACAGTTCATAGGCCCCTAGTCAGATAGTGCCTCCTAGTTCTCAGATTCTGAAACATATAGTGCCTCCTTGTAACCATATAGATTGGGCTAGGATGAGTTATACATAGGCTACTCAGATAGATGGTAATAGGAGCATTCATGATCCTCCTGGGTAAGTGCACAAAGATGGGGGACCAAAAATGGGGTATAAGGTGCCACTTTTTTTCTGAAATCAGCAAACTCTGAACTTCAGCAAGAAATTGAGGATAGTTAGACTCAAAATTTCAAAATGTGACAAGAACAAGAGTTGTTCTACTCCAAATCTAGTTTCTAGACTACTAATTTATTTTATAAATGGTGGATATTAAGGCCCTCGAAAAGGGGGAGCATAAAAAGTGGTCCTATTTTTTGTGAAAAAACATAACATAGTGTCTGGTGTGCTCCCCCTAAAATGTAAACTTTTTTTTCAAATGTTTTAATCGCTCTAGTGAGAAGTTAGCTCACACCACCTAGTTTATCCTGGATTTCTCTACTAATTTTTTTTACGAAATTATGATTTTTTTGTGAATTTCCGAAGTGGACACATCCTAAAAACGTGAAATTTCTTTATGCTCCCCATAGAAATCATTGAAAACTAATCGAAAATCAAAACTTCTATTTTTTTTGAAGTGTGTAGAATGGAGTATAGTTTTTGAAAATGTAACTTGTTTCAAAATTTGATGAACGAGCCAAAATCTAAGCCCAAAATAATACACATTGGTTTTTGACAAAAATCAGACTTACATACAAAAGAAATTAGAGATGAAAAGGTTAACATAATCAAATTTCAAAATAAATTATATGGTTAGATAGCTAACATAGAGATCTACAATATCAAGTCATCTGATTTTATCATTATTGAACCATGTGCAAATCTGACAGAGAGCACAGAAGAAAAAATGTGAATTTTTGTACATTTGCTGGAAAACACATCTCATACTTGTTTGAATCCTCCAAGCCTTTAGGTTGGATCTCTAAGGCAAATCCAAGCCTTAGGCTTGGTAAATTCCAATGTATTTCAAAGTGTTTGCATGCTATGTACATGCTATGCAAATTTATGGTTTACATAGCGCGTATGTGCTATGTAACATTAAGAAAATGCTTAAGGGAGGGGGAGAGAGAAAGTCCAACAGGCCCTGCCAGACCAACTCCAACACTAGGACATTACATAAAATGTGAAATTTAAGTATAAGTTACATACTCTTCCTTTCTTATACTTAAGTTACATTTTATGTACATACTTTCAGGATGTTTGAGAGTGGTTATAACTTCATAGGAGTTAAGATAAAGATTTTGGATTTTGAGGGTTTTTAGGAAATTTCAGACTTAGCCAAATTTTAGGTAATTTACATGTATGTTTAACCATGAGAGAGAGAGGGAGAGAGAGCCAAATTTTAGGTAATTGACATGTATGTTTAACCATGAGAGAGAGAGAGCGCCAAATTTTAGGTTATTGACATGTATGTTTAACCATGAGAGAGAGAGAGACCTTATGACCCCTTAGAACACCTTAGGACCCTTTACCATACATCTTAGGGGTCGTAAAGGGTCCTACAGAGTCATAAGGTGTTCTAGGACACGTTAATGTGTCATAGGACCCTTTAACACCACAACAAACCCACAGGACACCTTACCATTCATTATTGTATGATGCGGGTTTGTAAGGGGTCTAAGGGGTCCTAAGACACATTAATGTGTCCTAAGACCCCTTAACAACCCTTAGAACCCCTAAGATGTAGAGAGAGGGTTCTTCAAGGGCCCTAAGGAGTCATAAGGGGTCCTAGGACACATTACTATGTCTTAGGACCCCTTATGACCTATTAGGACACCTTAATATATACTAGGACCCCTTAAGACCACTTACAACCCCTTAGGACCCATTAACAACCCTTATGACCCCTAATATGTAGATAGGGGGTACAAGAGGGTCATAATGGGTCCTATGACACATTACCATGTCCTAGGACCCCTTATGACCCCTTAGTACCCCTTACCATACATCATAGGGCTCCTCAAGGGTCGCAATGGGTCATAAGGGGTCCTAGGACACATTATTGTGTCTTAGGACCCCTTAAGACCCCTTAACAACCCTTACAACCCCTGAGAGGTAGAGAGGGGTCTCCAATGATCCTAAGTGGTCATAAGGCATCCTAGGACACATTAATATGTCCTAGGACCACTTATGACCCCCTATGACCCCTTATCATACATATTAGGTGTTGTAAAGGGTACTAAGGGGTTATAAGGGGTTCTAGGACACGTTAATGTGTCATATGGCCCCTTGAGACCACTTATGATCCCTTAGGACTCCTTACAATTCATTAATGTATGGTAAGGGGTCCTAAGGGGTCGTAGGGATTCTAAGCGGTCCTAGGACACATTAATGTGTCTTAAGACCCCTTAACAACCCTTAAGACCCCTAGGAGGTAGAGAGAGAGGGGTCTTAAAGGGTCCTAAGGGCTCATAAGGGGTTGTAGGGAACATTGATGTGTCTTAGGAGCCCGTGTGACCCCTTATCATACATCTTAGGAGTCCTAAAGGGCCGTAAGGAGTCATAGGGGATCTTACAACACATTAATGTGTCTTAGGACCCCTTAAGGGCCCCTCTATGACCCCTTAACATTTTTTAGTGTATGGTAAGGGGTCATAAGGGGTCTAAGGGGTCCTGGGACACATTAATGTGTGGCTTATGACCCCTTAAAAACCCTTACAACCCCTAATATGTAGAGAGGGGTATTAAAGGGTTGTAAGGGGTCCTGGGACACACTAATGTGTCCTAAGACCCCTTATGACCCCTTAGGACACATTTCCATATATATTAGGGGCATTAAAGGATCCTAAGGAGTCACAAGGTGTTCTAGTACACATTAATGTGTCCTAGAACCCATTAAGACCCCTTATGACTGCTTACCATACATTAGTATATGGTAAGGAGTCCTAAGGGGTTTTAGGGAGTCCTAGGACACAATAATGTGTCTTAGGACCCGTCAACAACCCTTACAATAACTAAGATATATAAAGAGTAGTTCTAAAGGGTACTAAGGGGTCATACGGGGTTCGAAGACATATTAAAGTGTCCTAAGACCCCTTAGGATGCCTACATATTAGGGGTGCTAAAGGGTCATAAGGGGTCATAAGGGGTCCTATGACATATTAATGTGTTCTAGGATCCATTATGACCCTTAGGACCAATTACCATACATCGTAAGGGTCTGAAAAGGTCATAAGGGGTCATAAGGGGTCCTATGACACATTAATGTGTCTTTAGACCCCTTACAACCCCTTAGGGCACATTACCATTCACTAATGTTTTGTAAGGCAGCCTAATAGGTTGTAAGGGGTCTAAGGGGTCCTAGAACACATTAGTGTGTCATAAGACACCTTAACAACCCTTGTGAGTCATAAGATGTAGAGAGAGGGGTCTTTAAGGGTCTTGAATTGTCATAAGGGGTCCTAAGACACATTAATGTGTCCTAGGACTCCTTTTGACCCTTAGGACACCTTAGGACCCCTTACCATATATCTTAGGTATCGTAAAGTCTCTTAAGGGGTCATAAGGGGTTATAAGACACATTAATTTGTCCTGGGATCCCTTAATACCACTTATGTACTCTTAGGATCCCTTACCGTTCATTAGTGTATGGTAAGGGGTCCTAAGGGGTCGTAATATGTATAAGGGGTCATACGACACATTAATATGTCTTACGACCCCTTAATAACCCTTACGACCCATAATATGTAGATAGAGGGTTCTTTAGGGGCCCTAAGGAGTTGTAACGGGTCTAAGGTGTCATGCGACACATTAATTTGTCATAAGACACCTTAAATATCCTTATGACCCTTAAGATGTAGAGAGAGGGTGTTTCAAGGGTCATAAGGGGTCCTAGGACACATTAATGTGTCCTAGGACCCCTTTTTACCCTTAGGACACCTTACCATACATATAAGGGTTATGAAGGGTCATAAGGGTTCATAAGGGGTTCTAGGACACATTAATGTGTCACATGACCCCTTAAGACCACTTACAAGCCCTTGGAAATCCTTACAATTCATTAGGGTTGTAGGGGTTCTAAGGGGTCGTAGGACACATTAATGTGCCCTACGGTCCCTTAAAAACCCTTAAGACCCCTAAGAAATAGAGAGAGGGATCTTTAAGGGTCCTAAGGGATCATAAGGGGTTGTAGGACACATTAATGTATCCTGGGATCCCTTATGACCCCTTAGGACCCTTTATCATACATCTTAGGGCTCCTAAAGGGTCGTAAGGGGTCATAAGGGATCCTAAAACACATTAATGTGTCTTAGGACCCCTTCTGGACCCCTTAACATTTTTTAGTGTATGGCAAGGGGTCGTAAGGGGTCTAAGGGGTCGTGGGACACATTAATGTGTCCTATGACCCCTTAAAAACCCTTACGACCACTAAGATGTAGAGAGATGGGTCTTAAAGCATCATAAGGGGTCCTAGTATACATTAATGTGTATTAGGACCCCTTATGACACCTTACAACACCTTACCATACATCTTAGTGGTATTAAAGGGTCCTAAGGGGTCATAAGGATGTGTCATAGGACCCCTTAAGAACCTGTATGACCCCTTACCATACATTAGTGTATGATGAGGGGTCTCAAGAGATGTTAGGGAGTCCTAGGACATAGTAATGTGTCCTAGGACCCGTTAAAAACACCTAAGATGTAGAAAGATGGATCTTGAAGGGTCCCAAAGGGTTATAAGGGGTCTTAGGACACAACAATGTGTCCTAGGACCCCTTTTGACCCTTAGGACACCTTATGAACCCTTACTATACATCTTAGGGATTGTAAAGGCTCTTAAGGGGTCACAAGGGGTTCTAGGACACATTGATGTGTCCTAGGATCCCTTAAGACCACTTCCAAACTCTTAGGATCCCTTACTATTCATTAGTGTATGACAAGGGGTCGTAAGAGGCATAAGGGGTGCTAGGATGTATAGATGGGTCTTCAATGATCCTAAGTGGTCATAAGGTATCCTAGGAAACATTAATGTGTCCTAGGACCTCTTATGACCCTTTAGGACACCTTAGTACCCTTCACCATAAATCTTAGGTGTCGTAAAGGGTCCTAAGGGGTCATAAGGGGTTCTAGGAAATGTTAATGTGTCATATGACCCCTTAAGACCACTTACAATCCCTTATGACTCCTTACAACTCATTAGTGTATGGTAAGGGGTTGCAGGGGTTCTAAGGGTTCCTAGGACACATTGATGTGTCCTACGACCCCTTAATAACCCTTACGACCCCTAAGATGTAGAGAGAGGGGTCTTCAAGGGTCATAAGGGGTCATAAGGGGTTGCAGGAAACATTAATATTTCCTAGGACCCCTTATGAACCCTTATAATACATCTTAGGGGTAATAAAGGGTCTTAAGGGGTAATAAGGGATCCTACAATACATTAACTTGTCTTAGGACCCCTTCTAAGATCCCTTAACATTCATTTGTGTATGGTAGGGGGGATTAATGGGTGTAAGGGGTCCAGGGACACATTAATGTGTGGACTATGACCCCTTAAAAAACCCTTACGACCCATAAGATATAGAGAGAGGTGTCTTACAGGGTCATAAGGGGTCATATGACACATTAATGTGTCCTAGGACCCCTTACGACCCCTTAGGACACCTTATGACACCTTACCATACATCTTAGGGGTATTAAAGGGTCCTAAGGGGTCATAAGAGGTTCTAGGACACATTAATGTGTTTTAGGACCTCTTAAGACCCCTTATGACCCCTTACCGCACACTAGTGTTTGGTAAGGGGTCCAAAGGGGTGTTAGGGAGTCTTAGGACATAGTAATGTGTCCTAGGACCCATTAAAAACCCTTAAAACACATAAGATGTAGAGAGAGGGGTCCTAAAGGGTACTAAGGGGTCATAAGGGGTCCTAGGACATATTAAAGTGTCCTAGGACCCTTTACCCTACATCTTAGGGGTGCTAAAGGGTCATAAGGGGTCCTAGGACACATTAATGTGTTCTAGGACCCCTTTGGACCAATTACCATCTATCTTAAGGGTCCTAAAATGTTGTAAGGGGTCGTAAGGTGTCCTATGACACATTAATGTGTCTTAAGACCCCTTACAACCCCTTAGGACTCATTACCATTCACTAGTGTAGGGTAAGATGTCTTAAGGGGTTGTAAGGGGTCTAAGGCATCCTAGGACAAATGAATGTGTCATTAGACACTTTAAAAACCTTTATGACCCTTAAGATGTAGAGAGATGGGTATTCAAGGGTCCTAGAGTGTCATAAGGGGTCCTAGAATACATTAATGTGTTATAAGGGGTCCTAGGACACATTAATGTGTCATAGGAACCCTTTTGACCCTTAGTACACCTTACCATACATCTTAGGGGTCGTAAAGTATCTTAAGGGGCCATAATGGGTTCTAAGACACATTAATGTGTCATAGGATCCCTTAAGACCACTTACGAACTCTTCAGACCCTTTACCATTCATTAGTGTATGGTAAAGGGTCATAAGGCACATTAATGTTTCTTAGAACCCCTTAACAACCCTTCAATAGAGAGAGGTGTCTCAAATGTTCCTAAGGGGTGATAAGAGTTCCTAGGACACACTAATATGTCCTAAAACCCCATATGACCCCATAGGACACCTTACGACCCCTTATCATACATCTTAGGGATCTTAAAGGGTCCTAAGGGGTCATAAGGGGTTTTGGGACACATTAATGTGTACTAGAACACCTTAAAACCCCTTAGGACCCATTAACATACATTAGTGTATGCATGGTAAGGGGTCCTAAGGGGTCCTAAGAGGTCCTATGACACAGTGATGCATTCTAGGTCAAGTTAGTAACCCTTATGACACCTAAGATGTAGAGAGAGGAGTCCTAAAGGGTACTAATGGGTCATTAGGGATCCTAGGATGCATTAATGTTTCTTAGGACCCCTTGCCCTACATATTAGGGGTTCTAAAGGGTCCTAAGGGGTCACAAGGGGTTCTAGGACAAATTAATGTATTTTAGGACCCCTTAAGACCCCTTACAACCCCTTATGACCCTTTACCATACATTAGTGTATGTTAAGTGGTCCCAAGGGGTCTTAAAGGTTCTGACTGCATAGTAATGTGTCCTAGTACCCATTAAGAGCGCTAAGGATCCCTTAGGACCCCTACCATTCATTAGTTTATTGTAAGGGGTTGTAACGGGTATTAAGGGGTCTTACGGCATAGTAATGTGTCATAGGACCCCTCAAGACCACTGAGCACCCCTTAGCACCCCTTAACATTCATTAGTGTATGGTAAGGTGTCCTAAGGTGTTGTAAGGTATCTAAGGGGTCATACGACACATTCAAAACCCTTATAACCCATAATATTTAGAGAGAGGGGTCCTCGAGGGTCCTAAGGGGTTTTGGGACACATTAATGTGTCCTATGATCCCTTATGACCCCTTATGACCCCTTATCATACATCTTAGGTCTCTTAAAAGTTTTTAAGGGGTCATGAAGGGTCCTAGGACACATTAATGTGTATTAGGACCACTTATGACCCCTTAGGATCCCTTACCATTCATTAGTGTATGGTAAGAGGTCCTAGGGGGTTGTAAGGGGTATAAGGGGTCCTATGACACATTAATCTATCCTAGGACCCCATAACAACCCTACGACCCCTGAGATGTAGAGAGAGGGGGCCTAGAGGGTCCTAAGGGGTCATAAGGGGTACTACGACACATGAATGTGTACTAGGACCCCTTAGGACCCCTTACCCTACATCTTAGCGGTCCTAAAGGGTTGCAAGGGGTCATAAGGGGTCCTAGGACACATTAATGTGTCTTAGGACCCCTTAAGACTCCTTAGGACCCCTCTCTCTACATCTTAAGGGTCATAAGGAATTTTAAGGGGTCCTAGAGGGTCATAAGGGGTACTAAAACACATTAATGGGTCCTAGGACCCTTTAGGACCCCTTACCCTAGATCTTAGGGGTCCTAAAGGGTCGTAAGGGGTCATAAGGGGTCTTAGGACACATTAATGTGCTTCAGGAACCCTTAAGACCCCTTACGACCCCTTGCCATTCATTAGTGTATGGTAAGGGGTTCTGGGACACATTAATGTATCCTAGGACCCCTTGACAATCCTTACGACCCTTAATATGTAGAGAGAGGGGTCCTAAGGGGTTGTAATAGGTCCTCACCTCTCTCTCTTTCTAATGAGTCCAATGACTATTAATGTGTTCTAAGTGTTCGTAATGGGTCCTAATGTGTTACAATGGGTCTTAATGGGTCCTAAGGGGTCGTAATGGTTCATAGGACTGTTAGAACCCATTAGAACCTGTTAGGAAACATCATGACACATTAGGACACATTAGAGTCCATTAGTGTGTCCTATAATGATTAATGTGTTCTAAGGGGTCCTAAGAGGTCCTAATGTGTCCTAAGAGTGGTTCCTAGAGCTGTGCCTACACTAGTATGGGGTCAACATGGTCATTAAGTGATTATACAGGTGGTGCATCCTGGTGCTCCTATTGCTCTTGTAGCTCCAACGACTCTTGCGGCTCCTGCAGTTCCTAGCCAAGACATACAGGTGTTACAGGCTAGTGTGTCTGCTATACAGAGTCAATTGGCATATGTGTCGAGTGTGATGTAGTGTTTGGTTGCTCCAATATCACATATCCAATAGAATCATAGTTCACATATGCAGCAAGGTCATAGTTTATAGGCCCCTACTCAGATAGTGCCTCCTAGTTCTCAGATTCTGACACAGAGAGTGCCTACTTGTAACCAGATAGATTGGGCTGGGACGAGTAAGAAAAAAGGCTACTTAGATATATGATACTAGGAGCATCCATGATCCTCCTACAGATGCTAGTGGTGATATAGGGACAAGTCATACCCCTACTTGATTTAAATATGTATATTGTTCCACCTTTGATGTATATTGATGTATAGACTTTGATAGACTTTGTTGGGCTTTTAATATTTCTTTGATAGAATTGGACATTTGATATTTCTTTGATAGATTTGGACATTTGATAGACTTTTATAGATTTGGATATTTGATAGCTCACCTTTCTTTTGATGTCATGATATATTGGACTTTATGGGTCTTGATACGATCTTTTACATGGATGCAGTTCTAGATGATCCTATCTATATGATTGTGTTTTTTTTTCTATACAAATGTATGGATGCATTTTTATATTTCTTTCTTATGTATGAATTTACTTAATTGACCTAGATGTTTAAATGAAATTCAATGTGATATGTACATGTAATAATGCAATGGTGTTTATGATATGGATAATGATTAATGCACCTAGATGACTAATGATGAATGCTATGATATGAACTTAATGCTTTTATGCGATGCACCTAGATGGTTCTGCATGTATTTCTATGATACCATGTTTATGCTTATGCAATGATGTATGATATATTTTCCTTATGAAATTTAATAGTGAGATGATCTGATCTAGAATATTTCCAATTGGCAAGAGATCTAATAGTATTCTCTCTTTATTGGACAAAAAAATCCATTTCTATAGTATTAGAATCCTCTTCACTTACTCTATATGGCTTCATTTTAAAACAAAATTCCGTGGCCTCATCATTTTCATTATTTTGTTTCTAGGTAAAGAGGTCCTATAAAAATCATGAAAAATGTTTTTCAAAAACTCAAGTTTGATAAAGGTCTTGCCATTGTTTACCCTATAAGCTCTTTATCTTGATTTTATTTAATTAAGTTAAAGAAGTGCTTGAAGAATCTATCTCCTTATGATAGCTAATTAATATTGACCTTGAACTTCTAACCTTGAAATTTATGGTTTTGAATTTTCCTAGAATGGTCTTGGTTCTAATGAGTTTGGCCTCAAATTGCTTATCAAGGCATTCATCTAAAATTTTACTTTCCAACACCAAGAGCTTTTGATGCAAGTACTGGTTGTCAATTTTATTTATATCAAGTCCTTTGTTTTTACCTACAATTAAAAACAAGCTCCTCCATACCTCCACTAGAGAGTCTCATATGTGCAAAGGGTTCTTATTCCTATTCAGAGATTTTGAAAGAGCAGTGGTAGTTTTGATACCATCTAGGCTCTCCTCATCATTGAGAAAGGAAGAATTCAGTTTGAAGGGACAAGACTAGGGGGCTTAGGGGGAGTAGTTGACATTACATATATAAAAGTGGTACTAATTGGATAGTGGTCAGACATAGAAGTAGGGACAGCTGAGATAGGAATTTCCCCTTCTGGGGCATTAAAGGATAAAAGGTTTATATTATTATAGAATATATAAAGTTTGTGATGAATCCTCTTATTAATTGACTAATTATTGCACCCAGTGAATTGGATGGAGCTGGAGGATTCCTTACCCCTCTCTAAGGGTTCAACCATGTTCAAAGTCCTTTTCATTTTTTCTAAAAATAATAACTCATCTCCTTTACATAAACTATGTTTACCTCTTTTGTATCATCCTTGATTTCAATCATATTAAAATATCTAGTATAAATCCATAATATTTTTGGAAGGTTGAACACCACCCAGTTCCTAAGGTCAAAATTTTCCCTATAGTCATTAGAAGCATAGAGAGAGCAAATGACAAACTTTTTGTATCCAAAAACCATAGAAACCCACACAAGTATGCCTCATAGAGAAGTGCGCCCCCCCCCCCCCCCCCCCTTTTTTTTTTATCAATGTTCTTGTTCCATTTTGGGTGGATCAAAACAACAATTTCTCCTCTTCCTTTATCATGATCATACATTATAGTTTTTCCATTTTTCCAAATGAAATTCAAGACATTTTCTACTTGGAATCCCACTACTTTGACTTGTTATAGATATAACAACTCCATAATGGGTCTATTGTTACAAAAGGCCCTAACAACATACTTTCTATCCCCAAAATCCGAACCCCTTTCAGTTCAACCACATATGTTAAGATTCATTAGGGGTTAGGGTGAGGATAATTTTTATGTTTCGTATAAAGTCTAAGCACTTCAAGATCTTAACTTGCTTCCCTCTTTTATTAACTTTCTTCTCAAACCCAAAATTTAAAGTAGTAGGTCTACCTTTGTATTTTATTTTCTTATTTTCCTCTTTAATAGAGGCATAAATCTTCATTGGAGAAGGGTTCTTTGTTATTAGTTCAGATAACACTAAGATCATATTTGTCATCATAATTTCCCTACTAGAGCTTATGATAAGGAGATCTTCTAACTTCTCATGAAAAGGGGAATTCATGATCTGTCTATTTTTTTTAGATTGGCATGAATGAAGTCTAGGAATAGTAGTAGGGCATTATTGGGGCCTTGTAGGGTATTATTTGTTTGTCTTGTATGAGGCCTAGGATTAGACAAGGGAGCAGTTGAACCCTAAGCATGAATAACCTTTGATTCCTCTTAAGAGTGGATCCTCTAATGAGAGTTGAAGCTTGTTTGAGTTTTGGGCCCCTAAAATCATTTCTTCCTCTTGAATATGGTCTATTTTTTGACATTACAATATCATTATATTTCTCATTATTAGGGCAATGACAACCAGTTTCAAGTCACTATTGTTCAAACCATCTTTTTCTTAAGCTTTTTGTTCCTTATTTAAAGATTTTGTATTAATCTCTTGACTAGCTTTATTTTCTTTAAAAGTCCCAACAAGTCTAAGTTTAACCCTAGGGTAATCTTTTCTAAGATGCTCAATTCGTTTGAAGAAAAGGCAAGCATTTAGAGAACCCAACACTTTAATTTCTCAAGCAATAGTCTTATTATCAAATTGAATGGAGACTAAATCCAAATTTTTTTCCTCTAGAACTAAAGAAATCAAAATCCTAGCTTTGAGGTGAGGGAAGGTAACTCTTGGCTCCTCAATTTGCATTAACTTGATAATTGGTTTCAAATTTTGAGGGATATATTTCCATAATTGGAAAGGTACATGTTTTTATTTCTAACCAATTGGGGACAAACCTAGCTACTACCTCCTAAAGATTTTCCTTTGAATTCTAATGAATAGATCTAAAAATGGATTGCCCAATATTCCAAAATTATTTTTAAACAACCCTTTCTTACATTCTGTGGTTCCTAAAGAATGCCGCAAAAGTCTCTTTGAATCATTTTGTAAAAATTGACATGTATGCCCATTTTCTTACCCCACATCGAAGCTATCTGATCATCAAATAATTTACAAGATGGTAGAGAAGTGGAATTTAAACAAATAAAAAACACAACCACATTTTTTAACCTAATCTCCTATGCTTTCAAAGCTTCTACCATGTCATCATTAGGAGAAATGGAGAGAAGTTAGGTGAGGAATACCCTTTACCATTTTCTCTCTCAGACATTTCCTCCTCCTATAGTCATGTGTACTCCTCCATGGACAGTTGAGGGAGGGTAGATGTCTTCACCAGTGTCGTTTGTCAAGGCTTCTCTAAAGATTTTCTGTTGCGAAATATTGCTAATGGAAGTATTTTGAACAATCCTATTTGGGAGAGGGTGGGGGGGTATCTGACCCATTGATTGCTACCCCATTAAAATTTGTCTCTTCATCTCCCAAGAGCTAGTTGGTTTGGGAGGCTCAAGTTGGCTATCAAGTACAAAGAATTAAATTTTCTTGTAAAATTATTATGTCAAGGTTTGTCACATTATTAACGACAGTCTTGGCCAAAGTGCAAAGGGCAGGGAAATTATTCAAAAAACAAAAGCAATGAAATACAAAATCTCCACCCTATACAAAAGAGAGCCAAATAAAATAAAGGAAATCAACCACAAATCAAACAATACCAAAACCAAATCAAGAGGAAAAAGAGGAAGAAGGATTCCAATCGCGATGAAGAACGCCAATATGAGCTTGTTGTAATGACAAAATCTCCCTAGGGGCATAAATGGTATGTGACCTTTTGACTCTCCAAAGCTCTACTGTCACCTAATTTGATTTAAAAACGTTCTCGAATGCACCCTGCATATATGTTATTATTTTCTAAGATATTTAGAATTAAAAAATAAAAATGAAATTAAACTAAAATTTGCAATAATAGAAATAGATTAAAAATTAAATACTAACAAATTTTTTTTGATATCAAATAATTTGAAGTTGTCAATGTGTAAAATTGTAGATTTCATTTATATCTTTATGACAATGTATTATAGAAGATTCGAATTTAGCAATATGTAAGTGCCTTCGAAATGGATTTTGCCATTAAACTAAATGCCAAACAAAAAATAGAGTTAATGCAAGATAGAATATAAATGAACAAGCTACACAAAAGCCACAAAAATCAAATACGCATTTGCACTTTTAATTTTTTTTTCTTTTTTTTTTTCTTTTTCTTATTGAACAAATCATATTACAATAATGTCAATAATAATCTTATGAACTGCAAGGAAAAGATCCATTTGCTCACTTAGATCCATGGTTAGTACCATAAGTAAAATGCTATGTTAGAGAAGTATTATGTCAACAACATCTACTTAAATAAATCATAAGAAACACAAAGTAAATCAACAAATTGAAAGAAAACCATACTCCATCAAAGGCAAGACAAGATATTTGAAGTGACATAACTTAAACCTCTTTCTTGTTAGTGAAAGATGACACCTTAAAATTTAACAATTTACAATCTCTCCATAACATGGAAAAAAATGATAGTTTCAACATAAAGACAACTAAGTACCACCATAAAGAAACAAGTTGAATAACCTTTATTTTTTAGAGGTGAGAGAATTGAAGAAGGCAACTTCAAATTTTCATAATCGCCACCTTGCATTAGTGTGTGCCTACGTGTCTTATTCTTCATGTGAGGATGTATGTACTCACATGTGACGTAAGACAAATAAGGTACACTAATATTCTTTATAAGCAACATAAGGGCACTTACTAGAAGTCTTGCAAGAAATAGGGTTGAACACATAAGAAAGAAGTTACACCCCAAAAAATATTTTGCTAAATAAAAGACAAATGATGTTAGGCTATCATTTTCTAAGTGTTTATTTCTATTAGAATTATTTTACACTTTGAAAATGACATCTATTGATATCTTCTACATACTAATTTGATTATATCAAATCATCCCATCAAAGATAAATATAAAATTGAAATTCAACATTACTCATTGAAATATCATAGATTTTCAATCGTATTGATAAGAATTCTATATCTCTTGCCATATAAAAACTTTATCCAAAGAAAAATATAATATTAGAATTCACATTAATCTAATGATTCATACAACTAAATGAATCAAAGATAAATATAAAATTGAAATTTAACATTACTCATTAAAAAACTATAGATTTTCAATCATATTGATAAAAAACTATAGATTTTCAACCTTATCCAAAGAAAAATATAATCAAATTGGGATTCACATCAATCTAGTGGCTCCCACAACTAAGTGAACGAATACTTTTAATAAAGTCCACCCACACAAACTACCTAAAAAGCCAAAGATAGAAACAACACTGCTGTGTACTAGAAACTTCACAAACATGTTTTGATTGGCTGGCGCCTTTATATTTTCAAATGTTTTTTCCTATAGTACAGATCACATTAATGACATGTAAACAATTAAAAATTAAAAAAATAAACAAATAAAAAATTAATGACACATATTTACAGGTGGAAGTTGAACACGTGTGGGCCCGTCCTTTAACGCGTTGAGTAGGTGGTCCCGGCACGGAAAAATAGGTTAAATTACAAATTTTAACCCGGCGGTAAATGCCAGCTGGCATTTTCACCTGGCGGTAAAGACGGCGGAAGCCCTTCCTTTTCCCATTATATTTTCAGAACTTCCTGCTTTGTGTGATTTGCAAATATCTCAAATTTTAAATCTCGTTTCAGATTTGTTCTTTGAGGGGGTTTCTTTCTGTGCCAAAACAGGTCTCCTCTTTTAAGGTACGCTTTGTAAATCTCTTTTCAGTTTGCATCTTGTCTGCTAAATCGTTTACAGTAGGGTTTTGTTGAGGCTTTAATTTTGCCCTAGTTTTTATTTCGGTTGTTTGTGTAAAAGTATTGTATTTGTATCGTCCAGCGCTCTTCAAGGTCCACCATTAGGATCTGCGGTGGCTTGGTTCTTTGATGTTTGCCGTTTTCTCAAATGTGCGTTTTGTCTTTTATGTTAGATTGTTTTGATTTTTGCGTAGATCGAAATGTTGTAGGAGGCTGAGATTTGTGCGAGATGTTCCTTTGCTATTTATCTGGAACCTGCTTGGCTTTTATAATTCTTCGATTTTTCTTTCTAAAAAATCGAAGCTTTGTTTTTGTCATTGTAATGCTTAGCCTTAGAGTTAATAAAAAAACAAAATCCTTAAATGCGTGGCTGAAATTTTTGCTAGATTTTTCCTTGATTATTAGCTGGAATCTGCTCACCTATGATAAATTTTATCAATTTTTTCCGAAAAAATCGAAGCTTTGTTTTTGTTATTATAATGCTTGATCTCCAGAGTTTTAAAAAAATCCTCAAATGCTTGTGTACGGAAAAATCGTTTGTAATGCAAATTGTGACACATTCTGATATGGCTTATAACAATCCTCTGGATCTTTGAATTTCCTTTTCCTATTGTCGGAACCTTAGGTTGTTTTTTGTTTAAGATGCACCTCATCATTTGGAAAATTCAGATTCCTCTGCCTTGTTATTATGTTCACCATTTCATGGATTTCTGTGGGATTTTTATCAGTATATAAAGAACTTACCTTCAATGTATTGCTGAATACCGTACACCTTAAGAAATTCTCTCTTTCCCCCTTTCGTTAGCTTTACTTCATTGTGATAGGGTTTCTCTTGCTTGAACTGGCCGAGTTATGCAAATTGGGTGCTTAGATTGATCTTGAGGTTTTCATATTTTGTGAGCAGGATACATTGTGTTTGGTGTTGTTCTAATAGAGGTGCACAGAAATGCCTCCCCTAGAGTCATCGCGCGAAGAAAATGTGTACATGGCAAAATTAGCAGAGCAGGCAGAGCGTTATGAGGAAATGGTGGAGTTCATGGAGAAGGTGGCAAAGACTGTGGACGTGGAGGAGCTGAGTGTAGAAGAGCGGAATTTGTTATCAGTGGCATACAAGAACGTCATTGGAGCTCGGAGGGCTTCCTGGAGAATAATTTCTTCAATCGAACAAAAAGAAGAAAGCCGTGGTAATGATGACCATGTCACAATGATCAGAGACTATAGGGCAAGGGTTGAGTCTGAGCTCAGTAATATATGTGATGGCATTCTTCGTCTTCTTGATTCACATCTGGTTCCCTCATCTACCACAGGGGAATCAAAGGTGTTTTATCTTAAGATGAAGGGAGATTATCACCGCTATCTGGCAGAGTTCAAGACGGGTGCCGACAGGAAGGAGGCTGCAGAAAGCACATTGCTTGCCTACAAGGCTGCTCAAGTATTGAACTTGTTGACATGTTTAATGTTTTTAGGTGTAGAGGACAACATTAATAATATAGATTTCAGGAACGCCTCTGTCATTGTTAATAATGATAGCCTAATTAAAATTTGTATATCCTAATTATTGTTTCGTTGTGCAGGATATTGCAATGGCAGAATTGGCTTCAACCCATCCTATCAGGCTAGGGTTAGCTCTCAATTTTTCTGTATTCTACTACGAAATTCTAAATTCACCCGATCGAGCATGTGCTCTTGCCAAGCAGGTATTTCTTATTCCCAGTTTTGCTATGTGATGCAGTTTTGAAAATAAGGTGTTCTTTGCTAGAAACTAATTGTTTCTGGAGATACAGACCATTATTTGCAAATATTATAATAATAATCATGCTAATAATTAGTTTTATCAATTTTTTTACACTAGTAAAGGACACACCACAACATCATCTTTACCTTGATAAGCTATGTGATGAGAAACCACACCCACATCCATACCTTCCCAATTATGGTTTTTAAAGTTGCATTTATCCAAATGGATTATTACATCTTTTACACACCTTTGAAAACGTAATCACCCATTTGTATTTAAACATGGGTTTGTTAAGACAGTTCAATATTTTTACTCAGGTTCAGTATGGCGGCTTCCCAATTTATTTAAAGCGAGATTAAGTACATCTTTACTTAAAATATATAAAATAATAAATGTAAAAACAGCCATAAATAGTGTAGTTGCTTTTAGGACTGGGAAAAATTATTGTATTATTTTTTGTGTTTCTTTTATTAATATTTTTTTAAAACCTGGGATTTGGGCCCCTAGCTATTGACTCTGTGAACTGACTTGGGATCAGGGCCTGGTTTGGACCTGCTTCATGCATGGGACCACAGGCAGCAGAATCCGGCTTTGTAGTTGAGGACACATTTTTTATCGTAAATTTAATTGGCTACTTATGTTGTACCCTTACCTGCTTCAGCATTCACACTCAGCGTAACTTTAGTTGGCAGAGAATTTGGAAAGATAATCCAAGCTCTCTTTTGCATGAAGACACAAAGAATGGCTTGTTGAAAATGAGGATGGGATTTATTAGAAGTAGAACAATTCAACTATAATCTTCTTGAATAACATTTTCTAAACTAAAATAGTCTCTAGCCGTTAGTCAACTCATTGTTAGTCATCTTTTTGTTAATCATGTAGGTGAATGGTACTAATCCTTTTAACTGAAGTTACAAAATCAAACTTATGTCTACATTTGAACAAGAGGGAGGGGAGGGGAGGGGTGCTGCATGCTATACATATAGAACTTGAAATGCTAGTTATGAAATGATGTTTTAGTATAACATACCAAATTGATTCTTGAAATACACTATACTTGAACATAGTAAAATTGCAACACGAACCAGAACTATTGAACATTCAACATAGTAACATACCCAATACTATAGTAACATTAAAAAATCAAAATTCAAGTTATCAGCAAATAGGCTTTTCATTTATATTAGTTCTATCAAAGATTCAAATATCATAAAGATGAATACAATGATTAGCATGATTACAATGAGTACATAGTGTGGGGAAGTCCCCGGGACGGGTACTTGGAGTACCCAAGTCCCCCTGACGTCCCGGGACGTCTGGGAGTCCCCAAGCACCCAAGTGGTGCAGCGGTGGGTGTGGCCAAGGTGCAGTGGGATGTCCCTGCACCGGGTACTCTTGGGTTTTGGGCTGGGTGCGCATCCTGGGTTTCACTGTAAATTAAAAGGTATTTTCAACTATCAACTCTTTAATATCTAGGTGGATGTTGTGGTTATGGTTGGCCCGCTGCTGCCCAAGTGCCACCGCACCTTGGCCGCACCCGCTGCTGCACCACTTGGGTGCTTGGGGACTCCCAGATGTCCCGGGACGTTAGGGGGACTTGGGTACTCCCCAAGTACCCGTCCTGTGGACGTCCCCGCACCGGGTACTCTTGGGTTTTGGGCCAGGTGTGCGGCCCCGGGTTTCACTATAAATTGAAAGGTATTTTCAACTATCAACTCTTTTTAATATCTAGGTGGATCTTGTGGTTATGGTTGGCTATAGATATTGTCCAGCCAGAAAGGTTGAGGTGGATTGAATTTAATTCTATTAGGTTTAATACAATGAAGCATGTAGAGCAATGCACTTATGTTGTAATAGATGATATAAATGTATGAACTGCTAGCACTTTCTTAAAGTTCAATATGATATCCATTTTGTGTTATACAACTTTAAATGAAGTTAATGGAATATATAAGTTGTTAAGACCATGCAATGAAATGTTGTAATAGCTTTTTGGGGATGAATTCATGCTCTGTTTTTACTTATCATGTCTAGTGGTTTGAGTTACAGTCACAAGGCTCGGTTTGCAAACTAGATTTGGATCAAATTTTGGTCAAGGGGTAAACCCTTGTGAAACTTAAACTTGTTAAAGCCTTATCACCACAGAACTTGGGCAATGAGAAATACATTCAAGTTTCTGACACCAACTTGTTTGGTTTTTACCCAAGACTTGCAGTCCATGTGTATGGTTTCAATAAGCTGGCATGCAAAAATGTTTCAAATAGCAGTCCTGTTCGTTTAGTTAACTGTTTTGTTAACATATTGTATCTATTATTGTTTGCAGGCATTTGACGAAGCAATTGCAGAGTTGGATACCTTGGGTGAAGAATCTTACAAAGACAGCACACTTATCATGCAACTCCTTCGAGACAATTTGACCTTATGGACATCAGACATGAATGTTAGTATTTTTTTTTAATTTTTCAGGTGGAATAGGAAACATAGTAGGGATGACAGTGTTAGGTTGTTGGTGTCTACCTTATTGACAAGAAACATGAGTGTTGTATCTCTTTCTAATTTTGAAATTGGAATAAGAGACATTGAGGAATGAGTCCTAGGCTGTGTGCATTTTTTATGTTCTAGTAATGAAGTAGGTGTTAAGTTTTAGAACTGAAAGGAGGTTTCTAAAGATAAATGGAATATAGTTTTTCACCCTTTTTAAGAATTGAATGCTTACGCCTCTGCTCTCTCTCAGGAGGACACAGGAGATGAAATCAAGGAAGCCCCTTCAAAGCGTGAGGAGGGAGATGGGCAATGACATGAAATGAAATGATATCTGTTTTGTCATCGACACTTATCTGACAATTGAATTTCTCTGTAGAGTCTTTCTTAGTACTTCGTACTGTAAAAGTATAGTGATTGTGGGCATCTTTTTATTGTAGTCCATGCTATGCTATTAAGCTTGTTAGTAAGGTGATTCTAACAAGCCTTATTCTTATTGTTGATTTGGCACAATTAAATCAAACATGCTTATTGTGGGACAGTCGTTCAGCATGCCAAGTTTTTTATTCATGTTAATCTCCTGCTATTTTGATTTCAAGTACGCTGTTGTTGGTTTCAGCACTCTCTTTTTGGCATGACTAACTGGTAAATTTATAATATAATGTCTTTTGGCTGGAGTTTTTCATATTTATTCACAACATAACTTGTAAATTTGTTAATGCAATGTGGGCTTTTGGCTGGTGTTTTGTATATTTATTAACAACACCTTTTCTGCATTTGAGATTATTAGAGTTGTGCCTAAATTGTGTTTGAGAAGATGAAAATGGATCGAATGAAGTTCCTTGAAAGCAATTAGTTCTGTGCTCAAATTGTTTGAGATGATGAAAAAGGATTAGATGATGTGTTTTGAAAGCTAATAGTGTTGTGCTTAAATTCTCTAAGATGTCCAAAAGGGATTTTGGATGGCTTTGGAAGCAAATATGGTTTAATTTTTGTCTGGAAGGTGTAAAAGCATTGAACGATGTTACTTGATAGCAATTAGGCATGTGTAATTTTTGTTTGAGACGAAAAGGGATTGAATGATTTTCTTTGAGAGTCATTAGGTGTGTTCTTAAACTGTGCTTGAGAAGAATGATAGAAGTTGAAAGTAATTAATGGTGTGCTTAAATTGCACTTGAGAAATGAACAGAGGATAAAATGATGCTCCTCGAATGCAAAAAGGCGTGATTGAATTGCCCTGAGCAATAAAAAAGGGATTGAATGAAATTGTTTTGTCATGGAAACTCTTTTGGATATATGAACACAATAAGTGTTATTCCAAGACTCAAGTCTTGGTAACTGTAAAAAATTGGCTCGGACTTGATTATGGTTGGTTTTTTAGGGTATCGTTGTTTCAATGATAAGCACTGTCTTCCATTGTCTTTTCATTCTTGTGATTTCCATTCTGTTCTCTACACATTGATGATGCGTAAGCAATTATGGAGCAAACCAATTAACATTATTTGTTTTTTATGTGATCAAAATGATGCGTTATTCAATCATTAAAAAAAAGTAAGTTTGTCGAGAATTTGGCCAGAATTCCTAGACACAAATCATAACTTTGAGAGTAAATTTCATGCTCGTGTAAAACTAAATCAGGCCATAAATTGATGGTCTCTTGTTTAATTGCATACCATGCCTGTAACACATTTTTGTATTGTTTTCTGATCTTTATTGTGACGAATAGAGTTTATTGCGAAATTGGAAGATTGTGTTACTGTTTGGTCGTCTGACTTCATCTTTGAGATTGCTGGAGACACTTATCTTTTCTTGGGAATGAAACAAGTTTTGCACTTACAGGCTCAATAAGATCATTATACGAAGGCTGATAGCCCATAGGTTAAAATAGGCTAAATTTTAGCCTTGTGGACCGATAAAAGTTCTATCTTAAGTCTAATCTCATCTTCGAGATTGACTGGAGACAGTTTTCTTTTATCTTGAGAATGAAACAGACAGTTTTCTTTTATCTTGAGAATGAAACTTAGTTTTGCGCTTACAGAATAATATCATTATATGAAGGCTGATTGTACCATAGGTTTTAAATAGGCTAATTTTAGTCTCCTAGACAATAAAAGTTCTATCTATCCTTAAGTCAGAAAAAACACAAGATAATGCAGGCCATGGCTATTGAAAGTCATATCTATCATAAGTCTGAGAGTAGCAAAACAATTGCAGACTTTTCAAATTCCAAAAATAGAATAAAATTGTTTTACCATTTTCGGTTCACGACTACATAAAATTTATCTCCCTTTCAGCAATAAATTTAGCTGATTTGGTTATTGCTTAATCCGTGACAAGACCAAACTGATTTTAAAATAGTGCCCCAAATTTTGTCATCCTTGGAGAGTGTAGATTGTTAGCTTCGGTGGTTGACGTGAAATGACATGTTAGGCCAATTTGCAAATTTTATACGTGGTATTGCAAATGGTCTTTGAGAATCCCAATTGGCTTTTGTACTGTTTTTGATTTGTAATGGTGTGTTTAGTCAAGATGGTTAATCCGAACTCTTTATGGTGAAATTGATATTTGTAAAAATATATTATAAGTGTTTTTTATTAAGGTAAAACAGGTTTTGATATTTGTAAAAATATATTATAAGTGTTATTGTGCATAGTTTCACATATCAATTATGTAAGTTTTTTTTTGTATACACTTAAGATCAATCTCATCATTTTAGAATGTTATCTTAGATCAAATCTCATCGTTTTAGATTGTTATCTTTGGTGGTTGATGTAGGATGATGTATTAGGCCAATTTGTAAATTCCATATGTAGTATTGCAAATGGTCTTTGATAGGAATCCAAATTGGCATTCATACTTTTTGATTTGTAATGGCGTGTTCAGCCATGTTGGTTAATCCAATCTTTTATAATAAAACTAATATTAGTAAAAGTATATTGTAAGTGTTATTGTGCATAGGGAAAAAGACCCAATAGCCTCCTAGGCTAACTTCGTGCACCTAGAACTCCTAAACCATAAGTTGGGTTTTGTCAAATTTTTCAGTGAGTGAAGTGCTTAAAGCTAAGGTTTCGGTTTATGGGTATTCACGGATCTCTCTGTAGGGATCGTGGAGCGCGAAGTGGTCCAAAAGTGTCATTTCAAAACGCTTGCTCGATACCCACTATGTTCTTCACTAATAGTTGTTCACTCAAAAATGCATTTGTGG
Organism: Thuja plicata; assembly: GCA_018584345.1. Taxonomy (NCBI): domain Eukaryota; kingdom Viridiplantae; phylum Streptophyta; class Pinopsida; order Cupressales; family Cupressaceae; genus Thuja; species Thuja plicata. Next base: position 60,874 of record MU224963.1, on the reverse strand, counting down.
CTAAATGTCCCAGCAGTCGTTACAAAATGTCCCAATAGTGGTGTAGAAATGAGTCAATTACCAACGAAAAAAGCTAAATATGATCGGCTATTAGTACGTGTGATTGGCTATTGGTACATGTGTTATCATGTTTTGGACTCTTTAATATTAGTAATTGGGGGATCAAAGGAGACAATTATTAGACCCCCTAACGGTTACTTGGTCATTTCCCCTAGTTTTTAATATCAATTGTGAGTTTATTATTTTGATATTTTGGATCAAATCTCATCATTAATCATTAAGAAGAAGAAAGTAAAATGAGTGAAAAAATAGAATGTTTGTTAGCAGAACAACCAGATAAAAAGGAGAGGGTGAGGGGTTAAATGAAATAAAGTGACTAAGAGAGAGTTTTAAGTTCTAATGATTAAGAATAGGATTGGAAGAAAAACAAATTAAGGAAGAAATTAGGGAGAGAACCCCAACAATTGAGGAATTCCAAATTATTATCAAATTAATACTAAAACTAACAAAGGAAAAGTGGATTGTTGAAGAATTGAATTTAAATACTAAAACTACTAAAATAAACAAGAGGAATTATTAGAAGATGTCACCACTTATGTGCATCTCTTTCCATGATAATGATTAAAAATTTAATTACCCTTCCTTGTACACAAGACTAAATCAGGTGTAAGCATTTAGCTTTTGGATTCAAATTCAAGTTAAAACTTTGTTGGATCCATCAAATGAGTGGACACTGAACTTCCCCATCTACTTTGTAAATCTTTTGTGAGGTTGATTTGGGGAGTCTCCTTTTTGTCCAAGCTTTTCTTTTCACTTTATGTACAAAGGAGATGTTTGCTCCAACTCAACACTATTTGCTCCATATTTAGCATATAAAGCATTAAAGTCATCCTTTTGTTGGCCATCCATATTCTCTTTCTATAGCATGTTTGGTTTTTACAAGAAAGTGGCCTTCAATAGTTTGATGAATAATTAATTTCAATGTGATGATTGAGTTTGCTATTAAAGATGATATTCCTTTTCATCATTACTTAGTGGTGTAGTAAAATGGTTTGATTCCTTAACCTTGCATACTCTAGACAAAGATTGATAAGGTTGCCCATCTTTAAAGAATTTCATCGCATTGAAAATTTTCTTTTTTATCTTTGTATGATATTTTGTACTTCCTTTGCTCCCTAAGTTGACGTCTAATTTATCTATCACTCATGCAAATGCAATATTGGTATTACTTATTTTTCTCTATACCTCCCATAAGTTGGACATTTCTTAGCTTTGATACTACTACAAAGACTTCAAACTAATTTCATACACAAAAACCCACATATTATAACAAAAAATATTTTTCATTTATTAATTTAACTCAATGTACATACAAATTGAAGTAGTTTTGATTGATACAACTTACTAGTCACACCCAACTTGCAAATTTAAACACCTAATGATTGTAAAACTATATTCTTAATTATCTTCATGATGCTTTGTAGCATGAACTACTCATGGATTTTTGTCTCCCAAGGCAATCAAATTGACATGCTTGTAGGTTTGTCTCCAAGTCTCAATCTCGCTTAAAACAATGTCACATTTTTGGGAATGAAGTTGAATTTCATTTCTAATTTTCGATGTGCCCTTTTGCTTTTCCTCCCAACATGTGCTCCTTGCATTGCTCATCATTGGCAACATAATTGACATAGCCATCTCTAAATTTATAGAAAATCCAAGTTTTAAACACAAATTGAATTGACAAAACTCAAATTGAACAAAGAACAACTTGGTTTGAAAACATGTATACTAACTTATTTCATTAACCAATTTCCACTAATTGATTATAGCTATAATACAAATTGTCTACAACTATGTTGGCAATCCGTTCACTAAAATAGTATGCATTAGAAAAGTGGACCCCTCACACCATGACTGTCAAAAAGGGGTTATCACAAAAGTGAAGCATTTTAAAACATTTTGTTGTTCATGATCATCTCTATAATTAAGGTTGTCTATCTTTGCTACTCCTAACCATATGGAGCCATGTTATGTGGTGAACCTCTATGTTGTCAAGCATATCTAGACCAATATTCTTTTGCATTCACTCATTTTCATAGTATCTCATTTAAAAAAAACTTATATGTTGGAGGTGTATGCAGTATGCCATATATGAAGATAATTTATTATGTCATCATTTTTGGACTTCTTATGGATTTGTTGACATTCCTAGCTTTACCACATGTTGCTTGGACCAATACATATTAGTTGCACTCAAAGTGAAGATAATTATTGGTGTTTTAATTTTGATGCAATAGGTTACTTAATTCAACATGAAGTTTTCCAACATGACCCTATAGCCCTCAACATAATGACAAACTACATTAAACAATTATCTAGATGCGTTTGAAAAGCATTGTTCATATACCTCTAATTTTTTTTGATGGTGATTAACATGTCTTGAAGGATTTTCCCCTAAATTTTGATAAATTTTGTATACAATGTGTCATAATCATATTTATCATGCACTATTCAAATTGTGGGCGTCATTAAAATGATGATCTTTATATCAAAACAAATATTTAACGTTACTGTCGATGAACTAATCCCAACTATGGTTTTACTGACTTTTATCATTCTCTAAGAAATAATATTTAGAATGTTATATTGAGGAACCATCATGTGATATTCATTTGAAATAAATGCTCCAATTTTTAACCTATCCATTAATAGTCTAGGCTATACATTAGGGTTACTAATTGACACATGGATTAATTCCATCTCTTAGGGAATTGGGTGGTTTGAAGGCCATTGATGTTGTGTGATCAAATATTATTTTCTTCATCCATTCCATTATTGGATAAACAAATACATATTTATTCTCATTAATATCAAACTCCATACGTACAAAGCTTAGTTCGTTAAAGATTTTTTCATCAATATAATCATCTCTATGTTTCTATGATCTATTTTGTATTTTGAATGCCTTATCCACTATAATTCTATTCATGTCAACCCCTCCTTCGAATCATTATTATTTTTAATGTTTCCAACATCAATATCCATTCCATCATGAACTATATTCAAAAGTATAATTATTTTTTATTAAGGAAAAAATAGGTTTTGAAGGGGCTTGAAACCCTTTACAAAAGCATAACTAAAGATATTCCATGAAAGCCCATCAAAAAAAGAAAGAACGAAGCAAAGACCACAGGGTGATCCCACAATAGTGGGTTACACTTTTTCGGAGGAAGAAATTCCTCACGAATCTGCGAGGTGGGAGGATTTAGTCGGGTACTTTCAATAGAAAGTACCTGATTGTTTTGATCGAAACATTAATAGTTTCGATCGAAACTACCTTTTTTGCTTAGTTTCTATCGAAACTAACCTAGTTTCGATCGAAACTAAGCTAGTAAATATTTTAGTGGGATTTTGACCCATATGCATGTTAAACTAAGAAAGTACTTTCGATCGAAACTAATTAGTTTCGATCGAAAGTACTTTCTATCGAAACCCCCAAAATTGAGGCTATCTGCAAAGGCTAACATAAATCTACAATTTTCATGGCTTCGGGGCTCAAGTGCGGGGCTCAAATGGAAGAATAGGGACACCTCCTTTTGCATCACACAAGTACTCTGAAAGAGCTTTCTAACGAATATAGATTTGACAAATTTTGAATTAATTAGGTCTATGTATTTTGACGTGCATTAGATGTAGTTTTTTTATCCAATATAAACTTCCAGGTTTGACGTTCAATGAAAAATAGTAGAAAAGAGAAAAAAAAACTTGAAAAATAACAGTGCCCTCCAGCTTTGAGTCTTCTTTCTATCAAAAAAAAAAAATTGAATTTTGATAAATACACAACAAGTTATCAGCTACGCAGTCAACGTATGTCACAATTACGGTTTACTCTACTTCAAACATTCATA
>MU224963.1:45340-56844 GCA_018584345.1 Thuja plicata | reverse complement strand
AAAATGACATTTTCAGCAACATAGCAGTTTTAGTGGGAGAAAAAAAACCATTAAAATAAATTCAAAAAAAAAAAAAAAAAAAAATTTAGAATCTAGACAGAAAATCCTAAAAGACTCTTGTTTACTTCATCTTCTGATTTCAAACAATTTAACGACAATATGCATCCGAATGTGAACGTTTTTCTCAAAATGTAGACTTAATGTCCTTTTAGGAAAAAAAGTGTAACCCACTATTGTGGTATCACCCCACAATATGGGTTTTACCAAAAAACTCCCACAACCTGAAACAAATGCTGCACAAAAAGTCAACAAGCAGCCGAAAACCAAAGAAATTCCAACCCAATCACCCACAATAGGGAACCATCAAGATTTACCTTTAGCACCTCCCTTGTGGGAACAAAGAGTCACGTCAAAGGACATAAATTTCTTAGATTTCTTTCCTTTAATAGTAATCCAAACCTCTTCCACCTTAGCAACAATGTCATGCCAAACCAAAAAACCCGATGTTGGAACATCACCATCCTGAGCAAGAAGACCATCAACACACACCATCTCAGAGGCAATGTCACAATTTCTCCTTAAAGGCACAACATCACCAAGGGTTCTACCAGAATTGATAGCCTCAACACTAACAAAGGGCGTGTTCCCACACACATCTAGAGAGACAACTAGGGAGACAAGAGACCCAACCTCCACAACCGCTCCACAAGTAACCAGATCAGCCTAAGGAGAAACCTCAATAGCATCCTGAGGCACATTGGCTTAAACAAACTCACCATTAGGAACCAGAACAACCTAAGAAGAAAATGCAAGGCACTAAGAATCCTGTGCCACCACCTGGGAGAAACTCCTTTGGTTATCAAGATTCTTCTCAACTGTATAATGTTGAATTGAAGCACCTTTCCACCACAAAGATGACCTTTTCTTTTTCTCTAATTCACACTATGTCGTCATATGACCAATTTAAAAAAAAAATTCTACACCTGAAGAGAATCCCTTCATAGTCCAAAGTTTGGATCCATCTACCCTTTTAAGATTCGATTAAAATATCCACAAATAGCCCCTTAGAAACATCCAAATCAACAAGAATACGGGTAAAGGTGGAATGAAGAATATTAGACGATTCCTCATCCACCATGAGAAAGTCCCCAAGAGCTTCTCCCACTTCCTCTAAAAGAGGGCCAACCTATAAATGAAGGGGGAGATAGGGAAGCCAAACACAAATAGGAATCTTGATGAACATTTCAAAAGAAGGGTTTAAATCAGAGTGCCAAGGTATACATTTCAAAAGTATAATTGTTTATCCAAGGATTACCATATAATAATTATGTGATTGAAAAAATCAGCAATTAGAATAAAATTAGTAAATACGAGAAACATTTTCAAGAAAAAACTACATGTAGGAAAGAGTACATATGTATTAATCTTCACTTAAGAGATATACACAACACACAGTCTTTACTCTAATAGCACTCTCAAAACACTTCTAAGATAAATTTATGAAATTGCTATCTCACACCTCTAATTTATAGAAAATTTGGGTGGGGAATACCACAATAGTTTCCCAAAACAATGTAACATTAAATTGTGGTAAAATGGTAAAGCTCCTTCATCTTAGATGAATAGATTCTTCTAAGAATAGTAAATACAACTTGGAATAGGTCATGAAAAAAAAGAAGCAACCATATTTGACTTGTAATTCCTTCATAATAACAAATCCGAATGTAGGTGTCCAAAATCATCACACAAATAATGTGTTGAAATGTTAAGAAACCCATAATGAAGGTGCAAGCTTCACAGGATTGACCAAGAAAGACGCCTTCCACAAGAGAGTGTTGCAACATGACCTTGCATGACTATTAAGAAATGATATATTACATGAGTTTATATATTATAGTGTACAAGCACCTTGGTTATATAAATAAGGTGTGATGACGTATGACAACTACCCTTGATACAAACATTAAATTCTCAATGCATAATACTAATTGCCTAAAACAAATAATAAATGACCTATGTGATTGAAAGTAAATAAGAAGAAATTGTTACATCCTCTTTTACAATGATATTTTACTTTGTATTTTTCTATGCTATTTCACTTTGATAGGCACACAATGGTTTATTAATGCAATGCTTTAAAGTGTTTTTAATTTGTAATGAAGAAGTGGTTCAACTATGATATACTACATTAATGTGAAATAATGAATTGACATTGGTCAGATGAATAGGATTCAAGACTTATATATGGGTAAAAGTACGAAGTTGTGTCGCACTTGAGGACCATTTTCATAGTTCTGACCGAAATTGTTTCGGCTAGAATATTTTCAGCTGGACATACGTGGCGCAAACATGGTGCCATGTGGCGTCGATGTGGCAAATGAGTTTCGGCGAAAACACGTTCGACCAGACTAGTTCCGGCCGAAAATTCATGAGTAAATATAAGCCAACTATGTTCTATTAGTGAAGAATTGGGACATATTTATATAGGGGGTTTCGGCCGGAACTGTTCGACCGAACCAGTTCCGGCTGAAATAGTTTCGGTCAAAACTGCCTATGTGGCAGCCAAATAGGCAAAAATTTCAAAATTGCAGAACTTCTCACTTATACAGCTGATTTCTCCATCAAAACTCAACTTTTTTTAAAATCTAAAAATACCCTTTTGTAGAGTTCAGAGTCTAGATTATGGTCATATAATTTTTATAGTGTTTTGATTAGATATAATATATGATAAGTTGAAAAAACTCCAAGTAGGTATTTTAACATTCAAGAACACGCTCATTCAAAAAAGAAAAAAATAGCAAATCATGTTTGAAAAATTTAAAACTTATATTTAACACTAGATGAGAGAGTCCTCTTCAAGAATATATAATTTGTTTTGTATTTGGTGTAGATTTACTAGGGCAAATTAGGCGGGAGACAAAAACCATTAATTTCGGGTAACTCCGACTTTGAATAGTTATAACAGACAAAATATATACCGAAAACCAATCTTTCTTTTTTTATGCACTAGCTGTACTTGTCATCTAAAACATATTATGAAATCAGAGGAAAAAAAATATTATTTACATATATTTTGTTGGTGGGAACTAGACCCTAGATTTTCAGTGTTTTTCAACAATTAAAAAATGGACTTCAAAAATAAAAAAAAACTATGTCAATTCTTATTCAATTTTTTTTTATAAAAATTATAGGCATAAACTACATCCAATTTTACACATTTCAATAGTTTACATCTTTTTCAAATTCTAAAAACAAATACCACTTTTATGTTGTTAAAGTTTAACAATTTTGCATGTTGTGGTCCTCTTCCTTTGTAAAAGTGTGACACAGGTTTGTACTTTTACCCATATGTTTTGATATGAAAGTGTGCACTTTATAGTTTTGAACATGATCATGAATATGCTCCAAGTTTATAAGACACCATTTGACTATATTTTTTATGTGTGCAAGTGGATGCAAGAGTTCTTTGTCCTCTGAGCAGGTAGGGGGTTCATCATCAAGTAGGTGTGACATCTAAATAAGGTTCAAACTAGTGTATGAAGCTCTAGGTAAGAGCCACGCCTAGGGATTTTAACCTAATCTTCTAGAATCCCTAATAGGATCCACATATAGGGTTTACACCTAGTTTTATGACCAAGAACTAGGTCTCTTTTGTGTAACCTAGAGGGTTAGTTGGACCCTCAAGGTTATCCTCTTTTCTTTCAAAAATTAATTTAATTTGGAATAATATTTAATTAATTTTTAATAAGGGGATCAAATGATTTTAAATTGAGTTCACATTATTTGAAACTAAGATGTCTTTCTATTTCAGTTAATTTGATGATTTGATGCATACATAGTTTTTGATAATTAAAGCAGCCTAACAAGGGGGGTGACCCTTGCACAACCACAACTTGAAGGTGACAAGAGGAAGTACAAGAAAAAGAAATGGGCGTTGTAAAGGACAAGTCATTGGTGGCTGAAGAACAACAAAATAGATGTCAAAGAATCAGTAAACAAAGTACAAAGGCTAGAGGCCTTCCACAAAGGTGGGAAGGCCACACTCACATCACAAGTGAAGAAGAGTGTTAGTTGGAAGAATGATTCTTCCTATGCTGACTAAAAACTCCCCAGGTGATGCTATCCTTAGGATCCCCAATGAAGAAACTTCATTAGGGTAGCTATCAGTACAACGAATAGAGTGCTGAGAGTTGTACAATAGCAACTTAAGCTTGGAGTTGAGCAGAAGTAGAGGTGGAAGGTGTGGAATGGTCCACTTGGCCAGGGGGGCCACAACAACAATAGCAGGGTCACTCTCCATATTTACAGCAGGTACAAGAACCATATTAACAACATGAGAAACACCCAGATTTGCAACAAGAACTTCCTCCTCAACATTCGCTTGAGAGGAGTCGTCAAAGGTAGACACAGAGATAATCAGAAGCATGAATCGTGAGATGAACCTCCTCTTCATCCTTCCACCAAGTAGCAACATCTTTGCATCGCAAAAGAGAACAATCTAAAGCCATATTCCCAATAGAGAAGCAACATTGATAATGAAAAGAAAGGCCCTCATAATACAATGCTTGAGTCCAAGGCCTGTCCCCAACCACGAGTACCACATCCCCCGGAAACGGTGTGGAGATATCCAACTCTACCAAAATGTGTGCAAAAGTAGAGTGTCCCATTATTGTCATAGCTTCATCCACCTTCAAGAAACGGCCATTAGTGTTACCAATGGCTCAAAGCAAGATATATCCCAAAAATGTAGAGGAAGATTGGGAAGCCGAACCCATACTGAGCGCACATTACGTGGTTGAGTAAGAGGGTTGAAGGAGACTGTCAATGGTTTGGCAGAAAGAGAGTGATTCCCCCAAATCCACAGCTTGCTTAATACCAAATTGCAATCTTTAGAAGAAGAAAATGTAGTAGTAAAGAACCCTTTTGCACAAAGGAAAATATCAGTGTTACCAGATACACGAGATCACCAAGAATTAGTTACCCAACAATGCAAATCAGGAAGATAGGACCCGAGACCAAAAAATCTATAAACCAACCCACGACGTTGGTAGAAATCAACATTATCCACCACATCCAGGTCACAAATCACCATAGGGGAGGCCTTAGCATAGGCAATAGGTTGATCTTTCACCTTTGGGAGGATAAAAGAAGCAAATTTAGCAACACGGGCATAACTTTGTGCACCAGTAGCAAAATATTTTAGGGGGAGAAATCCATCCAAACCAGAGTCTTAAGGCCCCCACCAACGTTAGGAACTGCAGTAGTTTCCCACAACCCAAGCTTGGGAATTTCAGACCCCCATTAGCATTAGGAGCCACAGTAAAATCCATAGACCTGAGTCCATGAATCGTAGACCCCCCCGCTAACGTTAAGAGCCACAACCATAGGCCCATAGTGAATTGAAACCTCAAACAAAACCTATAGAGAAGGGACTCCATCCAGAAGAAATACAATCCACACATCATCTGTTGGATGCAAGTGTGGAACAAACCCATCCAACCTCGTGCCACCAGTCAAACTAGCGAGCTCAGAACCAAAAGCAGGAACAAGAGCCGTTGAAGGAGTGGGTGACCAGAGAAAAGGCATATCAAAATTTTATACATACATGGTTTTTTATTAAGGAAAAAACATGTTTTGAAGGGACCCAAAACCCTTTACAAACACATTTTGAATGGATATGAAACCCATAAAAAAAATGTTGTTAAAATATAGGAAATAGAGAACACCAGACCACCAAGGAATATAAAGATTCCCACTATCTAAGAAATGGGTTTTACCAATAGGCTCCCACAACCTAAAATAAAATCCGTAAGAAAACCAACAAGAAACCAAAAACTAGAGAAAAGACAACTCCAGCCCAAGCACCCCCAATAAAGGAACATCAAGATTTACCTTTAGCGCTACCCTTGTGGGACCAAAGAGTCATGTTAAAAGAGGGCGTAGACGATTTATCCTTCTTGCCTTTAACTATTATCCAACCCTCTTGCACCTTCTCTGCCTCAACATGCCAAGTCAACGAACCTATCGTTGGACCACCACCATCCTGTGAGAGATTGCTTGTAGAGAGAACACCCTCCAACACATGGGCATTGTCAGATATCCTCCCAACAAGAAAAAAATTATCAACCCTATCAGTAGAAATAACATCCCGAGGCACATTCCCTCTCACAATTGGGGAGACAACAGGAGGATCAAGCATCTACACACTAGCCTCAACAACCCCACCAGTAGAAACTAGGCCAGTCAAAGAAGAAGCGTCATGACACGGAGAATCCTTCACAACCACCTGCGACAAACTCCTTTGAGTTTCAGATTTCTTCTCAACAAAACAATGTTGCACAGAAGCACCATTTTCTTTTTCTCCAACCCACATTGCGTAGCCGGATGACTAGTTTTAAAACATCTTCTACACCTGAAGGGAATCCCTTCATAGTCCAAAGTTTGAACCCAACTACCCTTAGAATATTTGATAAGGATCTCAGCTGACAACCCTTTAGAAACATCCATTCCTACCAGAATCCGGGCAAAGGTGGAATGAAGAATATCAAACGATTCATCATCCACCATCAAAAAATCCCCAAGAGCACCTCCCACTTCCTCTAAAAGAGAATCAACCCATAGATGAAGGGGAAGATAAGGGAGACGAACCCAAATTGAAATATTATTAAACATTTCAGAAGAAGGATTGAAATCAGAGTGTCGAGGTTTAATCATCAACAAGAATCTAAGAATATGTGTGTGTACCCATGCGACATGTGTTGAAATAATGCATATGCACATATGCATATATAAGTATAAATATGTATAAGGAATTCACATAATACATACCTATGCATGGATTCAATTTTCTTATACTACTCTAATAAATGTGATCAACTTTTATGTTTCATGTTACAAACATGACCCTGTTACAACTAACATCTAGAATGTCACCCTAACATATAATGATAACTAACATGATCCTAAATTAACATGGGAATACATTCCCAAAAATAACTATATAGGAAATAACATCATTCACACTAACACCCTTCTTAAGTGCGACTAAGGGAGTAAAATTATTAAGCAAATGATGCAAGATCCTAAATGATGATGTAATATGCAAATGAAAATGCAATTTGGGCCGTGACAACTAAGCCCTGTTAGGAACCCATGCAGAACTATCATACAACTAATCTCTCATAATAAGAAAAAAGGAGAACCACATAGAACAAAAATCCTCTCCAAAAAAAGATATAATGTAAATAATGTACAATTTGATAGAAGAAGTGACCTATGGAGGTCTCTAACATCAATACCCCTAAGAACTAGATCCATCACAAGAATACAATATAATATCCCCTCATCTTTGAACAAAGATGGGGACCCAACAGCCTGGTCATTTTTTATCAGGTGTTGAAGGGACATAAAAATAATCTCCTTGATACTTGGGAACACTTACCATTTTCTTTGTCAACCCATCAGGCATCGAGGTGACCAAAATCTGTCTTCCTGGTCCGCGATATTACAATAGCTTTGCATAATATCTTACCCCCATCAGAGATTGGAGAGACTGAGGAGCCCTTTCTTCGATATACATAGTCCCTTGAAATGTCCCCACCAATTTTCATCCTTTATCTGTTATCAAAGATTGAAGGAATAAAAGAACCATCACTTCGATCCCAATGGATTACTTAGATCTTTTCCCACAAGATTTCATCAGAGATCAAAGAAAAGAAGGACAGCCTCTTCGATCCTAATAGACCTCTTTAATATGTAGTAGGGTCCGCACATTCTAAGGATTACTTTATGCTCATCAGAGATCAAAGGGACCCAAAACTGTTTGCTTCAATTATAGAAGTCTCCTTGACGGATACTCGCAAACCAAATCTTGGCCTTCACCAAGTCTGATTGGGGATCAAAGAAACCAAAGAAGTATCTATTTGACAGCCGAAATGTCTTCAACACTTACATTTTCCTTCACATGATCAAATCATCAGGGTTCAAAGAGACAAATAGACTATTCCTTCAACAAACTAGGTCTCTTCGACGACTTTGAGCTTTCTTACACAATGATCATGCCTAGGTAACTATTGGAAGTCAAAGAGACTACAAAACCATCTTCTTGATCCCAATAGACTTAATAACAAAGGGTGACAGACAAAGAAACATTCCTAGCAAAGGGGATCGGTAAACATGATGAACCTTAGTTGGGATTTAAAATTGGCAAATTACTGGTTGGTTCAAGTCCACATGAAAATAATCTAGGGCACAACATATAAGGGAAAAACTATTCAAGCTTGACACTTGGACAATTTTTTTGAAAAACCCTAGCAATTTTGAGGACACTAAAGTAGGAAAAAACAAAATATTCAGAAAGTTGAGGTCCCAACATGATCTTTCTTGTCTTAGAAAAAACATCATTCCTACCCTTTTACAAGTGCCATAAGAATTTAAGTGGACAAATTAAGCTATATACAATAAGACTTTATCAAAGAATTTCACAAACCAAAAAATAATGTCACACCATGAGATATAACACCTACTCACCCAACCCATTTTAATCCCCAAAACACATACCAATGATCTTAGGGAATTTGCCAAAAAAAAATAAAAAATTTCAACAACATTATAATACGATAGAAATAAAGATTAATTCCAAATTATTAAAGATTTTACCAACAACAATCTTCTTTTGAATTAGGAGTTACCTGAAAAAAGCTCTCTTTAGTTCAATCCATTTAGATATGTGCTCGAGAATAGATATCAACTCTTTGATAAAAGGGAGAGGTTCCACAAATGGTCAAACATATCAAAGATCTCCCAAGCATTTATCAACATGTTATAAAATCTCTAGTCTTGGCCAACATCAAGGGTGTGTCACTCACCCATTTTACGTTGCTTAGTATTTTTGTATTGAAACTCAAATGAATACAGAAATTAACTCCATGCAAGGAGTTTTTGAGAATGTTATAGGTTTTCTTTTGTGTCTCTAGGATCTTCAACTTATTTTGACATTCATTAAATGTGACTAGATCACCATTTGAAAATACAATTCTTGATACCTTACAACCTTTAATAGGGAAACTCATGGTAAGGGATGAAGGTTTATTGTTACATAAAAGGAATCACTAAATAACCTATACTTGACAAAAGTTCCCTTAGCCGTATAAAATACTTTATGAATATACACCAAACATTTCATCGTCCACTAAATTCTCCAAATGTTGTAGAAGACAAAAGCACCAGAAGCTTAATGGAGAACAAAAAGAGCAAGATGACATCAAACTAGAGACCCTTCCAAGGATTCTTCTTCTTCGAAGTCACAAGATAAATGTTATTTATTATAAGACCTGTCATGTTTTAAGGACATAGATAACCAATAGAATCTATTTAATAAGTAGAGAAATAGCTTGCGAATTGAAATCCTTCAACCCCATACCCTCATCTTTTTAGAGATGAGTTAGGGATTTTTATTGTTGAACCTCAAAATGCTTGAATTCTTGTTTTAACTCTATGAATCCCAATATTGAAATAAATTATTCAAGTAAGAGAAATGCCTAATTGATGAGGGTATTAGATAACATCCGGGGAAACTATTACCTCCTTCTTTTTTGAGATCCACTGACTTAGGCAGGTATTACCTATGAATGATTACTGATTGACAATATCTTTTAAGTGGATTATATCTTCTCACTAGCTTGCTGAAATGCCTTTTAATGCATCAATAAGTAGATGACTATGCAAATGACTATGAATAACCTGATACAGAGCTTAATGAGCCAGACTAGTATTTTGACAACAACAAGTAGTAATGCAATAAGGAATCTCACCCTTCTTCCTATTTCAGTTCTTATGAACTTCAGGAGGGATAGCCTATTTGATTCTGTCTTAAAGGAATCAGTAGACTTGAATTGGATACTCTGTGAGTACAATTGCTTATGAATGTATGCTATTTGATAAGTGTAATGTAATTGAATGATTGTTCTTTAAATGCTGGATGAATTGAACAGTTACATGCAAAACTATAAGCCAGATCCTGATCCTATGGGGTACAGAGTCAATATTTGGTATAACTCCATAATAAGGCGATCAATAAAATACTTGCAACAAAGATAAAATGCCTTACAAATTATCCTCTAGTTCTATAACTGTCATCAAATCCTTAAATTAATGCTAAGTTCTCCGAGGTCATTTGAAATAATTAATCCTTCCTTGAAGGAGCTCACAAATGACTACACAATCACCTTGTGATCAGTATGTCTAAGTGCCTTACAAATAAACATACAAGAACTATAACAGAAATGAAAAGAGACAACCAAAATAAAGAACAAATATTGCAATATATTATATTATTGTCTTAATGCTTCAAATACATTCAGATAGACAAAAAAGTACAGAGGCTCAGACAAATTTTAGTAGTCTGCCTTGTAATTCTATTCCATCATCTTCCCAGACTTAAAAAATGTTACAATGAGTTCTATTTATAGGCTTAAACCATCTTGGAATCCTTGCTACAAGCTTCAGATGGTTTTAAGACCTAACCCTAAAAACTAGAAAAGAGAAAAGACAGGAAAGCACCAAGCGACGGATGGACAAAACTGAAGAATAAGATCTGATTTGCTCCTTGTCTTCTTGTGATCTTTGGCGCCTTTGTTTGTATATGTTCACGATAGCATCTAATATTTGAGATCTAGTGACCACCAATACAGGCTAACTTACACTAGTCTTTCAGATTGCTAACCTTCCTGTGCTCAAAGAACAGGTGCCATGTGTTCTCCTATTCTTCATCCATGATGTCCAGGTCAATAGTGACAAGATTTTTCTTCTTGGGCTTCGTTAAGATGTCCCATGCTATAACATATTATTCTTTTGGCCATTCAAAGTTCTGTATATTATCACTAGTAAATTTGACTTCAAATTTTGATGAAAATTGGTCAAAATTTCGACAGTAATTGGTCAAATTTACGACCAAAACTTTCGTCATTCTTTTATTGTCAAATTTTTGACGTATTTATTATTCGTCAAAATTTCGACCAAAACATAGGTCAAACTTTCGACTATATCCTAGGCTTAAAATTTCACCATACTTCCACCAATGCTTGGTCGAATTTTTGACCAATGGACTAAAAAAATCGACGTAGATGCCATACTTTGCACCAATCCAATGGTCAAAATTTTGACCATTGGATTGGTGGAAAGTATGGCATCCACATCAATTTTTTTAGTCCATTGGTCGAAAATTCGACCAAGCATTGGTGGAAGTTGGTTTTAGCATTGGTCGAAATTTCGACCAATGCTAATTTTTAAAAAAAAAAATGTTACAGACCGAGTAACTACTGCTGTCGAGACCGAGTGAGGCCTATATAATGGAAATAATGAGATCGAGTGCTACTAGTGTAGGAAAATAGGTTCTACTACAATTAATTGTAAAATTCGTTCAAGAGCTCCTCAAAGAGAAAGTTCAAGAATTAGTAAATATAGCAATTGTTGAGGAACTACAAGATGTTGGTAGTAACAATGAC
>MU224963.1:3457-24916 GCA_018584345.1 Thuja plicata | reverse complement strand
AGGAAACTACTTGTTGGACTATTTGGTACACATTTAAAACCAACTACTATCCATTGTGACAACTAGAGTTGTATCAAGCTATCAATGAATCCCGTGTTTCATGACAGATCCAAGCATGTTGAGATTCTTTATCACTATGTTTGAGATATGGTTGAAAGGAAAGTGATTCAGTTGAAATATATTAGTACTGGAGATCAAACTGCAAATATTCTTACCAAAGCACTTCCCAAAGTGAAAGTTGATCACTTCAGGAAAAATATTGGTATGATTGAAATGTAATTTTTGATTTATATTAATATAATTAAAGATGTTTATCGGCTCATCCATCCTGTGTACATTTCTAAAAGCTGACGACTTCTTAGTAAATGAACACTTGTATTTAATGTTATGAGATGAAAATCTTGTAATGGAGATTCGTTATGGTAAACATTTAATATGTTAGTGCACATACCATAATAGGGTTATATGTAAGGGAATGTAATGTTCATTATTACTATATCCTCGTATCACGATCTGAGGTGATATAAAAATTAGGTATCACGATCTGAGGTGATTCCTCGTATCACAATCTGAGGTGATATGAAAAATTAGGTATCACGATCTGAGGTGATATGAAAAATTAGGTGTCACGATCTGAGGTGATTCCTCATGTCACGTTCAGAAGTGATATGAAAATTAGGTGTTACAATCTGAGGTAATTCCTCATATTACAATCTAAAGTAATATGTAAAATTTGATGAAGGTGATATATGGAAAATTATCTTTCCTAGCTAAGAGGGAGTGTTAGAGACCGATAGCGTCATAAAGATAATTATATAAATATGTTCACATATTAATATAAATGAAGTTAATATTATCATATCTTAATATATCTATATATATATTTACTTAAGTGATATATATTAATATATATGTAATTACTATTACATATATATTAATACATATATATAAATATATTTACTATATGTTAATAAGATTATAACTATATATTAATGTATATGTAATTATATTACATACACATTAATACATAATTATAATTATATATTATATCGTATATGGTAAAGAATAAATTCCTAGCTATCGGGCTTTAACATGTTTACCACCTCACACCGATTATGAATCAGGTACGTTAACAAATGAAGTCGATGATAATTGACTTAAACCGCAAGCACATAACAGTCAGCATTATTAGTAATAAACCGACGACAGTTAATATTGCATTACGGGTTGACAATAGATGAGGGGTCACAACTTGATGTGTCGTGACTCATTTATGAGTCACGAATCATCAAATTGTGACCATCCTATAATATATATAAGCAGCTTGCCAAATTTATTAAAGACACCAAAAAATATAGAAATCATATAATATAATAAGTGTCTTATAAATAAGAAAGTTCTACAAATAGCAACATACAAGATATTAAGTATTACAATTTAAGTAAAGTTTATCATCTTTTACACATACAATCCCCCTATTCCTCTCCTGTCTCCTGTCTCCTCACAAAATATTTTAGCTATATATCAAACCCTTGAAATATCTTCAAAAATATCTCGTGGTCTTTGACAACTTCAACCACCTTGCACAGGCGGCTTGATCGAGCCATAAATGACCCTTCCCTTACTGGAATAGGTGTCCCTATTCATTACAAGCAAAAACATGTAGAGAGGCATTATAGTTGACCCAGCTGGTCACAAACGTCACATCACATGTTTCCTGGGTCGTTAACCGACATTACCGAGCGCTAATGTTGACTTTTTTGAGCAACAAAAACATCGTCGGTGAACACAAAAACTTCAACCCCGAGTGTCAGATCAAAAACCCGAAAATAAACATAGACACCGACCAACATCACCGACAGACATTCCCGATGGACATTACCGATGAGCATTCTCAAGAGACATACCCGACGGACATTCCTAAGAGGCATTCTCGACGGATATTCCCGAGCACCAGTATCACTGATCCGTAGATCATCAATCTTTGGTTTCTAGAGTCTTTCTACATTTCCAGAGGTTTATAAACTACCTCAAAACACACTTAAGCTAGGAAACAACTATCTAGAAACTATGGTGTTTGTTCACCGATTGACCTTAGTCATTACAAAAATGGTGGAACAAAACACCTTACAAATCGACAAGCTTTCCATCCTAAAAATGCTTCTAACCTTAGGTGCTCCTGCACCATACTCCCCCCCAAAAAATAAATCAACTTCCAGGTGATTGGAGTAAGTCAGGAATGATGCCTAACTTCTTGAAATTGGTTTCATGTACCCATGTAGCTTCTAAATAAACTTGTCCTCGCCATTTGACCAGATGTTCCATATAGGTCTGTCATTTAGTCTGCTTGGCAACTCTTGAATTCAGAATCTCTTCAGCCTGTAGTGTCGGTATAACAGGAAGTTTGAGTGCTCTGAGATCCTCGATATCTCCTATGAGATCAAAATCTCCATCTGGAATTGGTCCTTTGTAGGATACCAAATCTGCCACATTGAAAATAGGAGATATTCTTATGTCTGCAGGAAGATCAATTTTATAAGCATTAGACCCATACTTTGCCAATATTGCACAAGGGCCTATCTTCCTCATCTTAAATTTAGTCAGAACTCCTTTCTACAACCTTGCTTTGTTAAGGTGCACCATGACCATATCTCCAACTATAAATTGAATATCTTTCTCCTTACATCCACCTTTTATTTGGTGTGAGTTGTACTCTCTATTAATGTTGCTTTAACTGAGTCATGGACCTCCTTCATGGATTGGGAAAAATATTTAGCATACCCACTCCTCTCTGTATTGCTTCCAAGATCCATTAATTCAAATATACCCCTGGGATGAATCCCATATACTATTTCAAAAGGGCTCTTTCCAGTGGATATGTTAACTATATCATTGTATGCAAATTCTTCTTGAGAAAGTAACTGATCCCATGATTGTCCATACTTCTTGGTGAGGAATCTCAAAAGATTGCCTAAGCTTCGGTTCACCACTTTAGTTTGACCATCGGTCTGTGGATGATATGCCGAGCTAAAAGAAATATTTGTACCAAGCTTCTGCCACAAAGTTTTCCAAAAGTGACTCATAAATTTGGAGTCTTGGTCTGATAAAATACTCTAAGAGAATCCATGTATCCTTACTACTTCTCTAAAGAACATATTTTCTATGTAACATGCATCATGTTTGGCCTTGCATGGAACAAAATGAGCCATCTTGCTGAACCTACCAACAATCACAAAGATGTTGTCCATTCATTTCTTGGTCTTCGGTAGTCCAACTACAAAATCCATACTAAGGCATTCCCATGGTCTGTTTGGGATGGGAAGGGGCTGATACAATCTTGCATTGGATGAAGTCCATTTTTCCTTTTGATAGATCATACAAGTCTTGACATACCTTTGGACATCCCAATTCATTCTTGGCCAATAGTAGTACCTCTTGACCAACTCTAGAGTCTTATTCAACCCAAAATGTCCACTTAAGGAACCATTATGCTTCTCTTGTACTAGGTTCTCTCTCATGGAACCTCTTGGTACAAAAATTTGTCCTCCCTTAAAGAGAAGACCTTCTTGAAGAGCATACTGCGAATACTCACTATGAAAATGATTTTGATATTCTTGACATACCTTGTATGCTGCTGCAAAATCTTCATTTGCTGGATATAGATCTTTGAAGCTTTCAATGCCAATGCTTCTTAGCTGAATTTATTGCAATGTGAGTAACATTCTACTCAATGCATCTGCTACTTTTTTATGCACTCCCTTCTTATGCTTTATATTGAAGGTGTATGATTGGATGTATTCCACCCATTTCATATGCTTATGGCTTAGTTTATCCTGTGAACTGAGAAAACTCAAATCCTGATCATTGGTAAAGACTACAAATTCTTTGGGAAGGAGATAATGTCTCCATTTCTTTAGTGCTTGCACTAATGCATACAATTCCAAATCATATGAGGAATACTTCTTCTTTGCATCACTGATTTTCTCACTATGAAAAGCTATTGGCTTTCCTTCTTGACTCAAGATGACACCGACAACAATGTTACTAGCATCACACTCCACAGTAAACAATTTATCAAAACTAGGAAGTGTCAATATCAGTTGAGTCACTATTCTCTTCTTTAAATTCTCAAATCCTTCATCAGCCTGCTCATTCCATTGGAAATTGGATTTCATACCTCCTTTGATGGTATCTAAAATAGGTGCATTGATTTCACTAAACTGTTTAATGAACTTCCGGTAAAATTGTGCTAAACCATGAAAACTCCTAACTTCAGTTGCTGACTTTGGTTTAGGCCAATTTAGAATTGCTTCGAGCTTGCTGATATCCATCTTCAAGTTACCTTTTGAGATAAAAAAACCTAGATACACCAACTCTTGCTTCATGAACTCACTCTTCTCCAAGTTGATTGTCAACTTTTCTTCATGCAATCTTTGCATTGCCAATTGCAGATGTCTAAGATGATCCTGTTTTGTTTTAATGAACACCAGGATGTCATCTAAGTACACTACAACCCATTTTCCAATGAATTCCTTCAAAACCTCACTCATCAATCTCATAAATGTGCCTGTGGCATTTGACAACCCGAAAGGCATAACTAGCCATTCATATAGTCCTTCAGTGGTCTTAAAAGCAGTCTTCCACTCATCTCCCCCTTTAATTCTGATATGATGATATCCACTCTTAAGATCTATCTTGGAGTAATGTCTAGCTCCACCAAGATAATTCATCAAATCTTCTATCCTTGTTATAGGGAACCTGTACCAGATAGTTATCCTGTTTATGGCCCTAGAATCGGTACACAACCTCCAAGTACCATCTTTCTTTGGGGCTAGTACTATGGGAACAACACAAGGACTTATGCTTTCTCTAATCAACCCTTGGTCAATTAGTTCTTGGATTTGGTTAGAAATCTCTGCATTCCACTGTGGAGTCATCTTATAAGAAGCTTTGTTTGGAAGTGAGGCTCCTGGAATAAATTCAATCTGATGAATAATAGATCTCTTAGGTGGTAGGATAGCTAGTTGACCATCACTAACTATGGCCTGGTATTGAGTTAACAACCTTTGGATCTCTAAAGGAAACTCTTCCTTCTCATCTCCCTTTTCACCTTTTGGTTTTAAAACCAAAGCAAAGCCTACTCCATCTTCTTTCAATGTCTTTAAGAATTCCTTCTCACCGAACAACAGTAGGTTGGGACCTCTTTTCTTTTCTTTCTCTTCTTCCAAGATTGATTGTACCCTGAAAGTTATTCCATCCTTCTTGAAGTAATATGAATTATGAACTCCATCTTGCACTGCACTTCGGTCATATTGCCAAGGTTTACCTAATAGAAGATGACACGCATCCATGGGTAGGATATCACACAAAAATCTATCCTTATACCTCCCTATGGAAAATTCTACCCAAGCTTGTTCATTGACTATTAAATGTTGATCTTTATTCAACCAAGTAACTCTATAAGGATTAGTCTGAGGTATCCTTGTCAATTTTAACTTCTCAATAGCTTCTAAGGAAACTATATTATTAGTAGAACCTGAATCTATGATAAATTTATAGACCTTACCGAGTACCTTGTTGTTGACTCGAAACAAAGATCTTCTTTGGCTTGGCTCTTCTTTGATCGGTTCTTTGAGGAGTGTTCTCTGAACCATCAAGTGCTCTCCCATTTCTGATCCTACAGGGACTTTTGCAGTCTTGCTACTAGAAGACTCTTCTTGCACATAATTAGTTCTTTTCTCTCCTCGTTGTGAGGTAGAGCTCTTTGCAGGACACTGATATGCAGGATGCCCGAACTATTGACAGTTATAACACTTCATCGAAGAGAAATAAAATCCTCTTCCTTGGCTGTTAGTTTTGAACTAGCTTCTAAGTCTTTCTGCCTTAGAGTCTGCCTTTTCTTATGCAATTGCACTTCATAATCATTAGGAAGGTAAGTTTCCTTCATCTTTACCACCATACCTTTCCAACTAGTTATGGGGTTCTTTCCTTCTTTTGCCCTTTCATCTTGGACAAATTTATACCAAGTGAGAGCAATTCCTCTCAATCTTGTCTTAGCTATACTGAATTTCTGAGCTTTGGTCACACTATCACAATCAAAGTGATTTTCCAGACCTTCTATCCATTCCATGATTAATTTTGGATCCATTTTGCCACTAAATAAGGGCACACCTTCTAAGGACTTACCACTCATTTCCTTTAATGCTTTCAAGAATGGCTCTTCTTGAAGTATAGGGTTTGGTTCTGGGATCATTTCCTCCTCAGCCACTTGTTCACCCTTCTCATCAACTTCTCTCATCAGTT
Organism: Thuja plicata; assembly: GCA_018584345.1. Lineage (NCBI taxonomy): Eukaryota > Viridiplantae > Streptophyta > Pinopsida > Cupressales > Cupressaceae > Thuja > Thuja plicata. The sequence goes on along the minus strand of MU224963.1, from coordinate 18,613 downwards.
CACTGACTGATGTAGTTCAAAGCTGCACTTCTTTTGACTTGCATGCCATTTTAGCTAACTATTCCTTCAGGAGTCTATTCTCCTCCCTCTGTTCTCCAACATCTATTGCTAGTTCTGCATTGGACACAATGTTGGATGAATTTATAGACTCTTCTGAAAATCACACCCAAACAACAAGCCCAATTCTCTAACTTTCTCTGACACCAATCTGATGTAAAGCCAAAGATCTAGTTGTTACCGAGAGTCAACTTGACTTTTCTCTAAGGCTTCTTGCACAGACCTTATAGGGTAGATTTTACCCTTGCTTGAGGAATTTTCTAAGATATTCACCTCAAGTGCTCTAGACCTAGTTTACACCGTAAAGCTACTAATTCATACTAAGGAATTCATTAGGAAAGATTCACTCTCCAGGTTAAACCGACGGGTTTAACCTCTTTTCTCAATAGATCAAACACAGAGCACATAAAAAATTACAGAAGGAAAACACAAGTACTCTCTAAAATATATTACATGTACAGTATTCTTACAATCTTACAATCCCCCTATTCCTCTCCTATCTCCCATCTCCTCACAAAATCTTTTAGCTATATATCAAACACTCAAAATATCTTCAAAAATATCTCGTGCTCTTTGACAACTTCAACCACCTTGCACAAGCGGCCTGATTGAGCCATAAATGACCCTTCCATTACTGGAATAGGTGTCCCTATTCATTCCAAGCAAAAATGACATGTAGAGAGCTGTTACAGTTGACCCAGCTGGTCACAAACGTCACATTCTGCGTTTCTTGGGTCGTTAAGCAACATTACCGAGTGCTAGTGTTGACTTTTCTGAGCAACAAAAACATCGTCGGTGAACACAAAAAATTCAACCTTGAGCGTCAGATCACAAACCTGAAAACAAACATAGACACCGGCCAACATCACCAACGAACATTCCCGATGGACATTACCGACGAGCATTCTTGAGAGACATTCCCGAGAGGCATTCCCGACGGACATTCCCGAGCACCAGTATCACTGATCCGCAGATCATCAATCTTCGGTTACTAGAGTCTTGCTACATTTCCAGAGGTTTATAAACTACCTCAAAACACACTTAAGCTAGGAAACAACTATCTAGCAACTATGGTGTTTGTTCACCGATTGACCTTAGTCATTACAAAAATGGTGAAACAAAACACCTTACAAACTGACAAGATTTCTATCCTAAAAATGCTTCTAACCTTAGGTGCTCCTGCACCATGGTGGTGCCTAATGGTTCTATGGAAGTTTCTCTTGCTGAATATACTGGCACTTTTTCTACCCCTGTTGGTAACTTTGTTTGTTATGGTGTGGTTGATGATCCTCCGCATTGGCAGGATGAGGCGGCTAGAGTTGAAGAGAGCTGGATTACTGTTAAAGGAGAAAAAATCAAGATGCCCTCTTCCTTTGATATAACTCTCCAATCCCATCAGAAGGGTGCTAAAGGTAAATCCTAGACATGGATTTGTTCTTAGCTTGGGTTTGCATGAAGGTTGTTTCATGCATTGTTTCTCCAAGGTTGTGGGTGCCTGTTGTAAAACTCTCTCTGTGGTCTTGACCCGTTTTGTTTAAGAGGGATTTATTGAATATCCTTTGTGACTATCTTTTACAGGTTTTCGGGCCCCCCTTCAAAACCTGTTATTACGTTAATAAAAAAAATTCAACTTATATAGGGCATTCTTGAACTTTCCATTATTGGTAGTCCCATTAAACATGACCAGTATCTCAACAAAAAGACAATGAGACATGGTTAATAGGATGGTTTTCATATAGTTACCACCCTCACATATTTGGAAAGCATGCTTCTTCAAATAAAACCTATCAAGCCCACCTTTTTTTTTATCGTAAGAAGTTAACCATATCCTATTCTCATATATTTTACTCTTTCATAGTGAATCAAACAAATATACTCTTCTTGTCTATTTTACTCTTTTGTAGTGGTTAAAAACTACTAATAATTTTTTTTGTATTGTGACTAGAAGAGCAATTCATTACCTTTTCTTTTTGAGAAAACATTTCCCCATACTTTGTCTTATTATAGTCCCCCACTAATTCAAGGAATTCTAGGGATGTTAAAGGTAATCCATCTCTATGGTTAAGATCTTTATGTGTGGTGACTAAATGCATATCGAGATGCAATTCTCAAGTTCATCTCATTATTTTCCAAACTACCCAAACAAGTTTATTACAAGAAGAATAACCTAAATCTTTGATGTGAGAAAGAGATTATGGCTAACCAAAATAGAAACCTAACTCTTCCCTTTCCATGATTAGAATAAAACAATTTATTATCATTCCATGCAAATCTTAAACAGTATTCTAGATTAAACCATATATCTTTCCCTTAGGCCAAGTCTCTTTTAAATTTATAGAGAGCTCTTAAGACATGCTTTCTATCAAGGGCCTCAAGGCTCACAACCTTCCAACTTCTACTTTTAATTTTCATTTAATAGGGAAAGGGAGAACACTCTCAAAATAGATTCGCATCTTTTCCTCTTTCTCCTTTTGGCCTAATTATAGGGATACCACAAGGTGACTCAATACATATTATTTTCCTAAAATAATTAATAATCTTGTTGAAGATTATCTCCTTTCTTCTCCCCTTTAAATTTAATTTTTTGAAATAGGACCTTTGTCCAACACAAGCATCAAGCTTTCAATAGAGGTTTTATGCCCTTTTTTTATTCCTCTATAAAAACAATGTGCCCCCATTCAACTTGCATGGAAAATTCACTTCCTTGTAGAATTTAGGTCTCTTGTGAGCCTTTGGACATGACTGTAGTCTCCTCATTAGATTACTCTCTAGGTTCATTACCCATTTTGTAAACTTCAACATTGACACAACTATCACAATTCATGTTAACGAAAGAGGACTTTATTAAATATAACTTTACTATTATTGTTTGTGAAATGATCAATTTATTTAGAAGGGAATTATTCCATTTTGACCACCATTTCCATAGGAATTTTTTCAAGCTCTTGAACCTTGACATTATCTCCTAAGGGCCTAAAAACCATTTCCATCTACTAGTCTAGTTAGTTTTCAACATTTCGTGGGCAACCAACTTTTTGTCAATCACATTTACATAGAAAAGAGGGATCAAGCCCATCTAGATGGTTAACATCATTAAACCATTTTATTTTCTAATTAGAAAAGTTATCAAGGATAAGGCTTTTAGAATTTAACATTAGTAGAATTCTAGGATTATGTGGAGCAAAATAACTAATTTTTTAACTTGAAGAACATTACCCAAAGACTTGTGCACACAAGGTATAAGAGCCCATAGTTATGAAGGGAATTTTTTTACTTCAATCCATCTAGGAATAGACCTAATTAGATCTTCACAAGGGCCAAGTTAAGGATTCCAAGAAACTGCTTTGATAAATTTATTTCTACATGTAAAAAAAACTCACTCAAAACCCATCTTTGCATGTTAAGAATTTTTTAACAAGACCACAAATAAACCCTACCACAACCTTCTACAAAAGAAGGCATACAACCCAATATTTTTTCCCCAAACATTATTTATCTAATCATCAAAGAATCTTCTAGGCGACAATGCATCCTCATAAAGGCATAAAAAAGGATTGCAAAACTTTTGAGTCTTTCCTCTCCCTTTCTAACTACTACTTCCATAACCTCTTTCTTTAATGACACTATTGACACTATTAAATATTTCCTCCTCTTTTATAAGAGTGGACTCACCAAGACTCACCAACTCAACACATTTTTGTAAATTATTATGCCTCCATCCAGATTGTGTAAAGGCTTGCTTTATTACCATCATTATTATTGCAATGGCTCCACTAGTTACCTTAATCCTATCCACCCATGAGCCTTTGGTATACAATGAATCTAGGCTTCCAAGAGAACACATAAGGAAAATTTCACATTGCTAATGCAATCATAAACACCAAAAATTGAGCTCACTAAATGTTGGGAGGGACTGATGTAAGGAGGTAATGCTCCACCAAAGACACAACACAAAGTTGTGAAACAAATGTGACATCAAAGACATCAAGAAAAAATATGAATGAGAGGCACATGATGATAAAGATAACCAATATAATTTAAATGTTGAAGATAGTGTAGCTCCAAGAGCATGAATGAGAGATGAGTGTTCATCTTCCTTATAATCTTTAGGGCTCTAGATACATCTTCATCTTCCTCTAGGTTTTTCACATTTTCTAAATTTAGTAATAATAAGGGAAAAAATCTGAATATTTATAAGTTAAATATTATTATTATTCAAGCTCACTTTCAAAATATACTAGGGGAGATGACTCAATAGTTAAGAACCTTCCAATAGTAGTCATAGCACTCATTGTTCTGATTAAGTAAAACTAGGTTTTGAAAGGACCTGAAACCTTTTACAAATAAACAACGAAAGATAGAGCGTTAAGAGAACAAAGAAACTACTGTGAAACAACACCTAACACACCAAAGGGAACTAACAATCATTCCCACAAGAATGAAACTGAGACCAGACCAACATTCCACAATAAAGGGCAATCAAGAAAATCATTTAAGCCCACCCTTATGTGACCGTAAACTCATATCAAAAGAAGGCTTGGGAAACTTTAATTTCTTTCCTTTAATTGGTGTTCATCTTTCCTTCACCTTCTTAGATGCATTATGCAAAGCCAAAGAATTAGCAGAAGAGCCCACAACCTGAGAAGAAAGGCTAGCCACACCAGCATCCATAGCTGGGACAAGGACAACATCACCATAATTCAGCAAATCCCCCTGGAGAATCCTGGGCATCAAAAAACATAGCACCAGAAGGCATGACAGCTAATCCAGAGACAACATCAGGAGTCCAGACAGAAACAACAGCCACAACATCTGAAAGGACATCATAGACTGTCTGAACCAAGACAAAATTTGAGACAACATCAGTAGAATCAGCAGTAGCGTGATCATCCTGAGAGGGGAAACCAACCATATCCCCATCCTTAGAAACTTTTCTAAGTGTATAATGGTGGTCAGCAACACCCACCCACCAAGAAGGTGATTTCTTTAATTTTACCCTATCAGATAAACATCGAGCATCAATATAGACAGGCTTGTGGCACTTTCTGTATCTGAACGGGATTCCCTCATAATCTAGAGTCTGTATCCAAGAGCCCCTAGGAGAAGCCAAATTCATCTTCTCTGGGAGACCCTTAGAAACATCAACCTCCACTAGGATACAAGCATATGTTGGGTGAAAATTTCAAAGGACATCGAATCCACCATCTGAAAATCCCCAATAGCCTCTCCCACAGATTCCAAAATGGAATCCAACCAAAGATGCAGGGGAAGATTCAGAAGCCTCACCCATAAGGGAATTTTATTAAAAGACTTAGTAAGAGGATCAAAATCATGATGCCAAGGTTTTGGCCATCAGGGGGGAACACTCCTCCCAAGTGAAACAACTATCACACAAAATAGTGTTCCTATCTTTAACATTGCCAAACTTTGCAATAAAAAATCCTTTTCCACAAGGAATATTTGAACAATATCAGATAAAATAGGCTCCCAATGTTTGGATATCCATGCATGGAGGTCCGCTAAAGAGGGCCAAAAACCCCTAAATGTAAAGATAGCAACATTAGAGGAAAATAAATCTGCCATATTAAAGATCTCATCAACTATACCATTTTCCAGATTTATCACTATGTGATCACTTACAAAGACACATGTTACAGATCTGGAACAGAGGCCCCCTCTCCCAGGAGTAGGAAGAAAATAGAACAATGCTCCATTAAAATATGCTTCAAAAGCAACCACATCTGCATAAGAGGAAGTGCCTGCAGGTCCACATGCCCCATTCACTACTTTATACTACGGTAGCACCACAGGAGGCACTCCCCCATCGATGACCCCAAGACCAGTCGAACGAGGCTCCAATGCACCTGCAGAAAAATTCAAACTCGTCGAGCGGGAAACAACAACGGGAGAAGGCATTTTGAAATTATATAGCACTCATTGTTAATGCCCAATATTTTTGACAATATTGCACCAATAATTGTGACTTCAATGTTGTTATTGTTGATAATGACTACCCATAATTGAATAAAGTGTATTCCTTAGATCTAAAAATCAACAAATCATATGATGCCACCAATAGCACATGATAGTGCACAAGTGTTTGTCTGACTTTTTTTGGGCCTTTTAGGACACCTTGGAAAAAATCATGTTGATGTTGCATCATATTTGATGATATGGCCTTGAAACCTTAGTTATAAAGGGGACTTTCCATGTGAGCTGCTATAAAAATTTGGGAGTGATCTTAAATTTCTCTATAGGATTTTGAGAAGTGCGAAGTTAGGATGCTCAACTAGTAGGTCTTCTCCCCTAATTAATTTTTAAACCAAATTGACATAGTATTTCATACTTTAGATTATGCTAAATATATTAGAGAATGTTTTGGACTGACCGTTAAACTATTTTTAATGCATTTTCACACATTACTTTTGGGTTCAACTTTGGAAGATGTTGTGATGCATATGGATGGACTGCATTATTTTGATGCAACCAAGGATAGAGAATCCCCAAAGGAGATGTCCAACCTTGCAACAAGATTCAACACAATAGAAAACAATCACAACAAGTTTTGCATCCAAATAACAAGTTTATTAATCAAAATTTATTCATACATGTCGGGCTGTAAGGCCTTCCCGACTACGACCAAGTACACACAAAAACAACTCAACGCATACCTACTCCTATATCTTCCTACATCTTAGAGCTATCCTCTAGAAGCTTCCCTACTACCCAACTGTAGGATTGAGAGACAAATCCATAGAACACCAAGAATACCTGCATGCAAATAACCTGTTACAGGAGAGAAGCAGAAAGAGGGAATAAGAACTCAGAAGTTACTCAAAATGTGAGAGCTAAATTATAATCTGAGTTAATGAAAAATAAACTACAAATTTCAACCTATAAAGGTGAACAAAACCCTAAAATAGGAAAAGCTAGGTTGCACATTAATAATTAATATAAATATTAATTATAATGCACCTAAGAGATAGCTTAAGTAAACTAGAGTAATAAACAACTTAATTAATTAAATCAAAGTGATCTAATTAATAAGTGTAAATAGATAATTACTCTAACACCCCCCCTTAAGCGAAGCTCAGGAGGTAAGCTAACCTAGCATAGCTATGAAAGCAAGAAAAGAGGGTCCTGGCAACAAGGCCTGATCAGGTACCCAAGCACAACCAAATCTCTGTAAAGTACAGAAATAGAGAAAACCACATGGGAAAAACCCTACTCCAAGAAGAGATAGAAGAAAATGCAGAAAAGAATGGTTCAAGAGACTCTCTCAAAACCATAAGTACAATCAAACCCCCCATGAGAGAGGGATGAGACACCAAAGCCCCCCCTAGAATGATGGAACCCCTGTAGGAATGATCAAACCAATGGAACTCCAATGTGGAAGAAACAGAGGTACAAAGTAACAAGGAAACCCCTGAATGAGAGGTGAAACTAGAAGGCCGAGCTGGTGCTCAAAGGAGAATGAATGAGACTCCTGGAATGGAATCCCCAATGAAGGTGGGCCAATAGATGGGCTGAATCTGTCAGTAGGGAGGAGATGAATGTCTGCGGATATGCCCTCAACAACTGGAGGGGAAGGCTCGATGTAGGGAGTGACCATAATAGGGACTGCTGAAGAGGAAGCATGCTGAACAAAGGAAAGCACAATAGGAGGAGGAGGTGGAGAAGCCACAACACTAATCTCAAGAGCAACACAAAAGTTCAGGTGACCCGACTTCTTCTCACTAGGCACTCATGAAGTAGGAGAGATATTCTATGACACAGGAGATGGTGGACCAAAATGGGAGGAGTACAAGCGGGTGGCATGATCAACTATCCCTGTAGCAAAAATGTGGCCATTTGCACTATCTCGGATGTGTACAGAATCTACAGTGAACTCAATTGTCTTCTCTGTCCCACTGTGAGTAATCTGATAAATGGAGAGAAGGTTCGATGACAAGGATGGAACACATAGTACATCATGGAATGCACCACCATCGATGTCAATAGAACGCTGACCACACATAGGCATAACAATGTCATTCCCCATCAAGATGTGTGGGGTAGGAGAGGTCGCAAAAGATGAGAAGGAACTCCGAGAAGATGCCATATGATGTGAAGCATCATAATCCAGCAACCACCTAGAAGAGGGAGCTATAGCAGATGCACATAAGGCATGACCCTTTCCATTGTCTAACCCATTTGCCTGAGATGATGATGAAGAAGACCAGCGAGAAGAGGAAGAAGGAATGTCAATGTTGCTCTTATGAAGAAGAGTTGTCAAATCATCAATCTGTTGGGCATATCCATCTACCTTCTTCTGAAAGCACCGAGACTCGTCATGATTGAACTTATTACAATAAGTACACTTGGGTTTGTTTTTCTTTGATTTCCCCTTAGGTGAAGGCGGTGGGCTAGAGGAATGCTGGGAAGAAGATTCATTCCAAGATTTTATGGATGATGATACCTGTTTCTGCTGCGGTTTTCGTGGAGATGGGTGAGCAACCAAGGCATGGCTCATAGAACCTGATGTATCATTCAACTATTGAATCTTTGACTGCTCTCGAGTCAACCATTCATAGAAGGCCATAAAGGAAGGCATATTGTGACTAGGACCCAAGGCATCCATAGTGGAATAGAAAGTGGAGGAGAAAATCTGGAACTCTCCACGAATCTTTGAGAGTATCAAAAAGATACACTCATCATCTGATTTGGTCTTCCCACATCCCTGTAAAAGTGATTGGAGAGAATTGAACTTCATCAAGAAGTCCTCAATGGTGGAAAAGCTATTAGGAGACAAGGATGTCAACTCTGCATCAAGCTAAAGTTCCCTGAATGCATTCACTATGCCAAAAAGATCTGCAAACTTTCCCTAATAGGCGCAAGAAGTGGTCAAACCATCCAGATGAAACAGGAGGCTGTCTGAAATGTGCAGTGCAATCAAACCCATGGCTTCATCCATTTTGTTCCTGTGCTGAAGGACCTCAAATGGATGCTGCAGAGCAGGTTAGTTCTCATACAGACATGACCATAAGCCATGTGACATGAGTAGCCTGGTCATGTGTTCTTTCTAGGTGTGGTAATTGTGTGGTGTCAACCGGACCACAGAGGGGTCCGACATTGAGAGAAGAAGTAGATGGAAGTAGAAGGGTCATTTCTGAATTAAATTATAGAAATAAAATGCACCCCCCCACAATGTATAATTCTATCCCCCCATACAACAAATAAACAAGTATAGAAAGCACAAAAAATGACAGCAAAAACTGGACGCTAGATGCAGAGAGGGAGGAAACTGAAGCCTCTACTTCAACACCAAAAATGAGAACTCAAATGTTCAAATCAGAAGACAAGACTAGCATCATCACGTCTGGCTCTGAAACACCTTTCTGATGATATTTTGTTTTTTGAAAACAGACACCGTATGCACAAGTTACGACCGAAAAACCAACTCCTCCAAAAATTAGCTCTCTGGAAAAAAACTAGACACGACAAAAAATTTGATGGTCAAATGACCGTCACAGAGCCCGGGAAAAATGTTGACAACCGTCTGCACGTCGCGGGCCCGTCTCGCCAGAAAATAGAAATTTTTGCCAAAAAATTTAAAATTACTACGAATTTTTTTTTTGGCAGGTGACGTCAGTGATGACATCACCTATGCTGCAGCTAGTGGTCCCCCGATGGCGGGCCGATTGCTGGCGCTGGCGGCCGGGCTGCTCTCAGGAAGTTCTTGGGTGGCAGCATCGCTGCGGGCTACTCCACTGGTGGCCGGTGGCCGGTGGGCGGCGCGTCGACGAGGGCTGGGCGCGGGCCGGGCCAGGGTGGTGCTGCGGTGGCCGCTCCGGCTGCGCGTCCCAAAAGCCCTAAAAACATGATTTTTTTTTTGTTTTTTAATTTTTTTCTCGATTTGCGTGTCGTACGGCCTAGGAGGGAGAAATTTTTTCCCAGAGGTCACTGTGACCAAAAACAATGAACTTTATATAAATTTTGACTCTCCTGGGCCTTCTGAGCACGATGGTGGAGTCTGTTTTGGCTCAAAGTGATTTAGAAAATAGAGCCTCCTCCAAAATGAAGAAAAAACCTTAGAGAAGCTGTGGCTTTTATCTTTGAATCACGACTTTAAAAACCCTCACACCAGGCAATAATAGGGAGGCTCTGATACCATGTAGGATTTGAGAGACAAATCCATAGAACACTAAGAATACCTGCATGCAAATAACCTTTTACAGGAGAGAAGAAGAAAGAGGGAAAAAGAAGAACTCAGAAGTTACTCAAAATGTGAGAGCTAAATTATAATCCAGGTTAATGAAAAATAAACTACAAAGTTCAACCTATAAAGGTGAACGAAACCCTAAAATAGGAAAAGCTAGGTTGCACATTAATAATTAATATAAATATTAATTATAATGCACCTAAGAGATAGCTTAAGTAAACTAGAGTAATAAACAACTTAATTAATAAAGTCAAAGTGATCTAATTAATAAGTGTAAATACATAATTACTCTAACACCAACCCTCCACGAGACTTCTTCCTCATGATCTCCATCTTCCAAAAATGAGTGCAAGCCCTAAATTTACACACAACCACCAATAGGCCAACCTCTACAAACATTTACACATCCCAAGAAATGTTTGAGGCCCAACCAATCTTTACCCTAATTAAATGCTACATTTAATCATTTCACAAGGACCTATCCAACAAACAAGTCGGCCACACATAGACCCACCTAGGAAATCATGTCATTCAACTCCACCTATCAGAAACACCAACCACAACTACAATCAATCAACTGGTAACTCATTGAACCAGTGTCATGAAGATCAACAACAATCAATAGATAAATAAAAATATCTCTCAAAACATGAAACCTCAAAAAAAATCGTATAATTTGACTCTAAGAACATCAATGAACAAACCCTTTTCACGACTCCTTCCCAAAATCTCTATGGATTGACCGCTCACAAAATCTTAGACAACTGCCTGTAACCAAAACTCCTTACATCTAGTCACAGAATCCATCAAAACTTGAGCACAGTAGCTCCAAAAGAGTTGCAATCACAGGACAAGCTTCCTAATGACCCCATGAACATCATATCATGACTGCACCTTTTTAAGATCCAAAAAACTCCACCGAGCCAGCAATCACCCAAGTGGTGACCAAGATCAAAACAAACACAAAAAATGGTAACAATAGCTCACCAGAATACCAATTATTTTTGGATGATGCAAGATTACCAAGGACCCAAGATGCTCCTACATCAGACACCTGGGGTACAAAAAGATTTTCCAAGAGAACAACTCATGAAAATTTTCAAGAACAAGGGACAATGATCCCATACTTATTCTTCATCCACAAAGCCTCCTTATCTGCAACCTGCACTGCCTTGCTCCTATCATCAACCAGGTCCAGAAAAAGTTTTAGATCTAACTCACCATTAGGTCCAACCTTAGGTTCATCCCTCATGTCTTCTCTCAACTCATATCTTCTGTAGAGACTCATATTCTTCACCTTTTCCTTATCTACCAAAGGAATCAGTCTACACCTCCTACCATCCTTGATAATGGTAATTACATTCTTTCTATGGTCATGAACAACCTCTCTATCATACTGCCAAGGTGTACCATGTAAAACATGAGATGCACTCAGGACCACTATGTCACATAATACTGCATCCCTATAATAACCAATGCAAAAATTCACCATGCACTATTCCCTTACTTCCACCACATGATCATCATGCAACCAACCAATCCTATAAGGAATTGGTTGTGTAAGTCTTTTCAAACCAAGCTTCTACACCATATCTTCAGAGACTAAGTTATCAGTTCTTCCACCATCTACAATCACCTCACAACGCTTACCACCAACCTTGCATCTGGTCATGTATAAACTCTTCCGATGATAAGGTTCTGCATCCTTACTCACCATCACCCTTATGACCATAAGAGTTTCCCCTTCTTCAGGAGCATTGTTAGAGACACCAATAAATGGTCCACCTTCTTCACTCAAACAATAAAATCTCTTGTCTTCCTTAAAATTAAAATCCCCATGTCCTTTCAAGCCACACTTAAAGAAAGTACCTCTGAAATATTTACCACCATTACCTCCCTTAGGTGTAACCGGTTTAGCTTCTACTTCAACCACTTCCTTTCCCTTATCACCACCAAAAGCTTGATTCTCTCTTCCTCTAGATTTATTCCGTTGTTTCCTATTCAACTTATCTTCTACCTTTAGGGCATATTGATAAGCCTCCTCAATAGATCCAATTCTCAGCTTACTCATCTCATCCTGAATATTGAACCTCAAAACATTCACATACCTAGCCACATTTTCTTTGGAAAGCTCTTTGTGACCAGACCTAATGGTTACCTTGTAAAGTTCTTTAGTATAATCCTTCACACTCAGGTCCTTCTACTTCAGGTTCTGCAACCTCTTGAACAACTCAAATTCATATTCCTCAGGTATGAACTTAGTCTTAAAATTTTAAACCATCAGCCTCCACCGAGTGATCTTCATTTCACCTTCCTCTTCTCTATCCTTCCACAATTATTTCCACCACAAAGATGCATGACCTTTCAACTCATTTTGTGCCAATCTTACTCTCCAAGGGTCTTGAATATATTCTAACTCAAAGTGATCTTCTATCTCACCTATCTAATCAATCAGGTCTTCTGGGTTCAATGTACCTGGGAAATTAGATACTCCCAACCTATAACTAGCACCAAGCCTTTCTACAGGTCTCACCAACCAGTTAGATCCATCACTCCCTAGAGATCTAGCAACATCTGTAGCTCCAAATCCCTCTACAACCTCCTCAAACCATCATTAGATACATGATTCCTGTGCAATCCAACAATAACAGTCCTGATCCCTTTCATGACCTCATTCCTCAAACCAGTCATCTCATTCCTAATCTCAAATTGGAGATCTTCCTTCATCTTCTCCATCAACCTAGGGTTCATTCTCGATGAAATCCTTCTAAATATTAGGTGTAACTACATCCAATCAACGATATGATTCACCAAGATGATAACCTAACCCTTGCAAAACCCTAGTTCTCAAGAACAACCCAACTAACGACAAAAAATCATCCTTCCGACCACCATGTGCAACTCTTTCACTGATGTGAGTTAGATCTAATCTCTTCCACCTCCAACAACACCACAAGAACACCACAAGTCCAGTATTCAGATTGGTAGCCACCACAAGATCCAAACCTTTTGAAAAATCCTAGCTCTGATACCACCTAATGCAACCAAGGACAAAGAATCTCCAAAGGAGATATCCAACCTTGCAGCAAGAGTCAACACAACAGAAAAAAATAAGATACAATCAATCACAACAAGTTTTTCATCCAAATAACAAGTTTATTAATCAAAATTTCTTGATACGTGTCGGGCTGTAATGCCTTCCTAGTTACAACCAAGTACACATAAAAACAACTCAACGCAGACCTACTCCTAGATCTTCCTAAGTCTCAGATCTATCCTCTAGCATCTTCTATGCTAACCATCCCTCCTCGAGACTTCTTCCTCATGATCTCCCCCTTCCCCAAATGAGCGCAATCCCTAAATTTATACACAACCACCAATAGGTTGGCCTCAACAAACGTTTACACATCCTAAGAAATGTTTTAGACCCAGTCATCTTAAACCCTAATCAAATCTCATATTTAATCATTTCACAAGGACCTATCCAACAAACAAGTTAGCCACACATAGATCCACCCAAGAAATCATGGCATTCAACTCCACCAATCAGAAACATCGACCGCAACTACAATCAAGTGACTAATAACTCACTAAACCAGTGTCATAAAGAACAACAACAACCAATAGAGAAATAATAGGATCTCTCAAACCACACCAACTCAAAATGCATGATCATATATTCGACTCTACGAACAATAATGAACAAACCCTTTTCACCGCTCCTGCCCAACATCTCTATGGATTGACTGCTCACAGAATCTCAGACAACTGCCTGGAACCAGAATTCCTTCTTACATCCAGTCACAAAATCCATAAGAAATCAAGCACAATAACTCCAAATGAGTTGAGTTCATAGGAAAAGCTTCCTAATGACCCCATGAACATCATATCACGACCGCACCTTCTGAAGATCCAAAGAACTCCACTGAGCCAACAATCACCCAACCGATGACCAAGATCAAAACAAACACAAAAAATGGTAACAAAAGTTCACCATACCAACAATTTTTTTGGATGATGCAAGATTACCAAGGACCCAAGATGCTCCTTCATCATATTTGGAGAAGTTTTATGATATATTTGGGTCCTCTTTATTTATCTAAATGGATCACATTGAGTATTTTTGTTCAAGGTTGTCAAACTTGTATTAATAATGGCAATTTTCTTATGGCCGACGTTGTTGATGTATCTGATGGGTAAATCTCTATATGTTTTGATGGACATGAATGTGATTGATAACAAGTGTGAGTGAGAAGGTTCTGGAGTTTGTATGATTCAAGTGTGGAGGCAAGTCTGTACAAACAAGACATAATCGAGGTGCATAATGGAGAATCAGTCTGAAAGGTCATTATATTGAATAATTTTTTTTTTTTTTTTATCTTTGCTAAATCAATGAGTTTCTATTATAAATCTGTTCATTGAGGAAGTGCAATCCGTGGTAGTGTGCCTAAATTGGTAGGGACAACAAGTTTCTTGACTTTTGGCTTAAAATATTGTAATAAGATATTTGGATATAGTGAGCACATTTCTCATTGTGGTTTTTACCATATTGGGTTTTCCACATTAATCTAGTGTTCACATGTGTTCATGGGTATTTGGAATCATTACTTAGTCTTATGTTGTTTGTTGATTAAATCAATTCAAATATGAGATAGAATTGTTAAAATCATAAGTATGTTGGTGAACCCCCTGCCCCCCTCAGCCCTAGTAGTGTTCAACAATTTGTATCGGAGCAACGTTCATCTTGTATGCACCCTAAAATGGTCGCCTTGACTTTGGGCCCCATTTATTATTTTATCAATTTATCAAATTTCTGAATCAATGGGCTGGAACATTTTCAATTCAAATCAATTTCCTTGATCAAATTGTAATTAATTCAATTATTCAATTATTTGAAT